>CM035411.1:108838097-109085597 GCA_020310875.1 Ceratopteris richardii
TATGAATTCTTTGGACTAACCCTCACGAACATAGCTTTAGCATGGTTCCAGCCCTTAGACCCTAACAACTTTCAAAACATGGAACAAGTCTATCAAGAATTGATTGAAGAATTCACCAAGTCGGGAATAAAAAACAATTCTTCCTCATTAATCCTAGTTTTAAACAAGCTCCTATGGAATCGGTGAGATTGGCAGCAAGAAGATTTAAGGAATACATGGATAGATGCCCTGTTGAAGAGAGACCCACTCAAAACAAAATGGTGTCATTGTTTTTGGAAGGATTAGTGAATGGATCATTGAGATCACTGGTATATGTGAAAAGAGTTCAAAATTTGCAAGAATGCATGAAAGAGTGTAATGACTTAGAGGACAATCTAGTAGAAGATTTTAAAATACCTTCAGGCAGTGTGAAAAGTGAAGACATCACCAACAGCACGTCAAACCCTACGAATAACATAGAGGAAATAGCTGATTTTGTGGCAAAAAAACTCAATGTTCAAGGGTAGAGGAACTACCAAAACAACCCTATGAGAGTACTCATGCTTAGAAGATGTGTGTACTATGGAGGTGATCATCCTTCTCATTTGTGCAATAGGGGAATAGTTCCACCACCTGCCTATACTTACAATAGACCACCCTCTCCGGGCCCTATCCATTATTGTAGCATAGAACAAAGGTACGCAAATCAAAGCAAAGAAAACTATCCTTACAATCCACAGTCAAGAATGGTACAACCACCTATGAGGCCTTATGGATTTCCTTAAAGAGAGCAAGGAGGAGAAGCCTTTAGATATGCCACATGTTGAGAGCAGTATGGGCACCCAAGGACTGAGGAGACAAGGAACCCAGCGGAGAGAGTCAGAGCAAGGCGAAGGATTAAGTAGACAAAGCAGTCGACGCAGATCTGGCAGATAGGCCTTCAAATTTTTCCAAATCAACATCTTTATAATAGTGATTTTTATCACTAACCATCATTGTAAATACCATTTCATATTTTTGTAGCTCCATTTTGTGCAAGCCAAGGATTCCTTGAGCTTGAGGAGCTTTAGAAGTACCTACATATCAATTTTCGTATTTTTTAGACTCCGTTTAAGCCCTCAAATAGGCCCTGGAACCTAATTTTTAACTAGGCCGGACACTAGGTCTGGACAGGGCCAAAACCTAGTCAAAAACTATAAATAGAGCTAGAGAGCTCATTTTTGAGTTTAGCTTGTAATTGATTTGAACTTGTAAGAGCTTTTTGAAAGTAATCTAAGAACTCCATTGCTTCTCACTCTTTGTCTTACCGTGTGTGCGCGTGTGTGTGTATGTGTGTGCATGTTGGTGTGCTTCTCACTCACGCACTTGTGCCTTCACTTGCTCGAGGTCTTCATACCATCCTCACGTCTTCCCGGATTGACATTAAAGGAGGTGCTACTCATCATTGAGCTACACCAAATTTTGGCGCCATTGCCAGGGATCAAGCTCTGAGGACGAGCGTGTGATGGTAAGACGTAGAGTTGTGACGTTGGCGTTGTAGGTAATTTCTTTACTTTTCCTTATTTTCCTCATCCTTACTTCATCATCATCATCATCATCATCATCTTCCACCTCCATCTCCATCATCGCAAAAATTTTAGTTTTTTGACTATATCTCCTTCCTCCTTTCATTTCCCTCATTTCACTTGTGAGAGACAGCGAGAGAGCGAACTGTTGTGTGCTATTTTTTGCATGTTTCTTGAGTTTGCTTGCAGGTATTGGCTATCCCATCATCCCCAGCACGCTACGCAGGTACGGAAATGTGCAGAACTGTCTCTGTGTCGCAAGCTTCTGTCGATCGCGATTGACAAAAAACTTCATCTTTTGGTAAAACTGAGTGCACCACAGTAGACTAGAGACCTTGCACATCACAAATCCACAAAAATTTTTGGAAAATTTGCATTTTTTTAGTCCATCGCGATTGATAGCATCAATCGCGATTGACACTGTCCATCGCGACGGACAGCTAGTCCATCGCGACTGACAGACCTCGACGGACACGTGTCCATCGCGACGGACACCACTGTCCATCGCGACCGATAGAAAAATCACGATTGACACCCCATTTCACCGAGAATCTTGTCCATCGCGACATATAGAGGCCCGATCAACACATAAACACGGAAAAAACCGAAATTTTAGTCCATCGTGATTGATACCTGTCCATCGCGATTGATACCTGTCCATCGCGATTGATACCTGTCCATCGCGACTGATACCAGTCCATCGCGACTGATACCAGTCCATCGCGACTGATACCAGTCCATCGCGATTGATACCTGTCCATCGCGATTGATACCTATCCATCGTGATTGATACCTGTCCATCGCGATTGATACCTGTCCATTGCAATTGATACCTGTCCATCGTGATTGATACCATCGCGATTGATACATGTCCATCGCTATTGATACCAGTCCATCACGATTGATACCTGTCCATCGCGATTGACAACCCAGTCGATCGCGATTGACAGCCATTTTCGGCTATTTTAGGGTTTTTTAAATTGAAGATTTTGGCTAATTTTGGACATGGATAATGGACTCTAGAGCACATAAGGAGGCCTTAAGAAAATAACTTGAGAAGTCCTGTTTGCCTGATAGCCTGTTTGAACCCTGTTTTAATTCCTGAAGCCTGAACTGACATAGCTTTCTCATACGAAATCCGTTTGCTGTGATTCTTGTTTTGTTGGAAAGCTCGTGGGGAGTACAACCAAAACTTCCACTGGTTATGTGAAAATTAATATCAGGATTATTAGATAGGGTATTTTGAAGTTGACCATACCTCGAGGTAGGAAAACTGAGGGATCCTTGGGATTGTTTTCCATAAAGGCAAAGGATAATTTGGTCTGTGAAGTTACATGCATGAAAGTGGTCTATGATGTCATTTGAATCTAAGTCTTGAGCTAACAGTGGGACTTTTACAGGTCCAGTAAGAGCACTTGAGGGCATTCTAAGCAAGAGTAAGCGCAAGCTTGGGAACACTCTTCCTGAGCACTCAAGGGCAACCAAGAAGGAAACAAAAGGTTGGAAATTCTCAACTCCCTTTGTCAATTCCTAGCTTAGGCTAAGAACGACTAGTGAAAGGAGTAAGCCAGGGCGGCGATACGCATTTATCAAGTTGAACACTACCTAAATACTCAAGTTCAAGCTAACGACATAATCTTTGTACGGTCGAGAACCTTAAAGGAAAGAATCTAACGTGGAACGATCAACTTACAGTGCGAAAATTAACTCAAATATTCCTGACGACGTGACTTCTGACAAGAGCATAAACACGGTAACCAATAAAAAGAATCAAGTAACTGATACAAAAGAACTCAGCAATGAGGTTGTACTTGGGCAAATTTGGGCTATTCAATTAGGCTTATGAACCTTAGATCAGGGCGACATCTAGCGAGAGATAGACAAAGTCTTAGGTCTTCAGAGGCTAGTGTCAACCACACTGCTAGGTCTTGGGCCCAACAGTTGAGCCACCACTCATACTACCCTAGCTCTGAGACTAGTGAATCAGAGATGTCTCAAGGCATGGACCGACCTACGGGAAGTTCAGGAGTGCCATACTTGCACAGGGTAGAAGGCCCGTACAAGATGCAGCTGGAATACCTTAGGACCAACCGATTAGGTGCTAGCATCTATGAGGACGGCCTAGGAAGATCCGTGGTCCAGATTAAAAATCCTGACCAATCCACTGGACTAGAACACCAAGCTGTGAAGTTTGAAAACGGAGCATACTTGGACAAAGAAGGAACCATATACGTGGTCACTAGTCACCCGGAGAGGACAGATGAATTCGGGAATGTGATCCCTGAGACGGACATAGATGATCTAGAACAAGGGAACGTAGGAGGGGAGCCCAGGACCCCTCGAGGGAAATCTGTTCTTACTAGAATCCTCAATCCCGAGTGGGTTCCCCAGGACAACAAGAGCATAGATCTGCTTCTGAACCGAGAGACTGACGAAGCCTTTTGGAGGTATAAATCTGATCGGCCAATTGATATAGGAACAATCATGATCTATGAGTTTAAAGATCCAGATAGCCCAGGCAGAGTGACCTATCTAGATCACGCTTCAGAAAGGATCTTTGTGGTTACGAAACATGATAGACATGCTTACACTAGGATGGGTGAGTTTATTTTCCCCCAACCAAAATCTAACGTGTCCTCTGGCCACCTGGGAGCTGGAACGTCCCATGCTCATGGAGTTCAGAGAGACATAAAGAGAGACAGACCTGAGGTAAGCTTTGCCAACTCCTTGGGAAGAGGAAGAACGAGAACGGAAACAAATAGAGTGGAGCTTGAGGGACATAGAGCCCCCGGGAACCGAAGAAATGCTGATGATTTCCCTTTGCCAAGACCTAGAGAGCACACAAGGACTTTGAGGCCCACTCAGCTAGTTAAGTCCATGAAGAACTACTTCGATGGCACTGGAGATCCCTACGATCATGTGGCTGAGTTCAGGCAAGTCTTGAGAGCTGAACAAGTGGAGGATCTATTCACGCAGTACAATGCCTTTGGTCTAACCCTTAGGAACACAGCCCTTACGTGGTTTCAACCATTGAATGAGAGACAATTCAGGAGTATAGACCAACTCCTAGAGGCTTTCATTATTGAATTCTCTAAGAGTGGCATAAGACATAATACCTCCTCATTGATTCACAGCTTCAAGCAAACCCCTCAAGAGACTGTGAGACTTGCAGGAAGAAGATTTAGGCAATACCTTGAAAGATGCCATGTTTTGGAGCTACCCACACCAGCTAAGCAAGTGGCTTTATTCTTGGATGGATTGCTAAGTACCAAATTGAGGTCATATGTGTATCTGAAGGACCCTAGGACTATAGAAGAGTGTGTACGCATGTGCATTGACATCGAGGATAACCTAGGGGAGGAGTTAGAGCTTTCCAAAATATACAAAGATTCAGATAGTGCCTCTAGCCTCTCTTCCACGCAATCCACATCAATTGAGGAACTCGCTGAGAAAGTGGCACAAAAACTAGGTGTCTCTAGCAAACAAATCCCAAGGTTTGCCCCAGTAAAGAGGTGTTATACTTGCGGTGGTGACCATATGGCGAACGTGTGTCTCATTACGGCTCAACCCCAAGTAAATCCGAGTAGCCAATACTGTACCATAGAACGGAGATACACAAATCACACAGCACAAGACTGTCCATACAATAAGCAAGCGGTTAGGCAAACCTACCCTCAGCCATATCAACAAGGAAGATATCAGAACCAATATCCACCACAACAGTATGCTAGTCCCCAAAAAACCTACCAACCACAATATCAAGCCCAGCAAAGGCCTCAGCCTGTGTTAGCCCAACAACCTCCAGCTCCATCCAACGTGATCCCTGTAAAGTATGCAGCTGCAGAAGAAAACCTGAATAGGGCCATAGTGCCAGTAACCCCATTACTATCAGAAAGTGACCCCAGTGACCATAGTTTTGATTCTACACATGTTGATAGCCCCCAGGCCTACTACATGCAGTCTCCTGAACATGGTGAGTCATACTACAGTGAGGAACCGAGTGAACCTATTTGGGAGCCAGAGTATGCTAATGTCATGTACACAAACCCCAACTCTAGACCTCAACCTAGGCAAGTAAGACCCCCATTCCCTAGAGGACCTTGCTACAGATGCCAGGGAGATCATCTCATTCGTGATTGTCCCTTGCCTCCACCTACACAACCCCAGTCAGTGATGATCCAGGGCTATTGCCAGGAGTGTGGAAAGGAGCATCTCTTACGAGATTGTCCAAAGAATCCCAGCAATATGCGAAAAATCACTCCCATTAACATTATTGGGTTAGTGGTAGACTCCACAGGAAGTGTCACTTCCACTGCACCGATACAAGTGGTCACTAGAGCCCAAGATTTGCAGCAGAACCAAAGTGTAGGCCAGGAAAAGAGCCCAGATGTTAGTGAAATAGAGAGCATGACAAAGAAAAGGACTAGAGCTTGGAGAGATAATCGTGAAAGAATGAAAAGGCAATGGGCAAAAAAGATGAGTGAACTCGAGGAAAGCCTCATAGAAACAAAGGCCAGGATAACCGAACTCACATCTCAAACTCCCTCTCACACTACCCCACCACCACCATTCCCATCTCCATCCGACCCGCCACCTTCCAACCCACCTCACACAATCCCACCACCCCCTAGAGTAGGATCAGTCCTAGCAGATCCCACTCCCGAGGACCTAAACATGATGCTTAAGGCATATCAGGCTAGAATCCAAGAAGGGCCAAACGTAACTGACATGAAAAGTGTTACCCTAGAGCAGAACTAGAGCTAGAACGAACCAAAATTTGTGCCAAAATGGTGGAATTGGCTCAAACCATGTTTGAAGCCAGTCGCCTATTTAACATCTCTAGTTCAGCGAAGACACAGTTGCACTTTGATGGACTGTTAGAAAGAATAGAGAAGCTGATTGCACAATCAGAAAGGGAACCTGTCTCTCAACACAAGGACAAGGCAAGTGAAAGGGCAGGTGTTCCTGCCCAGGAAACCTATGTGCCTAACTCTATGGAACCAGACACATCATCTTCTATGAATCGGTTCACACCAGAATTCCTATGAGAGATTCAAGAAGACAAATGGGCTAAGGAAAGTGAAGTCCCTCCTCCCATTGAACTTGTGGATGATGCACATGACCAATTCCCACAAGACATCCCATCCATTTATGAGGAGCAGGAGAGCACCCACTCTCAGGAAAGATTAGACTTTGAGTTTAACTCTCTACAAGAATTACCCCACTTCACAGGCCCATGGGAAGCTAAGTCTACTTGTATGAGAACACCCACGGTCATGGTACGAAATGAGGACTCAGTCATACCTAGGAACACAGAGGTAGTGAAAAACACTAAAGTACAATGCAACCTCACCTTAGAAGAGCTACTCAAAGTAAGGCCAGAGCTATGGAAACATGTAGCCAAACAAGTACCAGAGATAGCAAAACCTCGTTCCCAGGTAGGATCCCAGAGAACAGTGCCAGAAATACCATTGGACAAGATAGGAGACATGAGTGAGGGCGAAGAGGGAAACACATATCTTCCTATCACCCCTCAAGGATACACCACAAAGGCCATTCTAGACTCGGGCGCAGGTGTTGCAATTGCTACCACTTCCCTATGGAAGCGTTGGGGCAAGCCAGCACTCAGGCCCACAAGGATGAAATTGCAAATGGCCGATGGTCACATAGAGAGACCCCTAGGGTTGTTAGAAGGAATAACTCTCACCACCTGTGGTGTTAAGTTTGAGCACACATTTGCTATATGTGATTTTAGCAAAAATCATGCCTATGAGATGATTTTGGGAAGACCCTTTATGCGACAGTTGCAAGTGGTACAGGATTGGGGAACCAATTCCTTGTACCTGCAACACTTAGGTGTTACGACCAAAGTGAATCTGAAGGATTACTCTCATAGAGATGTCCCTCCTATCCAATGGAATCCCATCCATAGAGCCAAAGATGATACGGAGTCTGTGCATTCCATAGGATCAGGATCCTCATGGATGCATGAAGACACCCACTTATGGATGTGCAAAGTAGCAGTAGAAGAGGAGAAGAGAGAAGAAGCCAGAGAAATAGGTGCAAAAGAAACACATAGATCAATTCAAGACCCAGCCTATGCACCTGTAGTCTTTCCTGATGAAGAATTTGAACCCCACGGTTGGGCAGAAATCCTAGCAACAATGGATGTATCCATCAATGAAGAACAATGGACACCCCACTGTGATGAAGATGGCTATGACATTTCAGTCTTCTCCATAGAGCCAATCATGGGAGAGGCAGTGTTAGAAGAGTGTGAACCTAGCCCTGATGCAATTGAGGATGCGAGTGACTCCGATCTAGAGTCAATCATTATGGACCCACCTTTTGCATCAGATGAAGAATACTTCTATGAAGTAGAATTCCAACCCTAGAGGCACGGAGAGCTTACAAATGATATAAGGCTAGCCACACATGTAACCCCTAAGGAAGAAGGAAAGAAAAGGCAGAAGAAAGAAGTCACACCAAAAGAGGAAGAATCTTTGTTTCAGGTCCCGAAAAACTTTAATAAATATGAGATAGACGATAGAAGAGTCATGATAAGAATGCCTAAAAGAGAGGCTCAATCAAGAGAGGCCTATGATAACAAAGAAACCACTAAGAAAATAGTGGTAGCCATAGAGGAAGGAGAAGAGAGATGCACTTACATAGGACATGACCTGACGGAAGAAGAAGAGCAAGAATTAATAGCCTTTCTAAGAGAATACAGAGATGTATTCGCTTGGAGTTACAAGGATTTGAAAGGCGTGGACCCTGACATATGCTCACACACTATCCCCATGACCTCGGATGCCAAACCCTCTAAGAAAAAGCCATATACATATAATGATAACTATGCTGCTAAGATCAAAGAGGAGATAGATAGACTCGTAGAAGCTGGATTCATCTATGAAATTGAGCACACTGAATGGGTATCCCCCATTGTTGTGGTGCCCAAGAAAAATGGGAAGCTGCATGTATGCATTAACTTGAAGAAGGTCAATGCAGCCACAATTCGAGATAACTATCCGCTTCCTATCACAGAACATCTCTTAGAAAGAGTAGCAGGCAAGGAAGTGTACAGCTTCCTTGATGGATTTTCGGGCTACAATCACGTAGCCAGTGCTCTTGAGGACCAGCATAAGACTGCTTTTGCCACTGAATGGGGCATTTTTGCCTTTAGAGTAATGCCATTTGGGCTTACCAATGCACCCGCTACCTTCCAGAGACTAATGTGCCACGTGTTTAAAGAGTTCTTGAGGAAGAATTTGGAAGTCTATGTTGATGATCTTTGCGCTCATTCCAACATTAGACAGACCCATATACCTGAACTCAGACAAATCTTTGATAAATGCAGAGAATATCAAGTCTGCCTGAACCCAGAAAAGTGTGTTTTCATGGTCAGGCAAGGCAAAACTCTAGGACACATAGTGTCTAAGAACGGCATATCCACTGAGGAAGAGAAAGTGAGAGCCATCGCAGAACTACCTAGGCCAAAGAACTTCAAGGAAGTACAGGCTTTCATGGGGCATTGTGGTTACTACCGCCGGTTCATCCACATGTATGCCATCATAGCAAAGCCTCTGTATGGACTTTTGACTAACTTTGAGTGGACTGATGAATGTGAGCATTCCTTCAATGAGCTTAACGGCGGTTATGTTCAGCACCAATTTTGACCACACCAGATTGGAATAAGCCTTTCCATGTTCATGTGGATGCATCCAATTATGCTATTGGGTGTGTACTCGCACAGCCTACCGATGAAGGTAATATGGATCTTCCAATTGCCTATGCTAGTAGACAATTGAATGCAGCTGAACGAAATTATACCACTACGGAGAGAGAAGGATTAGGCATGGTGTATGCAGTTAAAAAGTTTAGACATTATTTGCTTGCAAATAAGTTTAAATTTTTTACTGACCATCAGGCACTGCTATATCTCGTAAACAAGCCATGCAATACAGGAAGATTAGTAAGATGGTTTCTCTTGCTAATGGAATATGATTTCGAGGTTGTGGTAAGGAAAGGGAAGACTCACTTGAGAGCTGATCATCTATCTAGGCTCACCTCGGGAGAAGCCCCACAAGGAGTGTCAGATGACCTTCCTGATGCTTACTTGTTTAATTTGGAAGTGGTACCACAGTGGGCTAAGCCATTAGTACCAGTACTGACCTACGGGCCTAATCACCCAGTCATAAACACTCAAGGTAGAGAAGTAGTGAAAGCCCAAAAGTATCACATCATGGCAGGAAGTATGTACAAGCACACAGATCAAGGAATCTTGGCCAGTTGTGTGGAAGAGGATGAGTACGCTAAATGGTTGCAATTAGCACATGTAGGTGCATTAGAGCAACACTACTCAAAGCAACAAACCCTACAGACACTAAGGAGACTCGGAGTGCATTGGCCGACTATGGAAGCTGATGTCCAAAAGTTGTGCAAGGAATGCCCAATCTACTGCACTAAACCACCTGTGGAACATGCCACTCTTTATCATTCGTCCATAGTGCCAGATTGGAGTGAACCACTAGTATCCTTTCTGAGGATGAAAACATTCCCTCAAGACATGACTCTAGCTAGGAAAAGGAGTTTAGAACAAGAAGTTCATGATTACTCACTTATTGGTGATAATCTATACAAGCGTGGTAAAGATGGTTACCTGAGACTATGTGTCCATGAAAGTGAATATCTCAAGATCTTGGAAACTGCTCACCAAGGTGTAGCAAGAGGACATTTTGGACCATATCGGGTGATCAAGGCAATACTATTTGCGGGCTTCTGGTGGCCGACCCTTCACATGGATGCACATACCTATGTGAAACGGTGTGATGTTTGTCAGAGAACTCAGTATCCTATACGCAAAGATGAGATGCCACTGAAACCTATGATGGGTGGACGTGCATTCTCTAAGTGGGGAATAGACTTTGTAGGTCCTATTAATCCCCCAGCTAAGGGCTCTCATGCTAAATATATCATTGTGGCCACTGATTATCTAACCAAGTGGGTAGAGGTAAAAGCCACAACGAAGAACGATGCTCAAACAACAGCTAAGTTCTTATTTGAGAATGTGTTCACCAGATACGGGTTACCTATAGAGCTAGTCAATGATAGAGCCACTCACTTCTTCAATGAAGTTATTGACAATCTACTCCAAGAGTTCTTGGTAGTTCATAAAAAGTCTGCCCCCTATCACCCTCAAGCTAATGGCCAGGCTGAGAGCACCAATAAGATTTTGTGCAATGCGTTGACCAAATTAGTGAATAACAAACGCTCTGATTGGGACAAACAGCTATACCACGTTGTTTGGGCATACCGAGTTGCCTACAAAACGGTACTCCAAGCCACCCCCTTTCAGATGGTATTTGGACAAAACGTAGTGCTACCGTTGGACTTCTTAATACCTACATTGAAAGTAGCACAAGAGCATGAATGGACGGGTCATGAACTCTCTTCGAGAATTTTTGACCTTGAACGATTAGGTGAAACCCGACTAAGAGCGGCTGCAGGGATATATGCAGCTAAGAAACGCCAGAAGGCATACTTTGATGCCCACGTTAAGGATAAAGGTTTGAAGGCAGGCGACCTAGTACTAGTATACACTTTGAAACAACATGCGAGGAAACTAGAGAAGAGAGGCTACAGACCCATGATCATTAATAGAATCTCAACAAGTGGAGCAGTGCAACTAGCTACACTAGAAGGCGATATTCTCCCAAGCTATATAAGCGGGTGCAGAGTCAAGTTATATCAGGAACCTCTCACAGAGGAAATGCTAAGTCGACTCAATACTGCTAAGAAACGCAAAGAAGAAGAAAGACGAATTCGAGAAGAAGCTCAAGCAGAAGCATTGGAACGCATCCGGAGAATGAAGTTGAGGAGAGAGGGTAGAGAGCAACCTAGGACAGAGGCATATGCAGATCAAGGATACCATATGGCTATGTGTGAAGTTTCAGGTGTTAGCTCACATAGGATAACTGATCGACGTCCTTTTATAACCTTAGATATAGGACAAGGAAAGGGTGCAAGGACTGTAAGGGCCTTGATTGACTCAGGTGCAACCACTAGTGCTGTTAAATTGTCTTACTGTCAAGAGTTGAAATTAACTGTCAATCCTATAGAAGCATATCTCATAGGATTGGGAGGTGTGGAAACCCCTTGCATGGGCGAGGTGGAACTTCCCCTCTATATTCAAGACGAAGCAATAATAGTCAAAGTACTAGTGTGTCAAGATGAGGACCTCACTGAGCCTCTTGTCTTGGGTCAGGACTGGATCTATGATCATGTAGTCAACCTAAACCTAAGGAGTGGACTTCTTCAGGTATGGGTAAATCACAGCCGAATTACAGTTGAATTGGAAAATGAGGCACTCAAGGAACTAGGTAAAGGACCAACTCCTGGTCCTTCCAGGGGTGCACATGAAGTTGACAATGCTATTCTTGTCCAAAACTGTATGATGCAGAAAGAGGCTTGTCTCAAGAATGGAGTCAAGGAGAAGACGGCACTTCCTTCTTTTCCAAAGGCCAGAAGGAGGCAGCAACCAAAGGCAGTTCAAGTACAGAAGGAGCAGAGTACTACCTATACTGGAGGCCAAAGAAAGGAGCAAAGCAGATTGTTTCAGCCGTTGAAACAAGTATGGATGCGGAAAGGCAAACACCCTGTTGCGACCAGGCCAACCCCACGGCCAAAACCTCTTATTAGTAGTCAACAACATGACACTAATAAGAAGTCTTTCATAAACTCTTCTGCGAAAGTAAAGTCTATTTGGATACCCAAGAAGTCGATGCAGGCCAGCCCACAATCACGACAAATCTGGGTGCCTAAGGCTTGCTTGCGGGCTCAAATAGCTACACCAAGGCCACACCCGGTACAACACGTTTCACTCACTCGGACATCCGATGCCCATTCTTACACATCACGCACAAACACATATTCTTCCATGAGCACAAGTAAAATCACTTGTAAATGGGTCCCAAAAAAGCCTCATTTTCAAGCAGATACTCCTATCAAACTCTCCAGATCCACAAAATCAAGATCAAAACCCATCCACTGCATTTGGTAGCCTAAAACTTGTAATAAACCCCCGGACCCCAGGTGTACATCCATGCCCACCTACTAACTACATCACTCTCACACTACATCATTCCACTTAGCTCCTAGGTCTACCCAACTCCTAACTACACACACAAGCACCGCGCACTCACTCACTGACTGACTTATCACTAAACGCTCATGTTAATGTTGTAACAAGGACACAGTGTCATTTTTGTGTCCATTGCAATGTTAACATTTATTCATATATTCTCACAGAACCGGCTGCGAATTTTTCAACATGGCTGAGGCGGCAGGAACTAGCTCTCAAACAAAAATGAGCCAGCAAGTGGTGGACTTAGACAGTTTACCCGTTTTGCCTGAGACAAATGAAAGACCAGAAGAATTGCAGGCCATCAAAATCATACCTATAGCGGACCCTCCCAGTGGCCATACCATGCCCGTAGGAAAAACTTCCCACTGGTTTAGTGAAGTCGCAGGACCCTTGGGAGAGGGATCATACCTATGGGAATCAGAGTTGGACTTCAATGGGAAGCAAGGTAAATACCATTTCTTTACAAGAGAATTCGAGAAGTTACAAAATGCAGAAGGTCTACGTTCGGTATGGGAGAAGGCAGGATTGGATGCATATTTCAGTGCACGGCTCCCAAAGCCTGACTTCATGCGATGCTACTATCTCATCAACACCTTGACTCCAAACAAGAACTCAAAAGGTGCAAGCTCATTTGTGATCCCATCTCTGACAAAGGGAAATGAGCTCAAGAGGTTTAGGCTATCAAACAACTTGGTGAGAGAGGCCCTAGATATGCACGGAATGCATATTCCTACAGAGAAGGAGACCCTAGTGCCTGATTACATGAAGAATCAAAGCCTCACCAAACTCAAGGACATGGTGTCCATGACGCCTAATATTGCAATACACCTTCGCATGTGCATGCAACACTTTGCTTTTCCTGCCCAAGATAGATTCACCATGCCGCCCAAAAAAATATGGTTTAGTTTGTATCTGGCAGAGACACAGAGCCTCACCATCAACTTACCCCACTGGATAATTGATCAGATACACCTAGCTCACAAACGATGGCCGCGGAAGCATGTTTTATATGGATGTTGTGCTCTGACTCGAATCATTTATAGATGTTTGGCTTACGACATCCCTATTCAACGAGCTCTGATGTGGAATCGAGTGGAGCAGTTCAAAGGCAGGACGTCCACTGGACCCCCTTCTAAGAAGATGAGAGGAACTGTCCAAGTCCCTTGTGTTCAACCGCGTGGAGCCACCCTAACACCGGAGGTTACCCCCCCACCCTGAAGAGTCCGACCATTCACACTCCGACTTCCAAGATGCAGCACCGATGGTCCTAACTTGATATTCCCTCCCATCCCAACCGATCTTGAATTTCCCGGTGGTGCACCTTTGGAAGAACTCACGAATGAAGATTTCGAACAATTATTACAAGATGTAGAGCCGGAGGCAGAAGAGGCACAACAAGTGGAGAATGTGCAAATGCAGGCAACAACCTCCCAAGTACCTGTCACCATAGTTGAAGTGGATGAAGAGGATGATGAAGATGAAGAACAGGAGGAAGATGAGGAGGATTATGATCAAGAGCATCAAGATGAGCAACAAGAAGTGCCAGAACTTGTAGGTGCACCTGCATATACAACTCAACTACAAAGGTTATACGACACAATCAAAGCAGTACAGGAAAGGCATCAACTCTCTCTTGTGTCAGGCCAAGCTTTGATGCAAGAAATGCTATCAGATGATGGGGTGGATCAACATTTTATTGACACCCTCAAATTAGTGTCAGAATCTTTAGGAGTTCCGGAGGCTATCCACACAGCAGTCCGCCAGTCCGTGAGGTATGACAAACGCAGAGTTGATACATTACCACGAGCAGGTAAGACTATCAGGATACCCGTCACAGAACAAGAAGTAACCATTGAAACCACGGCTACCCCCACCACCACCATTGACCTCTCTGCCGAAACCTTCGTTCAGACATCACCCATCTCGCCCCACCCCCCATCACCACCTTCTCCACCCCCACCACCACCTCCCACCATGGAAGAAACGACAGTCATCACCTCTACCTTCGCTTATAACCCAACCTCATTCACATCATTCTCATTTCGAGAACCCACCTCACAAGACACCCTCTTCTCTTTCGTCACCAATCCCTTGTATACTTCAACCCTTCTATCCTCCGAACCCATAATTGGCCATCCCATAATTCCCAGTGTTGTTGGAAACCCTGCACCCACAGAAGGCACCCTGTGTTTCCCAGCCTATCCCCCAATACGGATACCTCCATTCCATGACCCTCCCTGCCCATCTGTCCCCTACACCTCATTCTACCTAACCACACCACCCCAACAACCATCCTTCGTGGCGCAGTCCATCAGCACTCCAATGTTTCAGAGGCACATTTCTCCGATGTTCGCAACGACATCAATCTACACGAACACCACACTCACTTCACCTACCATACCAACCTACATGGTAGCCCCTGTACACACCACTCTGTCTGACCCAATGGACATTTCTCCCACCACAGCACCTCTCCCCACAATTCCACCCTCTCCCCCTCCACTACCCCCCACCTCACCACTCAACACATCATTAGCAGACACAGCATTCACTACCTCCCTTCCCATTCCCACCTCGCCTGCATTCCAAACTTTTCCCCTTGCATCTCATAATGTAAATAGCACGTTCACTACATTACTTCAGTGTGCACATCAACTACAACAAGACTACCATCAATTGGAAGAATGCACTGTGGCCCTCCAAGCAGAATCTTGGTGCCTACAGGCTAGAGTTACCACTTTAGAAGCTGATTACCAAACGCTCCTAACCGAACATACCACTTTACAGCAAGCCCACTCAGAATTGGAATCAAAAACATCGACGGTGGATGATACAGAAGTCAAGGAACTAGAAACTGTGCTCCAGGCACAAATGATATCTAATGCTACACTTAGACGAAACTTGGGGCTATTAAGGAAGCATATGGCAGCAGCACTAGAAGAGAACAAGAGGCTTCAGCAACAAAATCAAGACAACTTTGAAGCGGCTATGGAAGGAACTGCAGGAGCAACCATTAGCCCTACCAAGTATAGAGCAGTCCCATCAGAAGACATTCGCATCTTACTCGAAGAACATGCAAATTTCTTGGAGTCATATGAAAAGTTAGAGGTTGAATGTGCGGATCTAAAGAAACAGATAGCCAGTGCCCCCACAACTCAACAGGAGCCGATAATCTTGCAACACTCTCCATAAGAATTAGAGACCCTCCGAAAATAGATGGCAGACCTCCAAGCACGCCTCTTACCATATGACAGGCCACCCTCGCCAACTGAAGAACCAGAACCTGAAACAGTGGTGGAAATCCCCGTCGATGATAGCTATGAAGAGCCGTATGAGCCGATGCCAACACCCGGCGGTCGGGTAACAGAGGGAGGACAGGACACATTAGAAATTGGAGTTCCAGATTGGGTTAAAAGGATCAAGAAAGTGGGAAAGACACATGATGATCGCGTTGCTGTGCAAATTCAATCTCTCACAAATCTGGAAGAAACTGTCCTTCGATCTTCTTACTTTCAGAACCTATCCCACCAACGGTTGATCACAACATCAGAGCAGCAATACATGCCTTACTTTGTTTTGCTACATGATTATAATGCAGAAGTTAAAAGGCATACTGGGAAGGAGCCCACATTCGCCACTCAATTTGAGCTAGAGGATTTACCGGAAGATGCACGTGCTGGCTCAATCTTCCAACCTAATTGGCGTGCACGTCTACTAATCGATTACCCTGAGATGATGAGCACTTGGGCAACCATGCCACTGTATATCAAGTATAATCCATGTTATTGTCCAGTGGTACGTTGCAGATCATGGCAAGCATTTGCGATCAAGGTACGCAACAATAATGAATGCTCGGCATGGGTCAACTATCCATATTTTGCTCCACCCCGAGGGACCACCACTGTAGCCTACATGATATCAACAATTCGACACTGGTCTACATGTCTAAATAATGTACCCGACATAGCAGCAAAAATGTGTATGAAAATATTCGAGCTCATGACCATTGTCTTCAAAACCTTTCGGAAGGTACAAGCTCCATACATCTCTGCTCTTGGATTCTCTCAAGGTAACAAGGATTTAGTCTATGACATGAGCCAGACTCCCTCGGTCACTATAATCTTTGCCTGGCATGCACAAATAAAGTACTTACCGGCATGCTTCAAGCAGACATTTGAGGAAATGTTCTCTACGGGATTCTGGGAATATCATTCGGAAATTTTCATTCCCAGACCAACACATTTGCTACATCTATTCGCAGTAGAACAAGCCATCCATGCAGATCAGTTACGTCTGCCACATCCGAACATTCCAGAACCAATTGATTGGGATCGCATGATGACAGATTTGGCCAGAGGACTACGCATACAAGAACATCAACTTGCCACTCATGTGGTGGACTATTACATCCAGCACTCCCAGCAACAAGAGTCTGTCAGAGACGACAGACGCGAGAGAGGGGGGGGGTGTTGAGAGCAGTATGGGCACCCAAGGACTGAGGAGACAAGGAAGCCAGCGGAGAGAAACAGAGCAAGGCAAAGGATTAAGTAGACAAAGCAGTCGACGCAGATCTGGCAGATAGGCCTTCAAATTTTTCCAAATCAACATCTTTATAACAGTGATTTTTATCACTAACCATCATTGTAAATACCATTTCATATTTTTGTAGCTCCATTTTGTGCAAGCCAAGGAGTCCTTGAGCTTGAGGAGCTTTAGAAGTACCTACATATCAATCTTCATATTTTTTAGACTCCGTTTAAGCCCTCAAATAGGCCCTGGAACCTAATTTTTAACTAGGCTGGACACTAGGTCTGGACAGGGCCAAAACCTAGTCAAAAACTATAAATAGAGCTAGAGAGCTCATTTTTGAGTTTAGCTTGTAATTGATTTGAACTTGTAAGAGCTTTTTGAAAGTAATCTAAGAACTCCATTGCTTCTCACTCTTTGTCTTACCGTGTGTGTGCGTGTGTGTGTATGTGTGTGCATGTTGGTGTGCTTCTCACTCATGCACTTGTGCCTTCACTTGCTCGAGGTCTTCATACCATCCTCACGTCTTCCCCGATTGACATTAAAGGAGGTGCTACTCATCACTGAGCTACACCACATATCAGCAACAGGCACCAGCACCATGACCTTATGCTTTACCAATAGTACACTCAACCACAACCCGTGTTAGAACAACAATCGCCTCACCCTCAGAATGTTGTCCCAGTAAATAATGGAGAGTGTTAATCTCCAAAAGAACAAGCTATTCTTGATGTTAGACCACCTCTATATCAAGAATAACTTTAACCTTCAACCAATTTTGGAAGACAATCACCAAACTATCAAGAAATTAGCTAACTATAAAGAAAGTCATTTCAAAGAAAAGTCTACTACACATTAATCACTCATTGATTAATCATTTGTGTAAATTTTCTGATGAAACTTTGTAGAATGTGTTGCCTAGAGTACGTGCACCTCCTCCAAGTTAAAACACTTCAAAATCTTCAGTAGATTATGAGAAATGCTTCAAACAATCCACCTATGTCTGAAATTACCTTCCTGTAGAATCGACTTTGACACCTGCAACTTCTAACACATAGTTCTCCCAATGTAGAATGCATTTAAGCAAACACTTTTAGCCATAGATGGCTTACCTTCCAACTTAGATTTTGACTCCTGCTATGTGTAAAACTTTACACTCTGCATTGAGAACTCGTCATTTCTTTGACCATCGAATCTGTGCCTGTTTAAGAAGACACTCAGGACTTTCTCACATATAGATGTTCCTACACAAAATTCTCTCAGCTTGTTTGCAATTGAACTCTCAAACTTTAACCATATATAGATTAGCTATGGCCTTAGATGTGTACAAAAGGATTTTTGATAAAATCAAACACAGAAGGAGAACTAGAGAAAAGATCGACGTGCAATTCTTTGAACATTCTTTATATTTAACTCTTCATACATCTGATGGATGATACATCCAATACACATTATCTATTCATATATGCTTCATCTCATCCTTCTATTACGACCATCTACACGTATCTATATATACATATTAGTATTGATTCGTTATTACTTCAAGTATATTGAAGTATTTACAAAGCTAATGTACATATGTTCTAAAGAACTTTACTATCTGAATCTTCTCTTTACTTCATGAAGTTGGACTTCAATCTTTTCTTCATTTCTTCACTTCTAGAATTCATAATCACCAATTGTTGATTGTCGTGATCTAACAGCTCGCCCTCAATCATCAATTGTGATTACCTGCATCTTCTTTATCCCTGCCATATCTTTAAACCTCTGCAACTTTGGTCCATCCAAGCTTTTTGCCATCATATCTACAAGTTGATCTTTTGTGTGAGTATGCATAACTTCTATTTCTTTATCAACAACCTTCTCTCTCATAAAATGATACTGAATCTCAATATGTTTAGTTCTAGCATGGAATATAGGATTTGCTGCCAAATATAAAGAACTCATATTGTCTCCACAAATGATAGGAGTACTTTGAACAAAATCAAAACTCTTCATAAGAGTCTTTAACCATATTACTTCCTTTGCAGCTTCTACCATGCCTTTGTATTCTGCTTCTGTAGATGATAAAGAAATTGTATGTTGCTTCTTGGAGCACCTTACAAGCCTATAATTCCATGCCCTTGGGGCCTGCTTCAACCCATACAAAGCTTTTTTGAGCTTACACACATGATTTGGATACACTTGATCTTTGAAACCATCTAGTTGTTCCATGTAGACTTCATCTGAAATAAAACCATTCAAAAAATGCATTCTTCACATCTAATTGAGATAATTTCCAACCTTTGCAAGCAGCAATTGCTATGACAGTTCTTATGGTTGTCATCTTTGCAACAGGACTATAAGTTTCATCATAGTCCACACCATATGTCTGTGCATATCCCTTTATAACAAGCCTGGCTTTGTACCTAGATACACTTCCATCTGCAAACCTTTTTGTTTTGTAGACCCATTTACATCCAATGATCTTCTGACTATTTGGTTTAGGAACCAAATCCTAAGTCTCATTTTCCATCAATGCATCATACTCCTCTTGCATAGCTTTTTCCCAATTCTTCTTTCCTTTGGCTTCATCATATGTGGATGGATCTTCATTTGCTTTTAACATGTAAGCATAATCTTTAGTAGTCAAGAATGAAGTATCATAGCTATACCTCGTAGGCTGCCATTTGTGCCTAGATGACCTTCTGACTTCTCCACTTCTTGAAGTTTCTGGTTCATCACATTCTGGATCAAACGTTGGCACTTCTTCAATTTCAACCTGTACTTCATTGTTCTCCTCCTCTTCATCAAATATCTGAACCTTTGATTTACCTTTCTTTTGACTCACAACTTCTTCAACATCTGCATGAACATTAAGTGTACCTGCATACCAAGTACCTTGCTTATCAAATGTAACATCCTTAGACACAAGGAATTGCTTTGTGGATGGACTCCACAACCTATAACCCATCTGCTTGTCATCATAACCAATGAATACATACTTCTCTGCTTTAGGTTCCAATTTATGCCTCAATCGAGATGGCACATATGCATATGCCAAGCATCCAAATATTTTACAATGATCCAAGGTAGGTCTCTTACCCCACCAAGCTTCATATGGTGTCATACCATGCAAAGCTTTACATGGTAGTCTATTGACCAAATATGTGGCTGTGTTTACAGCCTCAGCCCACAAATAATTAGGGCAATTTTTCTCCTTCATCATGGATCTTGCAAACTCAACAAGATTTCTGTTTCTTCTCTCTGCTACCCCATTTTGTTGAGGAGAGTACCTACAAGTAACCTCTCTCTTTATACCTGCATTCGACAAATAATCACGGAACTCATTAGAGAAATACTCTCCCCCTCCATCTGACCTTAGTCTCTTCAACTTTTGTCCTGTAATTCTTTCTGCATATGCATGATAGTGTTTAAATGTATTAAACACTTCTGATTTGTCTTTGATCAAATAGATTGTGATCCACCTGGTAGCATCATCAACATATATGACATAATATCTTGAACCATTTATACTGAAGTCCTTTGAAGGAGCCCACACATCTGTATGTACCAATTCAAGTCTTTCAGAATACATAAAACCATGCTTATTATATGGTTGCTTATTAGCCTTACCTAACTGACATGCTTGTCATGTGTTGACCTAGAACATTAGGCAATCCAAGCACTGAACCATTGTTAACCATATCTTTGATACCTCTTTCATTAAAATGTCCAAGTCTTTTATGCCAAAGATCCAGCTCAGACACCTTTTGCTCTCCATATGTAAACATAGCATGTCCAACATTACCTTGTATCTTTGGTGTGAAGAGCCTTCCTTCCTTCTTTCCTGTAACAATCTGTTTATACCCTTGACTAGGCTCTTCAACATAAACTCCATCATTAGTGAACCTTACCTCATATCCTTTTTCCACAATTTGTCCTACACTGATCAATTTCTTTGGAATCGTAGGAACATGCAGAACCTTACTCAAGAGAGTACTTCCATCTTTGGCTTTAACTGAACCAATTGACTTTACTTTGTGCTTTGTATTATCACCTGTTTGAACTGTATGATTGATTGCCTTATGATCTAGATCAGTCATCAAAGCAATATTTCCACTCAGATGATTGCTACATCCTGAGTCAATATAAAATACTCTCATGTGTTCATGTGAGGCTTCACATGTTGCATTCATAATAAGAGTTGAATCTTCTTTCTGATCTAATGCATAATTGTAGTAGGTGTTATTATAGGATTGATTTTGGAAGTTTCTTCCTCCACCTCTTCCAAATGAATTCCTACCACCTCTACCTCTGAAGTTTCCTCTCTGATATCTGCCACCTCTTCCTTTTTTATTAAAGTTCTGATTGAAATTACCATTGCTTTGATTATTATGCCAACAATCATGAGATAGATGATTGGTCTTACCACATATCCAATAAGCTCTGACATTGTCTTTGTTATTTCTGCCTCTTCCTCTACTTCTGCCACTTCCTCTTCCTCTTAGGAAGTTTGCTTGACTTGGAGTACGTTCATCTTCAATTGATTGTTGCTTTCCTTTGCTAGCTTTCTTCTTGTCTTTAGAATACATTGCATGACCTGCACTCTTATCAACATCTCCTTTGATATCATTCTCAAAAGTTAGTATATGTCCTAAAAATTGATTCAAATCAGGAGTGAAATTATCTAATGAAAGTTCTGTAGACAAAATAAAAGGCTTCCACTTCTCATCTCCTCTTAGCCCTGTGAGAATTTGTCTTACCAAATTATCTTCTTCAATATCTTCATCAACTGCACCTAAAGAATCAGCAATGTCTTTCATCTTTGTCACATAATCAGATATTGATTGTGAAGCCTTCTTCTTGAAGGTAGTAAACTTTTCCCATAATGAAGCTTTCCTTGATTTGTTTGTATTCTGAAAATGCTCTTCCAAAGCATTCCAAATGTCACTTGCACTTTCAAGTCCTCTGATATGAGGAAGCTTACCTTAGGTTTGAATGTTTCTCCTTCTGATCTTTTTGATAACCTTTATGTGTCTTCCTTCAGTCTTTCTTCCACACAGTATCCTTTTGAACCTTCAAGATATGAAATTTGTATATCTGCAACAGTTGGGGTCTTACTTTCCTCAATTTTGATACCTCCTGCTCTTATACCACTGATGGAGAGTGTTAATCTCCAAAAGAACAAGATATTCTTGATGTTAGACCACCTCTATATCAAGAATAACTTTAACCTTCAACCAATTTTGGAAGACAATCACCAAACTATCAAGAAATTAGCTAACTGTGAAGAACGTCATTTCACAAAAAAGTCTATTGCACATTAATCACTCATTGATTAATCATTTGTGTAAAGTTTCTGATGAAACTTTGTAGAATGTGTTGCCTAGAGTATGCGCATCTCCTCCAAGTTAAAACACTTCAAAATCTTCAGTAGATTATGAGAAATGCTTCAAACAATCCACCTATGTTTGAAACTACCTTCCTGTAGAATCGACTTTGACACCTGCAACTTCTAACACATAGTTCTCCCAATCTAGAACCCGTTTAAGCAAATGCTTTTAGCCATAGATGGCTTACCTTCCAACTTAGATTTTGACTCCTCATTTGTGTAAAAATTTACACTGTGCACTGAGAACTAGTCATTTCTTTGACCATCGAATCCGCCCATGTTTTAGAAGACACTCAGCACTTTCTCACATATAGATGTTCCTACACAAAATTCTCTCAGGTTGTTTGCAATTGAACTCTCAATCTTTAACCATAGATAGATTAACTATGGACTTAGATGTGTACAAAACGATTTCTGATAAAATCAAACACACAAGGAGAACTAGAGAAAAGATCGACATGCAATTCTCTGAACATTCTTTCTATTCAACTCTTCATACATCTGATGGATGATATATCCAATACACATTATCTATTCATCTATGCTTCATCTCATCCTTCTATTACAACCATCTACACGTATCTATATATACATATTAGTATTGATTCTTTATTACTTCAATTATATTGAAGTATTTACAAAGCTAATGTACATATGTTCTAAAGAACTTTACTATCTGAATCTTCTCTTTACTTCATGAAGTTGGACTTCAATCTTTTCTTCATTTCTTCACTTCTAGACTTCATAATCACAAATTGTTGATTGTCCTACTCTAACAGTAAACATGGCTCAACCTAAAGAGAACCCCAAAGAGCAATAGTCCCAGCCATGCCATTGGCTAGTAACGAGAATTATGACCCATCTTATGACCATAATCAAGGAAATTATTCTGCGTATGAGGGCACTATAGTTGAATAGAAACAATCTTAGGAGACTTATGCTTATAGTATGGAAGGACCAGATAGCTCTTACGGATATGAGCAAGATTATGTGTCATTAATGTACACAGCTCCCTGAGCACCTCTACCCTCCCGACCAATGAATAGACCACCTGTACCTAGAGGACCATGCTATAGATGCGGAGGAGACCATTTTATTAGAGATTATACATTACCTCACTCACCCACCACCTCAGCGAGTTTGGGAAGGATATTGTAGTGATTGTGGTAAGGAACATCTTTTTAGAGATTGTCCTAAGAATCCCAACAAAGTCAATTCAGTTGTGCAGATCAATGTGATAGAGGTGATAGAGTCATCGGGGAGCAATAAGGAGTACACAGTGCCGTTAAAGGCAATAACAAGAGCTAAGGCTAGGGAGACCCCAGACAAAACCAGAGAGAATGATCAGGCCAACAAAGAATTGAATAAACCCGCACCTCAAGTAGTTGCAGACTTTGAAGAGTCTGGGAAAAGTATTTCAAGTAAACGGACCCAAAGATGGAAGAATTGTAGAGAAAGGATGAAAGAAAAGAAACTACAACAAAAGATGGAGGACGAAAATAAAAAACAAGGCCAGGAAGAAAGACAAGAACTTGAGGGAAACAACAAGATAGAAAAGTGTAGAAAACAAGAAGCAAGATCAGTCCTAGCTGACACTATGCCAGAAGAGTTAGCCATGTGGATTCAGGCATACCAGGCACGAATAAGAGCAGGACCAACCATTGAACAACATGAAAAGGAATTTCCTAGAGGTGAGCTAGAGAAAAAAAGGTTGGAGATATGTAAGAAATTAATTGAAGTGGCTCAACAGAATCTACAAAAACATGTTCAGCGACTGCTCAACTCAAGAATTCCCAAAAAAGTGTTCCAAGAGTGTATCACCCCTAATGATCCCAAGAAAGAAAAAGAAGACGAGACCTGTGGTGAAAATTATTGCGAGAACAAAAGAGAAGGATCTATTATACCCGAAGTCGAAGGGGAGTGGCCTAAAGACTTGTGGGCAAGAGTCCAGGAAGATAGATGGAAGAGAGCGGAGGGAATCGAACCTCCCTTTGAGGAGTTAGAAGCAGAAGGTGAATTTGAAGCATCAATACTTGAAGTAAACTCAGAAGGATTTTTACAACGGGATGAGAGCAAACATGACAAAGATAGTGTGAAGGCTTTGCCGAACTACACGAGAGAATACGAAGAAAATTCTGAATTATATTGCATTCCCTCAGTGAGAAGAAAAGAGCAGAACCCATCGATTCAAACATCAGACATTATACAACATCTTAAAAAAGTAAAAATCCCTTGTACTCTGACATTGGAAGAACTCTTGAAGGTGAAACCACAATTAAAGGAGAAGCTAACCAGTCAATTAGAGACAAGATCAGATGAGAAGGAGATGCCGGATGAAGTGACCACCGTCAAAGTTTCGGTCGATAAGGTTGGAGATTTCAGTGAGGGAGATCCTCCCCATCACTTACAGAGGTTACACCACTAAAGCCATCTTAGACTTGGGAGCAGGAGTAGGAATTGCGACCAAGGAAATTTTGGAGAAATGGGGAAAGCCAGCCTTAAGACCAACCAAGATGAAGATTCAAATGGCAAACGGACACACTGAATGACCCTTAGGGTTATTGGAAAAAGTAACCTTTACCACCTGCGGAATTGAATTCAAGCACACCTTAGCAATCTGTCAATTTGAAAAGGCTAGCAATTATGAAATGATACTTGGAAGACCTTTCATGAGACAGCTTATGGTAGTGCAAGACTGGGGAAAGGACGCGGTATACTTGCAGCATGAAGGAACCACAACCAGAATAAATATCCATACGTATATGTATCAAGATGTTCCCCCCTTACAATGCAATCTGATTCATAAGGAGGAAGATGATCAATCGATTCACAATATAGGTTCGAGTGACCAAACTTGGATGAACGAAGACAACCATCTATGGATATGCTAGACAGCAGAAAGAGAAGAGGAAAGGAAGAAAGGATGGCAGCAAAGGCAGGGAGTTGCGAGATCTGTACGGGATCCGGCTTACATGCCCCAAATATTCCAAGATGAAGAATTCGAACCTCATGGTTGGATGGAGATTTTAGATCTTCTTGATGTATGTGTAAACGAAGAGGTAATAACCATGAATGAATGCATTGATGAGGAAGGATATGACGTCAGTTTATAGGTGGTTGTTCTCCAAGAAGTCGAAAAAGGAGAGGTGATTGAAAAAGAATGGAAGGAGGATTATGAGAGCATTGAAATGGAACATGAAAAAATTGAGGCAGAAAGCGAAAGTCAAAGAGTAAGTGTTAGAACTAATGGGTTGAATCAAGAAATGACACAGGGAGAAGAATTTGGATTGGAGAAAGAAAACGAAGAAGGAGAAAACAAGCCTCATGATCAATTCGAAGTGCCTGCCCACTTCAAGAAATATGAGGTAGAAGAGAGGAAGATTGCTATCCAAATGCCAAAATGGGAAGCACAACCAGGAATAGCATATGACAACAAAGAACAGACCAAGAAAATAGTAGTAACTTTGGAGGAAGGAGAAGAGCGATATACCTATATAGGACAGGATGTCTAAATGGAGGAAGAACAAGAGTTAATACGACTCATACGAGAATACAAGGATGTCTTTGCTTGGACATATAAGGATTTAAAAGGAGTACATCCCTCTTTTGTGCCCATAGAATCCCTATGACATCAGAAGCCAAAGCTTCCAAACAAAGACCATATACATATAATGATTTTTACTCAACAAAAATTAAGGAGGAGATAGATAAGTTGTTGGATGCAGGCTTCATTTATGAGATCGAACACACCGAATGGGTATCACCTTTAGTGGTCATGCTGAAAAAGAATGGCAAGTTAAGGGTATGTATTAACTTGAAGAAAGTAAATGTTTCCACCATACACGATAGTTACCCATTACCTTGTTAGAGCAGGACAATCAACAATTGGTGATTATGAAGTCTAGAAGTGAAGAAATGAAGAAAAGATTGAAGTCCAACTTCATGATGTAAAGAGAAGATTCAGATAGTAAAGTTCTTTAGAACATATGTACATTAGCTTTGTAAATACTTCAATATACTTGAAGTAATAACGAATCAATACTAATATGTATTTATAGATACGTGTAGATGGTCATAATAGAAGGATGAGATGAAGCATAGATGAATAGATAATGTGTATTGGATGTATCATCCATCATATGTATGAAGAGTTGAATAGAAAGAACGTTCAAAGAATTGTGTGTCCATCTTTTCTCTAGCTCTCCTTCTGTATTTGATTTTATCAGAAATCCTTTTGTACACATCTAAGTCCATAGTTAATCTATCTATGGTTAAAGTTTGAGAGTTCAATTGCAAAGAGGCTGAGAGAATTTTGTGTAGGAACATCTATATGTGAGAAAGTGCTGGGTGTCTTCTGAAACAGGTGCAGATTCGATGGTCAAAGAAATGACCAGTTCTCACTGCACAGTGTAAAGTTTTACACAAATGAGGAGTCAAAATCTAATTTGGAAGGTAAGCCATCTATGGCTAAAAGCATTTGCTTAAACGGGTTCTAGATTGGGAGAACTATGTGTTAGAAGTTGTAGGTGTCAAAGTCGATTCTATAGGAAGGTAGTTTCAAACATAGGTGGATTGTTTGAAGCATTTCTCATAATCTACTGAAGATTTTGAAGTGTTTTAACTTGGAGGAGGTGTGCATACTCTAGACGACACATTCTACAAAGTTTCATCAGAAACTTTACACAAATGATTAATCAATGAGTGATTAATGTGCAGCAGACTTTTCTCTGAAATGACTTTCTTCATAGTTAGCTAATTTCTTGATAGTTTGGTGATTGTCTTCCAAAATTGGTTGAAGGTTAAAGTTATTCTTGATATAGAGGTGATCTAACATCAAGAATAGCTTGTTCTTTTGGAGATTAACACTCTCGATTAGTGGTATCAGAGCAGGAAGTATTAAAATTGAGGAAAGGAAGACCCCAAATGTTGTAGATATACAAATTTCATATCTTGAAGGTTCAAAAGGATAAAGTGTGGAAGAAAGACTGAAGGAAGACACATAAAGGTTATCAAAAAGATCAGAAGGAGCAACATTCGAAGCTAAGGTACATTCATTCCTTATAAGGATTAAAGATTTGATAGTACAGGTGAAGAAAGGATGGGAGATAGTCTCCAAATTGAGAAGTTCGATAGAGAGAACTATCCAGCTTGGTCTATGAGAATGGAAGCTCATCTTATGAGCAAAGATCTGATGGGATACATCATAGGAGAGGAAGAAAAGCCAGAGTTCAAAGATCCTAGTGTTCCAACTAGGGAGGAGCTTGCAAATATAAAGATTTGGATGAAGAAGGATGCTCAAGCAAGGAGCATAATCTACATGGCAGTGAATAATTATTTGCTTCCTCATATCAGAGGACTTGAAAGTGCAAGTGACATTTGGAATGCTTTGGAAGAGCATTTTCAGAATACAACCAAATCAAGGAAAGCTTCATTATGGGCAGAGTTTACTACCTTCAAGAAGAAGGCTTCACAATCAATATCTGATTATGTGACAAAGATGAAAGACATTGCTGATTCTTTAGGTGCAGTTGATGAAGATATTGAAGAAGATAAGTTGGTAAGAAGTGGAAGCCTTTTATTTTTTCTACAGAACTTTCATTAGATCATTTCACTCCTGATTTGAATCAATTGTTAGGACATATGCTAACTTTTGAGAATGATATCAAAGGAGATGTTGATAAGAGTGTAGGTCATGCAATGTATTCTAAAGACAAGAAGAAAGCTAGCAAAGGAAAGCAACAATCAGTTGAAGATGAAGGTACTCCAAGTCAAGCAAACTTCCTAAGAGGAAGAGGAAGTGGCAGAAGTAGAGGAAGAGGCAGAAATAACAAAGATAATGTCAGAGCTTGTTGGATATGTGGTAAGACCAATCATCTATCTCATGATTGTTGGCATTGTAATCTAAGCAATGGTAATTTTAATCAGAACTTTAATAAAAAAGGAACAGGTGGCAGATATCAGAGAGGAAACTTCAGAGATAGAGGTGGTAGGAATTCATTTGGAAGAGGTGGAGGAAGAAACTTCCAAAATCAATCCTATAATAACACCTACTACAATTATGCATCAGATCAGAAAGAAGATTCAACTCTTATTATGAATGCAACATGTGAAGCCTCACATGAACACATGAGAGTATTTTATATTGACTCAGGATGTAGCAATCATCTGAGTGGAAATATTGCTTTGATGACTGATCTAGATCATAAGGAAATCAATCATACAGTTCAAACAGGTGATAATACAAAGCACAAAGTAAAGTCAATTGGTTCAGTTAAAGCCAAAGATGGAAGTACTCTCTTGATTAAGGTTCTGTATGTTCCTACAATTCTAAAGAATTTGATCAGTGTAGGACAAATTGTGGAAAAAGGATATGAGGTAAGGTTCACTAATGATGGAGTTTATGTTGAAGACCCTAGTCAAGGGTATAAACAGATTGTTACAGGAAAGAAGGAAGGAAGGCTCTTCACACTAAAGATACAAAGTAATGTTGGACATGCTATGTTTACATATGGAGAGCAAAAGGTGTCTGAACTCGATCTTTGGCATAAAAGACCTGGACATTTTAATGAAAGAGGTATCAAAGATATGGTTAACAATGGTTCAGTGCTTGGATTGCCTAATGTTGCAGGTCAACACATGACATACAGATGTGAAGCATGTCAGTTAGGTAAGGCTCATAAGCAACCATATAATAAGCATGGTTTTATGTATTTAGAGAGACTTGAATTGGTACATACAGATGTGTGGGGTCCTTCAAAAGACTTCAGTATAAATGGTTCAAGATATTATGTCATATATGTTGATGATGCTACCAGTGGATCACAATCTATGTGATGAAAGACAAATCAGAAGTGTTTAATACATTTAAAAACTATCATGCATATGCAGAACGAATTACAGGACGAAAGTTGAAGAGACTAAGGTCAGATGGAGGGGGAGAGTATTTCTCTAATGAGTTCAGTGATTATTTGTGGAATGCACATATAAAGAGAGAGGTTACTTGCAGGTACTCTCCTCAACAAAATGGGGTAGCAGAGAGAAGAAACAGAACTCTTGTTGAGTTTGCAAGATCCATGATGAAGGAGAAAAATTGCCCTAATTATTTGTGGGCTGAGGCTGTAAACACATCCACATATTTGGTCAATAGGCTACCATGTAAAGCTTTGCACAGTATGACACCATATGAAGCTTGGTGGGGTATGAGACCTACCTTGGATCATTATAAAATATTTGGATGCTTGGTATATGCATATGTGCCATCTCAATTGAGGCATAAGTTGGAACCTAAAGCAGAGAAGTATGTATTCATTGGTTATGATGACAAGCAGATGGGTTATAGGTTGTGGAGTCCATCCACAAAGCAATTCCTTGTGTCTAAGGATGTTACATTTGATGAGCAAGGTACTTGGTATGCAGGTACACTTAATGTTCATGTAGATGTTGAAGAAGTTGTGAGTCAAAAGAAAGGTAAATCAAAGGTTCAGATATTTGATGAAGAGGAGAACAATGAAGTACAGGTTGAAGTTGAAGAAGTGCCAAGTTTTGATCCAGAATGTGATGAACCAGAAACTTCAAGAAGTGGAGAAGTCAGAAGGTCATCTAGGCACAAATGGCAGCCTACGAGGTATAGCTATGATACTTCATTCTTGACTACTAAAGATTATGCTTACGTGTTAAAAGCAGATGAAGATCCATCCACATATGATGAAGCCAAAGGAAAGAAGAATTGGGAAAAATCTATGCAAGAGGAGTATGATGCATTGATGGAAAATGAGACTTAGGATTTGGTTCCTAAACCAAATAGTCAGAAGATCATTGGATGTAAATGGGTCTACAAAACAAAAAGGTTTTGTAAAGGGATATGCACAGACATATGGTGTGGACTATGATGAAACTTATAGTCCTGTTGCAAAGATGACAACCATAAGAACTCTCATAGCAATTGCTACTTGCAAAGGTTGGAAATTATCTCAATTAGATGTGAAGAATGCATTTTTGAATGGTTTTATTTCAGATAAAGTCTACATGGAACAACCAGATGGTTTCAAAGATCAAGTGTATCCAAATCATGTGTGTAAGCTCAACAGAGCTTTGTATGGGTTGAAGCAAGCCCCAAGGGCATGGAATTATAGGCTTGTAAAGTTCTTGAAGGAACTTGGATTTCAAGCATCAAAGGCAGATAGTAGCTTGCTAGTCAAAGCAAGTGAGGATGGATTTATTTATGTTTGTATTTATGTTGATGACATAATACTTACAAGAACAGATGACAAAGGTATACACATGATTAAGAAGCAGATGGAGAAAGAATTCAAAATCAATGATTTGGGAAATTTTTTGTTCTTTTAGGGAATGGAGATTTCATATACTCAACATGGAGTATATGTAACTCAAGAAAGGTATTTGAAAAATTTGCTAATCAAATTTAAAATGGAAGATTGCAGGATAGCACCAACTCCAATGGAAGTGAATCATAGATTGAGTAGATATGGAGGAGAGGAATTCAAAGATATGATGCTTTATCAGAGTTTGGTGGGTAGCTTGATATATGCTACATTAACAAGACCTGACTTATCATATGCAGTTGGAGTTCTATCTAAATTCATGCACTGTCCTAGAAAGGAACATTGGATTGCAGGACAAAGAGTACTTAGGTACATCAAGGGCACACTTAAAGAAGGATTGTATTATGGATTTACTTCAGATACAAGAGTCAAAATATACAGCGATGCAGATTGGGCAGGTAATTCTAATGATAGAAGATCAACACATGGATACTTGTGTTATGTGGGAGACAAGCTGATTTCTTGGTGCTCCAAGAAGCAACATACAGTTGCTTTATCATCTACAGAAGCAGAATACAAAGGCATGGTAGAAGCTGCAAAGGAAGTAATATGGTTAAAGACTCTTATGAAGAGTTTTGATATTGTTCAAAGTACTCCTATCACTTGTGGAGACAATATGAGTTCTTTATATTTGGCAGCAAATCTTGTATTCCATGTTAGAACTAAACATATTGAGATTCAGTATCATTTTTTGAGAGAGAAGTTTGTTGATAAATAAATAGAAGTTATGCATACTCCTACAAAAGATCAACTTGCAGATATGATGACAAAAAGCTTGGATGGACCAAAGTTGCAGAGGTTTAAAGATATGGCAGGGATAAAGAAGATGCAGGTAATCACAATTGATGATTGAGGGGGAGCTGTAAGAGCAGGACAATCAACAATTGGTGATTATGAAGTCTAGAAGTGAATAAATGAAGAAAAGATTGAAGTCCAACTTCATGAAGTAAAGAGAAGATTCAGATAGTAAAGTTCTTTAGAACATATGTACATTAGCTTTGTAAATACTTCAATATACTTGAAGTAATAACAAATCAATACTAATATGTATATATAGATACATGTAGATGGTCGTAGTAGAAGGATGAGATGAGGCAGAGATGAATAGATAATGTGTACTGGATGTATCATCCATCAGATGTATGAAGAGTTGAATAGAAAGAATGTTCAGAGAATTGCGCATCGAACTTTTCTCTAGTTCTCCTTCTGTGTTTGATTTTATCAAAAATCCTTTTGTACACATCTAAGTCCATAGTTAATCTATCTATGGTTAAAGTTTGAGAGTTCAATTGCAAGTAGGCTGAGAGAATTTTGTGTAGGAACATCTATATGTGAGAAAGTGCTGAGTGTCTTCTGAAACAGGTGCAGATTCGATGGTCAAAGAAATGACCAGTTCTCAGTGCACAGTGTAAAGTTTTACACAAATGAGGAGTCAGAATCTAAGTTGGAAGGTAAGCCATCTATGGCTAAAAGCATTTGCTTAAACGGGTTCTAGATTGGGAGAACTATGTGTTAGAAGTTGCAGGTGTCAAAGTCGATTCTACAGGAAGGTAGTTTCAGACATAGGTGGATTGTTTGAAGCATTTCTCATAATCTACTAAAGATTTTGAAGTGTTTTAACTTAGAGGAGGTGTGCATACTCTAGGTGACACATTGTACAAAGTTTCATCAGAAACTTTACACAAATGAATAATCAATGAGTGATTAATGGGCAGCAGACTTTTCTGTGAAATGACTTTCTTCACAATTAGCTAATTTCTTGATAGTTTGGTGATTGTCTTCCAAAATTGGTTGAAGGTTAAAGTTATTCTTGATATAGAGGTGGCCTAACATCAAGAATAGCTTGTTCTTTTGGAGATTAACACTCTCCATCATACCTATCACCGATCATCTTTTGGAAAGGGTTGCAGGAAAGGAAGTCTATAGTTTTTTGGACGGCTTTTCAGGATATAATCAAGTAGCAATTGCTCCTGAGGACCAACATAAGATCGCCTTTGCAACTGAATCAGGAGTGTACACATTTAGGGTTATGCCTTTTGGTCTAAATAATGCCCCAATCACTTTTCAAAGGTTGATGTGTCATGTGTTCAAGGAATTCTTAAGGAAGAGCATGGAGGTATATGTGGACAACTTATGCACCTATTCAGCTATACGATCGGACATATTCCTGAAGGAAGAAAGATCTTTGACAAATGTAGACAATATAGAGTTTGTCTTAATCTAGAGAAGTGTGTATTCATGGTTTGACAAGGAAAGATATTAGGACACATTGTCTCTAAAAATGGAATTTCCACGGATGAAGACAAAATCAAATTGATTCTGGAATTGCCTAGACCAAAAACTGCTAAAGAAGTGCAAGCATTTATGGGACATTGCGGATACTACCGTAGATTTATCCACATGTATGCCATAATTGCTAGACATGTTTTTGCATTATTGTCTCAATTTAATTGGATAGAAGAATGTGAAAAGGCCTTCAATGAATTAAAAAGTTGGTTGAGTTCAGCACCAATACTCCGAGTGCCTAATTGGAATAAAACATTTCACATTCACGTAGATGCTTCCAAGTTTGCCATTGGATGTATTTTAGCTCAACCAGCAGATACTAGAAAGTTAGACCACCCTATAGCCTATGCCAGTAGGCAATTGAATAAAGCAGAGCGCAATTACACCACTACGGAGTGAGAAGGTTTAGGGATGGTGTATGCGGTAAAGAAGTTTCGACACTACTTATTGGAAAACAAATTCAAATTCTTCATCGATCATCAAGCCCTACTGTAATTAGTCAATAAGCCTTGTAATACAGGATGACTAGTACGATGGTTTTTATTGTTGATGGAATTTGATTTTGAAGTAGTAGTCCAGAAAGGGAATACACACATTAGAGCAGATCACTTATCGAGAATGACACATGGAGAGCTCCCCACAGGAGTACCAGATGATCTGCCAGATACTTATCTTTTCAATCTCAAGGTATGTCCCCAATGGGCAGAAAAGTTGATCCCTATCCTCACATATGGACCTAAACATGGGATCACCACAAACAGAAGTCAGGAATTATGGAAGACCAAAAATCTCCACATCATTGCTGGAAGCTTATACCACTAAGATCCAAGTGGATTACTCATGAGATGCATGGAGGAAGAGGAACAAGAAATGTGGCTTCAAAAAGCACATGTAATCAATGGAAAACTCATGTAAACGTGAATGGAACATGGCAAACAATGAAGAGATTAGGCATATACTGGCCAAACATGGAGAGGGATACACATAACTATGTATCTACCTGCCCAACTTCTCAAGAACAAAGGCCAAAAGAGAAATCTACTCTATGTTACTCCACTGTAGCACCAAGGTGGAGTATGCCTCTAGTAAAATTCTTGAAAACCCAGGAGTACCCGAAAGGAGCTACTCTAGCAAGAAAATGTGCCCTCATAGAGCAAAGCAAGGACTATGTTCTTATAGGAAAATAGCTCTTCAAGAGAGGAAGGGACAATCATCTATGAATGTGCATTCATGAAGACAAGTATCTTTCTGTCTTGGAGATGGCGCATACAAGAGCTGCAGGAGGACATTTTTCTGCAGATAAAACTGCAAAAATGATTCTCTTCGCAGGAATGTGGTGGCCAACTCTACATCAAGATGCAGCCACTTACGTCCAAAGATGCGACACCTGTCAACGAACAAAGTATCCTATGAGAAGAGACGAAATGCCACTAAAACCTATGATGAGTGCCAGAGCATTTACCAAATGGGGAATACATTTTGTAGGACCAATTAGTCCACCAGCTAAAGGTTCTCATGCCGAGTACATAATTGTAGCAACGGATTATTTGACCAAATGGGTAGAGGCAAAGGGACCAAGAAAAATGATGCAAGGACTACGACGAAGTTTCTCTTTGAGAACATATTCACTAGGTTTGGATTGCCTATTGAAATTGTGAGTGATAGGGGCACACATTTCGTCAATGAAGTAATAGAAGCCTTAATGAATGAATTCTTAGTGATTCATAAGAAGTCAGCCCCTTATCACCCACAAGCCAATGGACAGGCTGAAAGTTTAAACAAAATCTTATGCACAGTCCTAACCAAAATTGTTAACAGTGGTAGATCCGACTGGGACAAGCAATTACATCATGCTTTATGGGCATTCCGAGTAGCCTACAAAACATCCATAGGAACTACTCCCTTTAACCTAGTGTATGGACAAAATGCCATCCTGCCAATTGACTTCTTGGTACTTACTCTCAGAGTAGCTGCAAATTACAAATAGACTGGACATGAGTTATCAACTCAATTGGATCAAATAGAAAAGTTACACGAAACAAGATTACAAGCTGTGGCAGGTATTTACGCTGCAAAAAGACGGCAGAAGGCATATTTTGATGCTCATATTATGGGTAAAAACCTGAATGAAGGAGATTTGGTCTTGGTCTATACTTTGAAGCAACACGCGAAGAAACTACAAAAAAGAGGATATGGCCCCTTGATAATCAATCGCATATCCACCAGCGGAGCCATGAGCTTAGTAACCCTAGACGGAGAAGTATTGCCAAACTATATAAGTGGTTGCCGCGTAAAAAAGTATTTAGAGCCATTAACAGAGGAAATAATGTCACGACTTCTAACAACTAAAAATAGGTGAGAAGTGGAGGAAAGAATATGAGAAGAAGCAAGACAGGAAGCCCTAGAACGAATCAGGAAATGAAAAGAATGGATGAGAGAGAGGGATGAGAGATATCAACAAGGAGAAGAACTCATTCCAATGGCTAACTTTAGAGCCTTTGAAAACCTAGGGTACCAAACAAAGCAACCATATTTGAATTTGGGTGTTGGAATAGAAGAGTACCATTTGGTGGATGCTCTCATTGACACGGGAGCAACTGTTAGTTGTATCAAGTCTTCATTGACTCAAAAATTCAAGGAAGAATTACGCCCTTCTAAAGTGCAACTGATTGGAATAGGGGGAAAAGTTGTTGAATGCATAGGAGAGATTACCTTGTCACTACATCTCGGAAATAACACGATGCAACAAAAACTCTTAGTGTGTCATGATCAGGACTTATTAGAAGAACTCGTGTTGGGTCAAGATTGGATATATGAATATGAAGTGACTATCCAATTAGCCTTGGGTTACATATCGTCCAAAATAGGACACTGTGAGGTATTCAGTGTGCTAGACGAACGAACTGTCAAAGCCCAATGTATAGGCCCAAGAGATCACTCACGCATGCATGATGTTGAATGTACATTCACCTCCACTATTGACTACCCTCCATCAAGTACATCACGTGAGAGTACACCTAATACTAACCTCACACATCTTCCTAAACTAGTGAGCCTCACTGCTAGCATCATTTCCAATAAAAGTCCTTGTGAGGTATCAAGCACAAGAGGGACTAGTCAGCAAGACTATCACGAACTTTCATGCATTAGGATCCATCCCATTCATCACACTAGATAGGCTTGGATAAAAAAAGATCAGGTGATAGCATATCATCAACAATAGAGCTACACTCTACATCGGAGACAACAACAGTACAAAAACTCGAGTCAAGCTGGACTTAGAGGTCCACAAAGGATTGCTAGAGTGTGGATTCCAAAGAAGGTGATGACCTCCCAACCGGCACGCATGCAGATATGGATTCCCAAATCATGTGCACCGATGAAAATCATGAATCGAGAAATATCAATGCTCGCAGAGGATTAGTACAACCTGAAGGCTAAGCAACAAGAAACAAACAACTACAGGACATTGCAAGAGCCAAAATACGCAACAAAAACCATTCAAAGATTCAAAAGGCAGACAAAGTAGAGATATAATGGGAGAAGCACAACAATCACCAGGAATGCTGGAGATATAGTCTGCTACAATAGGATAAAGCAGATCTGGATGCCTAAAGGCAAAACAATCTGTATGCATCGACCAGATAATTCAGTTTGCACACATCTTGAGTTGCAAGAGTCCCAAGCATGCATACTAGGGCCACATTACAAGGCCATGCATTCGGCACCTAATTCTTCTTCTACTGGATAGTGAAGCACATTTCCTTCTTAGGGAATCTGAGAGCACTTGTACAATAATCTCAACTAAAATAACTAATAATACAATAAAAGCCCCAGCTAGGTACTAATACTTTTGTTTTTTGTCAAAAATATAGAAAAAAATATATACATATGAAGAAAATCCCAGGTACTACCTTTCTCACAACCACGGGAAAGGGACGACTCACATCACTCACAGAGTTGCCAAATTCATGGAGGATAAGTAAAGGATAACTCTTGATACCAGCTTTACGCTGATTATTGTTGTGCATTGAGTGCAGATGGCATCTTCAAATTCTGAGGCTACGCAAGAGGAAGAGGTCCTACTTCTTCCCTTGGAATCCATTTCTAAAGCAAGAGGCCATTGGTTCTTGGAAGATCAACCGGTGTCGGATCTTCTTTTTATGGCCACAATTAAGATTATGGATAGGGATCACTACTTCCCAATCATGTCACAAGAATTCCAAATTATAATACAAGGATTACAGCGCATCGCAGATGTTTGGACAAGGGCTAGAATTGATGCATTTTTGAGACTTCCTATATATTTACCTGAATTTCAGAGATGCACCCAAGTTATGAACGCACTTCAGTCCGTAGCAAATAAGCCGTCAATCTCGGAAGCAAAAGTGCTCGATAAAGTTGGTACATGGAAAACAATTCGATTCACTCATGAAGTCATCAACAAAGCTTTTGGTTGGATTCAGGATGGTCTCACTAATGTTAAAGATGAATGTCATGATCCAAAAAAGAAAACCTTTTTGGAAATCAATCGGACAGATATAGAAGAATCAGTTCGATTAGTGCATCAACATTTTTTCCCAGTATGCACAGGTATACAGCGCCTCAAAAAATCGTAGTTCAATTGCTTTCCCATGCGATGAGGCAAATTGGAAATAAAGTAAATCTTACTCCATATATTCAAGACCGCCTATTCAAAGCTAAGAAGAAATGGAGCCAGAAGAAGTTCTTGAATGGAATTTCGGCATTGACTTTACTAATCTATGAGGCACTTGAGATGAAAGAATGTCTACGCTTGATGCCAAACTCCACCGAGATAGCAAAATATGCAAAGTCAGTTACTGTTCCAAAGAAAAAGAAAACTGTTATCTCTACAGAGGAAGTGGGAACAAGTTCCAAGAAACCAATGAGAGGGGCTAAGCGAGCTAGAGATGAAGCGGCCCAAGGGACACCACAATCAAAACGAGCACATACACTACCCAGGATCCCTTTGACACAACAGCCCATCACAAAAAGGGATCACTTAGCGGCTCTAGAAGAAACGCATACGTATATGCGAGGTCAAGTGAACCTCAATGTTCAAGGACATCAATATAGACAGGCAAGATGAGAGAAGCAACAAAAGGACAAAGAACATACTCCAGAATTAGCGTCCAGATACAAACTGGAGGATTCTAGTTCTAATGAGGAATCTAGTCAGGAGAAAGACACCTTGGACACTGACATAAGAACAGAAACAAACAATGAGCAATGGACAGAGATAGACCAAGTCGAAGTCATGCCAGACAATCAACAATCACGCATACAGAACCAAGAAGCGTCCACTGAACAAACACACCTCATTCAATTGAACGAAAGTCGCAAATCTGCATCAAGGAAGCTTCAATCACACATAAAGATGCAGTGCCACCCATAAAAGAAGAAATACAAACAAGTGTGGAAAAAGAAAGGTGTTTACAACAAAGTATGGAACAAATTGTGATTGAGATCCCTGATGACACGCCACAAGGTAAGACAGTAAGTAAAGATGCTGAGCCAAAGATACAACTTCATATTTGGCAGCCACACGACACAACATTACATGTGGCACAAGGAAAAGATGTTACCACCGGGGAAGAACCTAGCATTCCAACAACAAGGTTGAATGTTGATGTTACTCAACTAAAACCCGTAGTCAGACAAATGATATAAATGGCCATGGATATGCAGCACCAAATGATGGAAATAGACGCAGATTACGACAAGGCCATGAGAGAAAAGAATCAATTTCAAGTGATGAGTGAACAACTGTCTACGCAACTAATACAAGTTCAACAGGTGATTTCTGAAAGATCTTGGAGAAGCTTGAAGAAGGTAGAAAAGTGTGTTTCGAAGCGATGAAGCTTGGTCAAGCCAACCGGCACAAGACGAGCCCTTGAGCTTATGGAAAAATAGATAGGTTCGCGGGTCGACTAGCTCAAAAAACTTACTATCTATGGAAGAGACAACGAACTTCAAATGCCCATAGCAACCAGCGTGATTACAATTAGAAACAATCCTTTTATGGGAGTGATACACATAGGTTTGAGTGTATAGAATGCACAAAAGTATAAGGAATAAGCAAAATATGCTATAGGAATGAATGTGACATTCACCGGTGGTACTTCCTATTTTTCAGGAATATGTAGAGATTGACCCTGAGACAGAAAAACTGAGATTTCTCCCAATCTACTGAACCAAATGCTTTGACAATTTATAGGCATAAACTAGACACTTATACCTTTCCAATGAGCCATCTTGCACTCAATTTTGAGCTCTAGAGAGAGAGCAGCAGCCTCTGCAAGATTACTGTTGGTGAAGAAGATGATGCAAAGAATTGAAGGAGCAAGACAATGATGGTCACAAGTGTATGTATATTGCTTCCATGTAATGTACAAGTGATTTTAAGTCTTTATATAGACTCTGGGAGTGTTCCACGACTTCTACAAGTGAAGTTTGAATTCAAATGAAGGTGGGAATGGTTGTTGGAGGGAATCAATTCACTTCCCTATAATCTAGGAAAAGTGGATCTAGTTTGATCTACTTTTAGATGATTGATTGCTTGATTGAATGCAACTTCAACCACCACAAATTCGTGGGATTTTGGCTCTATATTTCTACCTTTACATGTGTAAAGCTCAAGGCTTTTACAACGGTAAATGAACCATCAAAAATCTCTCAAAAAAATACAATAAATGAGCATATGAAAAAGAACTCTCCAACGGATATTCTTTCGATGCAATAGCCTTTGATGTAGATCAAATCCACCTCAAGAATAGTGTAAGCTTGATGTTCCAACATCTCCCCCTCAAGCTAAAGTATGCTTGAGTCTTCATTCTCTGATAGGTTGAATACCTGCCATAGCTTTGAATCTACAAAGCTTTATTCCATCAAGTGCCTTCATCATCATATCTGCTACTTGCTTTTCAGTTGGAACAAAAGAAATGTCAATCTCCTTTGCCATGATCTTCTCCCTGATGAAGTGGTAATGGACTTCTATGTGCTTGGTTCTCGCATGGAAAATAGGATTTGCCGCTAGATGCATGGAACTTACATTATCTCCAAATATTGTCCCAAATCTGTATACAATGTTTTTAACCATATTGCCTCTTGAGTTGATACGGTCAAGCCTCTATATTCTGCTTCAGTTGAAGATAAAGCAACTGCTGGTTGCTTCTTGGAACTCCATGACACTAGCTTCGAACCTCCAAATGCTAAGTAACCATATGTACTTTTTCTATCATCCTTAGCTCCGGCCCAATCTCCATCTGAGTAGATTTTGATATCCAAATCTGAAGAGTAAGGATAGAATATACCTTCGTTGATTGTACCTTCCAGATACTTAAGTACTCTCTTAGCTGCATCCATGTGTGGTCTTCTCGGTGAGTGCATGAACTGACTAAGCACTCCCACACTATATGAGATATCTGCCCTTGTATGAGTAGCATATATCAAGCTACCTACCAAGCTTTGATACTCTTTAATGTCTTCAATTTTCTCACCTTCATAAACACTTAGTTTATGATTCATCTCCAAAGGTGTACCTGCAGGTTTAGTGTTCTCCATTTTGAACTTGAGAAGAAGATCCTGAATGTATCTTCTTTGAGTCAAATACATTCCTTCATCTATATATATCACCTGCATACCTAGGAAATATGTGAGCTCACCTAGGTCACTGATTTTGAACTCCTCTTGCATATGTCTCTTGATCCTTTGAATGCCATTTAGATCATCACATGTCACAATAATATCATCCACATATACACATAGATAGATAACCTCATTGTGATCCCTTTTGATGAATAGAGAAGGATCTGAGCTGCTAGCTTTGAACCCTTGATCTTGAAGATATGTAACCAACCTATAATTCCAAGCTCTAGGAGCTTGTTTCAATCCATACAATGCTTTCTTAAGTCTGCAAACATAAGATGGATGATTAGGGTTTTCCAAACCTGGTGGTTGTGACATGTATACCTCTTCACTTATCCAACCATTTAAGAATGCATTTTTCACATCAAGTTGGAGGAGTCTCCAATTCCTTGTAGCAGCTACACTTATCAATGTCCTGATTGTAGTCATCTTTGCAACTGGTGAGAATGTTTCCTCATAGTCTATACCATGAGTTTGTGAGCATCCTTTGGCAACTAATCTTGCCTTGTACCTGCAAACTAATCCATCTGAGTTTCTTTTAACTTTATATACCCATCTGCAACCAATTACCTTTTGATTCGGTGACATTGGAACCAAATTCCAAGTGTCCATTTCCTTCAATGCATCTATCTATTCTTTCATGGACTTTTCCCAATTAGGGTTTCCCTTTGCCTCTTCATAGGTTGAGGGTTCCTCTGAAATAGAGTCTTTGCCAAGTATATTGAATGCTTCGTAACAAATGTGGAATCATATCCATACCTTTCTGGTTGTTTCTTCTCTCTTGCTGATCTTCTAGGTGCTTGTTTTGAGCATTCTCCAACCTCTTGCATCTTTGCTTTGCCTCTTGACTTCCATAGCTTGTAATCCTTTTCTCTTTCATCTTGGTCATCGTCTGTATCACTTCTTGGATCATGGACCTGCGTATCATGCTTGCTTCCTAATTGATGAGAGTCAGAATCAAGATCATATGGTAGTGTTACCTTTTGTTTGTCTTCATCATACATAGACCTGTGTTCTTCAAACACAACATCTCTACTTGCAGTGAATTTCTTGGTTGAAGGATTGAAGAACCTGTAACCCATCTCAGTTGAATCATATCCAATAAACACTGCCTTTGTTGCCCTTTCATCTAGCTTACCTCTTATTTGTGATGGTACATGAACATAAGCTAAACAACCAAAAATCTTGCAATGTCCAAGACTAGGTTTTCTTCCATGCCATGCTTCATAAGGAGTCATACCTTGAAGTGATTTGGATGGTAGTCTATTGACAAGGTACACAGCAGTTGAAATAGCTTCTGCCCATAGATAATGTGGCAACTTCTTCTCTTCAAGCATTGTTCGGGCTGATCCAACCAATGTCTTGTTTCTCCTCTCTGCAATTCCATATAGTTTAGGAGAGTACCTAGTAGTCACTTCCCTGTTGATACCTTTTTCCTGCAAGAACTCATCAAACTCTTTGGAGAAGTATTCTCCCCCTCCATCAGATCTAAGCTTCTTTACTGATCTACCTGTATGATTCTCCACATGTGCAAGATACTTCTTGAAGCAATCAAACACTTCATTCTTACTCTTGATAAAGTATAGAACAGTCCATCTACTATGGTCGTCAATAAATGAGACATAATACCTTGATCCTGCCAATGAAGGTTCTTGACTTGGTCCCCATACATCTGTATGTACTAAGTCCAATAAGTTGTGGATGTAGCCTTTGTGGTTGAATGGTTGTCTTTGTGCCTTCCCAATCTGACATGCATCACACCTGTTGATCATGTGTTGCTTTGATATGTTCGGCAGTCCTAGAACACTTTGATCCCTGCATATATCCTTCAAGGTTTTTTCATTCACATGAGCAAGTCTTTTATGCCACACTTCAAGCTCACTTAGGGTTTGAGACCAGGGAAATAACTAGGGGCAAATATTAGCCCAAAGGTGAATATTTAGAAAAATCCATAAGTTTTTGCTATATTTAGTGAGTAGGAGACTTTTAAAAATAGCCCTATTTTCAACAAACCCTAGTTCTAATTTTTAGAACTTTAGCCCTTTGTGCTATACGTGCAGCGTTCATCAGACCTTCAGTTTCGCCACTCATGAGTTGCATTTCTCTGAGAGTCCACTGTCGATCGTCTGTAGGCACCCATGGCTACAGTACAGGTATGAGAGAGAGAGAGGGAGCTGTTGCTTGGATATCATTGAGAGCTTAAATCTTCCGTTGGTCGGGAAAGATCTGTGCAAAGCTTGTCAATTGGACCCTCTATTCCTAGATTTTCTTCTTGGTTTGTTGCACAATCCATGGAGCTATCGAAATTAGCTTCTTGTCATAGAAGGCTATGCAAGATAACTAGGCTGATTCCCATAGCAAAACGCCGTTGGGATGGTCATTGCAGATCTGCCCTAATCAATAGATGTCATGATTATTACCCAATATGCATTCTAGGCATGTTTGACTTCACGAATGCAGAGAAAGAGCAATAGAGAAGACAAGAGATCACGACAGTAGTAGGCGTCGAGAGAGAGAGAGAGAGAGAGAGATACAGGCTTGGCTCCAAAACAACAAAGGAGAGAGAGAGAGAGAGAGAGAGGATTCTTATAGACTTTGTGGCACATAGGTGCTGAAGATGATGATGGAGAGATCCATCAGAAATGATGGCGGTAGTAAGCTGAGAACGAAGCTGACAAAGCAATGGACATCGAGAGAGAGAGAGAGAGAGGTAACTCAGGCATTAGCAGAGGAGCTTGCACAGAGGTAGATCGTTGGAGATGAGAAAGAGAGAGAGAGAGAGATAGAGAAAGAGAGAGAAATGACTCTCTATTCACGAATGTCTAACATAATCACGAGCCTTTGATCACTCATAGCTGGGCAATTTTGGATTCAATTGAGATTCATTACAACGACAGCTATCTTTTGTGTTTCTCTTTCGCTCCCTTTAGCAGAGATAGTGCATCAGGTCTACAGTAAGCCCTATTTTCATGTACTTCACCAGTGACTGTCTTTCTTGCTTCAGTATGCGCATACTGCAAAATGGAAATGGCATGAGGAATAATGTATGCATTAGCAAAATTCCTTAACCTTGATGCAGGATTTGCAATGATCTGCTCATCTCGACCAAGCCCTATTGTTCTAGAAGTAGCATTTTGATGGTTGGTTTTTAGCCAGAGTAACCTACGCAATTCAACCTCAAAATAAATGGCCTCTATAGTATCCCCATGAAATAAGAGATAGAACTGTGTTCTATGAAATAGAGAGACATGGCACAAATGCCAAAGCTCAAATATCTGTTTCCGTTTCATAGAATTCAGATGCCCATAAATCTGGGGAAGATGAAATATTAAGGTTCAGTATAGGTTCTTCTTCAAGATTTTTGTTCTTCTCAAGCTCTAAAACCTATGTGATCAAAAGAAAGTATTTGCCATAAGAATTGTTTTGTTAGCATCCTTGTGGAGAAAAAAAAAATAAGATAGGAAAATGACAAGTCTCCCACGAAAGTTCAGTCTATTCTCAGTATGAATTCAACAATGTAGATAGAAGTCTTAATCGAGATGCAAGTAGTTGTTTTTGGTATTCAAGCTTGCCCAGCTTCTCTTTGAGTTCAATTACATAGGCATGAATAATCCTAAGATTTTCCTCTGATTGATAGTTGCACCAAGAAGTTTGTGGCAGGTTAGTTTGTTTCTCGCATAATTACTGGGTTCATGCTCGACCACTGTTTTGAACACAAAAGTTTATTCATATGCTAGAGTGGAACCTCTGATTTGTACATTGATGTGTGTATGTCTACTGCTTCTTCATAAGTGATTCTTACAACTTACAATTGATGGCTGAACATTGGAATCTTCGTTAAAACATGGCAATAATGAACTGGGGGACCTTGTTTTGCTACAAAATGTATTGTGCAGTTATGGGGTTTTCAGTAGGATCGGACTAGAAGAAAGCATTAGCTAAGCTTTTTTTTTTTTTGAATACTGTCTTGTATCTTAGATTTTATGTGCTCCTTTTGGTTCAAAAATGGATTTATGGCACACCTGAATAGAGAACTATTTTGGTTGTCTGATTTGAGTGGCTTCATTTGCTTGATCATACCATTCCTTCTATGATTGATTTCTCATAACTGCATGTGACCTATCATGAATGAGAGAAAGAAATGGACTGTTTGATTTCTCTGTTTTTGTTCATTATGAGTGGCCATGCAAAATTAGTAAATTGTATATATACACTGAAGTGCAAAAAAGTGTGACCCAAAGTATATAATATAGTATTGGTATTTACCGAATGTATTGATGCTTTCTACTTTATGTTTGATGGCTTAGTGTTTTGTTGCCGTGTTTTGAACACAATATCATGTTGAGAATCAGACTTGAGATGCTAACAGTTTAATGGTTTTGACACAGAAGTTTAAAGGACTTGGCATAGCTGCTAAGTATCTGCAAAAAATGAATGAGGATGTCCTTGTTACTGTAGGAAGGGACCAAAAAGGATCATTAATGTGTACTTTTGCATAATATGTTTGTCTTACAAGGCATTTCTATAATTGAGAACGTCTATTGTGGTTTGTAAAACATTTTCTGCCCACACTTAGAGTTATGAGTTGTTTTACTTTTGGAATGATGGGAGAATAGTTGTATGATCTTGATGTTCTATATATGAACGAATATAAGCTGTATGATCTTGATGTTCTATAGCTATATGATCTTGATGTTCTATATATTAAATTTCGCTCAATATGAAAAGGTTGTAGATTACCAGCTTGTGGTGGAGTGTTCACATCAAACACAAGACCACCTTCTAAATATAGTTTCGTTGCTTGAAAATTGCTATCAAGAGAGCTCCTCTGACTCTTGATGCTATTTGGATTGATTTAAAGTCTAGAAAGTGGCACGTCAGTTGCTGTCGTCATGGGCAAACCAAGTTCTTTCATTGAAATATGCATATTCAACAACATTTTTTCTAAATCAGAATTATTGTCCTCAAATTCCCCATTTCTCATCTTATCATTTTCCAATCTCCTATGAACCTGGTCATTAGGTGAAATGATCTTCTTGCTTTCCTCTACTATAAGATCTTTTGTGATAGTGTAATCTGTCTCCAGAGTTCCAGTGATCTGGGTTCCATAAATTTCTCTTATCTCGGTTTGAAGTTCAGCTACACTCTCAGCTGCCTCCTCATTCGAGCCAGACTGTGCAAGGCAAAGGCACTCAACCTCTTTCTTAACTGCTTTCAGGGCACGATTTGCATCCTGTGCAAGTTCTTTCTGTACCTGCTCTAGCTTTAAGATCTCCTCGAGCAAGACAGTAGAAGATGTTGTCCCTTGTTTCTCTAGAATTTCCATTTTGACAATCTCGGGGGGTTGGCGAGCACTGTCATTCAAGCTCTGTGGCTTGGTTTCATTTTCATAATATATGAATGAATTTGGGCCGCGATTAGAAGAGTCATCGCTTGAATGGCTTATGTAGGTGTGATGATTAGATGATAACAAGCTGTCAGCAGCATTAATTTTTGATAGAACCTGGAATAACATGCAAATAGTTGGTTGATTTTTTCTGCATTTCAATTAGAACAACAAAAATCCGTAGCACAAACAATTCTTATATGCCACATACACAGTGGGGGGTGTGGGTTCAAGCCCCGCAGTTGTGGGCACTCTTGCCCATATGGGAGGATGAATATTGGCCTTCGGGCTGCTCATTGTTAGCCTTCAGACATCCGGCCTTTGGATACAAAGGTGATCGCTATCTAGTTAGCATAAATGCTTGCAAAGGATATGGGCTAAAAACCATTCAATTTTGTACTTTCCTCAATCACAGTTTTTCATTTTTCAAGCAAAATAAATAGGCCTTAATTACAGACCTAATGTGGTGTCTTAAATGGTCATAGCCATCGACAGTGTGGAACACATCTCCTAATGTGGTACTGTCTTCAATGGTGGTAGCCATTTGAGGGTGTGAGACTTTCTCACTTGCATGTCCTATTACTTGATCTTATTGAATTTCAAATATTTAAATTTTCTGTATCACCAAGTCCTATTATGTCATATGGGGACTTTAATAAAGCGGGGAGTAGTGTGGATAAACCGGGGTGAAATTTGGATCTAAGAGAGTGTACACAACCTTTTTGGTGCATCTGTCAGGACTCAGCATCGTTTGAGGGATGGTATAATAATAATAGAAAAGCCTTGCAAACCAGGAAATGTCGGCATCTTTTGAGGGATGGTGTCTCTGATTTTGGCAGAGTGTTTGTTTATACTGACATTTGTGTCTCTTTAGATTTTGTTGTAGGAGAGTCTTGAAAATTTTGTTGATAATTTTGTTGTAGGAGAGTCTTGAAAATTTCTTGACCTTTGATCATCTCCCTATAGCCGTTGCATTTTGTAGCATTAGTTAAGATGTGTGGTTGGTGCATACAAAATGAAGTTTCTTTCTCAAAGATATGTGTAGGTTCTATAACAATTTGAATCTCTGCATTTTAGAGTTTTTTGTGTGTCAACAGAGTGTGTAAAAGCATCTGCACAATTTTTTGAGTTGTCACCCCGTGCAATAAGTCTAGACACTTGACATAGTTATGCAGATGGTTTGATATTGGAAAAGGATTGTATTATCAGTAATATTGTCAATCAAATTATTGTCACTTGTAATGACATCCTTATGAAGTGGGTGCACTAGTACATGAATGTGTGCGCAAGCTTTTTTCCCCACAATACTCGATCAAGTGAGTTTTATCTTTTTGAGTGTAGCTTGCAGTTGTTGTGGCAGTCGATATCATCTTCATTCAAATGGTTGGGAGTTCGTCATCCTCTCAATATGTCGTCAGTGTTTTTGATGGGAATAATCATCCATCAGGTATGTGGTCAACTCCCTTCAAGTAGTCTCTCTCTCTCTCTCTAAATATATAATATATATAATTTGTATATACTGTATATATGTGGTAGGTGTAGGGCATGTGTATAGGTTTAATAATTATATATATGTGGTAGGTCTAGGGCATCTGTAGTAGAGTTAGGGTTTGTATTTATATATAAAAATGGATCTATAGAAAGACATAGGATTAGTGTTGGAAGATTTCAAATCCTTCTCTCATGGGTGTGTTCATGTGTGTCTCTTCTATATATCCAGGGACTACTAAGATGCAATCAAAGGCAAAAGGAAAGGTTGTAATGGATTCGAGACCTAAGAGAAAATCCATTTCTGATTTTTATTCACTTAAAGGAGGGATTGGAGGCTCGAATGTCATGCACTCTTCATGTGTAGCAAGCTCATCCCTTGAGCCTACAACTTTGCCTCCGATTGCATGCTCTAACATCTCTGTGTCAGAGTCAAAAACCTCAAATGACACTCCTTTGTCTAAACGTATGAAGAGAGGGAAGGGTCAATGGGATATAGGAAGGACTTTTAAAATAGATTGGATAACAAAGTTTCCTTTTATTGAGCCTTTGATAATTGAGGGTGAAGAAGAACCAAAATTTGCCACCTGTATACCATGTAGTTGGAAATTAGGTAATCAAGTCAAGTTACAACTGAAATTAGATACCATTGAAAAACATGTGGGTAAAATGTATGAGAAAGTAGAAGTAGAAGGGAAAATGGAAAACATCGTTAGATGGAAAACAAAAGATGAATATAGGCATCTACAGAATGTAGATGCCTATAATTCTCATTTATCTCTTTTGGAGCAAAGTAATGAGAATAAAAGATCCTTTATGCATCTTTTTGAGAGAAAGCTCAAATCAGATAATGAAGCCATATTAATGCAATTTTCAATTGTGCTACATATCTTGTCCATTGGAAAACCAATGTCTGATTATCCTAAGTGGAGAGTTCCATTGAATTTCATTGGATTACAAATTCAAAGTTTTCCGACACAATATTGGACAGAGTCTTCAGGATGGGAATTTGCAAAAGCAATGGGAGAGGTAATCAAATCTAACTTGAAAAAAATTTTATCGAATGCTACTTTTATTTCTATTTCCCTTGACGAAGTGACAGCAAGGGATTGCACTTATTGGGTATGTATCCATGCATATATTGTGGGGAATTATGCAGGAAAAGCCAAATTTATTGGTGCTTTTCAACTAAAGGGAAGTGCAACTTCTAATTTGTTGGTGCAACTTGTTTTAGATTCCATTTCAAATATTGGAGGGATGTCAATTAGTGATATTAATCAAAAGATAGTATGCATTGGTGTTGATGGATGCTGAGTTATGCATGGGCTTAGAAATGGATTGTGTGTTCAATTGCAATAGAACTATACACCATATGCTTTAGGTATACATTGTATGTCTCATCGTACAAATCTGGCATTTAAAATTGTGTCAGAATTTGTTTTCGTACAAAAAGTTGAAGATCTTGTACACCAGGCATATGCTTTCTTTTCAAAAAGGCCTAAACGTATTAAAGAGTTTAAATGCTTCTGTGATGGGATAAGTAAGGGAAGAAAATTGAAAAAAAATATTGACACCAGATGGATTTCACTTATTGGACTTGTAGAACGTCTTTTTGAAGAATATAAATCAGTCATGGGTGTGGTCAATATTATGTCTTTAAGTACAGGAATACAAAAAGGAAAAGCTCATACTTTGTTGCAAATGCTAAGTGATGTGGAAACTCTTCTCTATCTTGGAGGAATGTTACCATTGTTAAGAGAAATGAATAATTTGATAAAAGTTTCTCAATCAAGAGATATTTATGTAATGGAATACGCAGTAGCAAGAAAAATGACTTGTATGCGCTTAGAAAATTTGTATTCTGAGACATCAGGTTTTGATTCGCAAGAATTTATCAAGTGGGAATCGTTGCTACAAGTTGGTGTAGAAGATAGTTTTTTGCAATACAATAAGAAAGGTTGGTTGTGCATATTTGTGAAAGATAAGCAGATTCCTCTTTATGTATCATGAAAAAGTCAAGGAGTATGCATCAGGAAAAAAGTTAATCAAACATTCTTTGCTATCCTAGTTGATAGTGTAAAACAAGGCTTAAGATCCATATGTAATAAATTGACTTATGAGATTAGAGAGAGATTTCCTCGAGATGAGCTCCTAGAAGCAATGGCCATGGTTCATCCTTTATATTGGAATCATGCAAAAGGCAAGAGCTTACTAACAAATGAGTTTAAAAGCAAGGTCCAAGTATTATCTGATCATTTTGGAAAGAATGCATATTAAGGAGATAGGATTCTAGAAGGAATTATAAATCCAAATCTTTTAAAAAAACAATCTGGGACATTTGGACAAACGATGTGGGAGCAATTTGACTTCGTCAAAGATCCTTCAAATCAAGGTGCAATGACAAAGCTATGGAAAAAGCCCAACTCGATATATCTGATTGTTTGTTTCTAAGAGTGACCTTGAAACTTTCACTTTCGAAGAAGCATATGCCATATGGAAAAGTCAATGTCAACGAAGAAGTGCATGTGTAGTATCAGGCAAGAGGAAACACATGGAGGATGTTGAACCTTCTAATAATTTTCAAATCGACTGATACTGATTATAAAAAGGTAACTTTTTTATTTGATTTCTTTTTTAATATTATGGTGAAGTATAATTTATACTAATGTTTCTTATTGTTTTGACAGGTTTTGAATATATCGAGGACTTCAATATTTGCCAATTTTTGTTTTTTTATTTTTTTTTTAATATCTGAAATGATGAGATTCAAAGGTTCCTATTGTTCAATGTTCATGCCTATTTATGTATCTATGTATGTATGACTCATGCATGTGCCATGCTTGCATGTGTGTATGTTTGTATTCATGTATTCTTGCATGTATGTATGTTTGTATTCTTGTATTCGTGCATGTATGTATGTGTGTATGTACATATGGATGCATGTGTGATGCATGTAATATGTATGTGTGTATGTACATATGGATGCATGTGTGATGCATGTAATATGTATGTGTTATGTATATGTGTGCATGGGTGATTCTTGCATGTGAGATGCTTACATGTGTGCATGTTTGTATTCTTGTATTCGTGCATGTATATATGTATGTTTGAAATTCGAGAGTATGTGTGATGCTTGCATGTATATATTATGTTTTTATTCATGCTTATATGTGTGTATGTATGTGTGTACACTAAACAATCCTTTTAGAGGATTTGAAGGCTTGCACACTGAACTTCTTGGAATTTGGGACCTATCTCTGATAAGAAATTTGGTAATCTAATGTTGTTTCCAAATAGATGTGTGTAGAAGTATGTATGCACGTGTGTGTATGTGCAAGTGTGTGTGCTAGGTATGCATATGTCAAAATAAATCGAGATAGGTATGTATATGCATGTGAGGACAGGTTGCTAAACTGGACAGGTTTCCAAGAAGTTTGAAATTGTTTCCCACAAGAAGGCACTGAAAAGACCAAGTAAGGTAATTGTGTGTGTAGCATCTCATATCTAGTTGCTTCATCTTTTGGTTCATTGTTACATATGCTTCTTGATTGTTATAATGTTGCAGGGAAAAGATGGCCAAATTATTACGTTGTGGATTTTTATAAGGTAATTTTTGAAGAAAAAGGTTCTGCCATAGGTTCTTTTTGAGCTTGGTTGTGTGAAATATATGTTTATGTGTACAAGTGTATGTATGTACATGTGTGCATGTGCATGTGTGTTGCTGCTGGAGTGTATGTGTGTGTGAAATATATGTTTATGTGTACGAGTGTATGTATGTACATGTGTGCATGTGCATGTGTGCTGCTGCTGGAATGTATGTGTGTGTGAAATATATGTTTATGTGTACAAGTGTATGTATGTACATGTGTGCATGTGCATGTGTGCTGCTACTGGAATGTATGTGTGTGTGAAATATATGTTTATGTGTACAAGTGTATGTATGTACATGTGTGCATGTGCATGTGTGCTCTCTGATATAACTTGTGGTTTAGTATAGCTACTGGTGTTTGCTTCAGGTTGTATAGTGTACTTCATTTCTTCAAGTGTACAGCCAAATAAAGCTACTTTGTTGGGCATGTTGAAAGCATGCAGTACTTTATGTGGTATTCAGAGCCTCAGATCACTGCATTTGCATATTGTTGAAAGGGGTCTAGAAATGGATATGGCAGTAGGGAGTGCATTAGTTGACATTTATGCTGGATGCAAGCTTCTAGATGATGCATATGCAATATTCATGAGGCTTCCAGATAGAAATGTCATGACATGGGGTGGTCTTATTTCTACCTTCTTTGAGTGTGGAGAAACTTCTAAGGCATTTGACCTATTCAATAGATCACTTTTTGAAGGCATACAGCCAAGTGTTGTTACAAGTTTGTGTGTCCTAAAAGCCTGCGGTAGAAATGTGGCCATAGAAGAAGGTCTTTTAATCCATGCTCTGAGTTGTGAGATGGATTATGAGTCAGATCAGGCCATAGCAAAACACTCTTGTTGATTTCTAATCAAACATTGGAGATCTAATTTATGCACAAATAATATTTAATTGTTTATCAAGCCTAGATGCAATGTCTTTTGGAGCATTGATAAACATTATGTCAACCAGGTATGCAACTCATTTGCTCTCAGACTTTTTAATGAAATGCAAAAGCAGGGATTACTGCCAGACAGGACAACAGTGCTGAGCTTATGTATATATGTGTGTGTGTTTCTAGGTAACTCCTGTTGATGAAACAAGCCAACAAAAGCTTCTTAGTCCCTGCCAACTGAGTGAATCTCAAGATGCACATTTTGTAATGCTTTTCAATGGGAGCACCACCCCCAGAGGGTTCAAATGAGGTAATTGCTTCCACTTGCAAGCTTGTAGATCCTGGCTGATGTTCTAGTGTCCGAATTCTAATATAATATTATTGATCAAGGAGGGAGACGGGGAAGGGATACGCACAGAGAGGAGGCACTGGTGAGGAGGAGGAGCAGCAGGAGGACGGGAAGAAGAAGCTGGAGAATAGAACTTGAGATAGACACGACTCATGAAATATTTTCGGACTGAGGAATACGAAACGAAGAAACACTTTTTCCATTTTTGTGTGCAGAAAGCATAAGATCTATCTATGCCCCGCTTGTCCTTGTTTTGCAGTGATTCCTACAAGGAACCCTAATCATAGCCCTCTGGAAGCACAACCCTGATTTTCTGTCCCAGTCAGACCAACACAAACAATCAGACACTTGCTCGCCCCCGAAGCTTTCGTGCTATAGCACCCTGTTTAAGTGAAGATCGTTGCTTCTTTTCACGTTGTGAAGATGATTCCCATGAGGCAATCTCCCAAGCCCATGAGCTCCATGGGTTCTCTCTTGCCGTACATGGAGTACTCAAGTGGCGGGCTTTCACCTCATCATCGCTCTCAATCAGCTGCCATTGAGCTTGAGAAGTTTCTATTGGAGCTACTTGTAGAACGACAAAAATTGGGTCCATTCATGCAGGTCCTCCCAAACTGCAGCAGGCTTCTTAACCAAGAGATCATGAGATTGACCAATTTAATAGGAACTAGCTCATATGCAGAACATGATCCCTTAGAGCATGGCAGTCCACTGTCATCAATGTCTAGTGGGCGTGGTATGGATTTAAATGGCTGGTCTAGTTTTCAGTCTGAGAGGCTAGGTCAGCAAGCATCTACAATGGCTTGGCGTGGTGTGCCAGGAATGGGTGGTATCTCTGTGATTTCTCCAAGTCATCTCATGAAGAAGGTCATACGGATTGATGTTCCTGTAGATACATACCCTAATTTCAATTTTTTTGGGTGCTTGTTGGGGCCGAGGGGTAATTCTCTCAAACGTGTTGAGAACACTACTGGATGTTGAGTTTTTATTCGAGGAAGGGGTTCTGTTCGGGATGGGATAAGGAGGAAAGCCTAAGAGACAAGCCTGGCTATGAGCATCTTAATGAACCTCTTCATGTCTTGATCGAGGCAGAATTTCCTTCCAATATCATTGACATTCAACTAAACCAGGCTCGAGAGATCATAGAGGATTTGTTGAGGCCCGTGGAGGAATCATAGGACTATTCCCCGTCTCTCTGGTTGTATAGTGTACTTCATCATTTCTTCAGGTTGTACAGTGTACATCATTTCTTCCTGGATGTATACAGTCTATCAAGGGGAGCACTGGTGGTAGTTGCAATGCTTTTTCAATTTAATAATTAATTGATTTACAGATTGTTCTTTTTTTAATGGTGGTACAGGTATAGAGCCTTCATGTTAATCATGGATAAAAACTAGTTGTATATCAAATAATAACAATAATTCTCATTACTATATCATATATGTGAGTTTTCTACTGGATGATTTAGAAGGTTTATTGTATGCTTTGACCAATAATCTCAGGCCATGCTACCAAGGATTGATGTCAATATATTCTACCCTTCAAGGATATTATGGTAGTTTGTATTTAATCTGGAAGGCCATGCTACCAAGGATTGATGTCAATATATTGTACCCTTCAAAGCTATTATGGTAGTTTAATTAATGCCCATGAGAGTTTGTATGACACACACAAATGGATCTCTTAAAGAAAGAACATATATTGATAGCTAGGAGAAATGGACCGACTGCACCTATGTCAAAAATAGACAATTGATAGCTAGGAGAGGTAAAGTGAGAGATAGTCAACTCACTTCATGCCAGATTTTGTTGATATGGAAGGACATGTATTATGGTTAATTTTTATTGCAATCTCTTGTCTGATCATATTCTTATGTTAGGTTGCTAAAATAGCTAAAATGCTCTGCTGTGGACTTCAGGAATGGTTGTGTTTCCAGAGTTTTGTTTAGATATGAAGATGGTTGTATTTTCCATGTGAGGATTTGTATTCTGCTCATTTATAGAAAGTGAAAAATACTTGCAATACTAAAGGGAGTATATTCAATGGTTGTTTTAGTTCTATTTGGTTTTGGACATTATTTGTAAAGATTTATGGCCCTATAGCATGTGTTATAGTTTTCTAGTTGCACCTCCATCTGGTTTTCTAGTGGTATGGCACTAGATGGTTGTGATGGAGGAGAGACACTTAGGGAAGAGCTCAAGGGTACCAAAAGAAGGATATACAAGACAAATAAGCTATTCTCCTTTGAAGAAGCATGCAAATACACTTGTTTTGCCAAGTTTTTGTTTATTTCTAATGTTAGAGCTAATTATATTTTTAATACTTAGCTTCTTGGATTCCTTGTATTATTTATCTTTGCTTCATTATAAAGTGCAAGAATCTTAAATAGCATTCAATGTTTTACATCCTATAACATGATTTGTTTCAGCATTTTTTTGATAGATGATGGTTATATCTGTTTTTTAGAAACATGATGTAGTAATTGTAAATTCTTTAGAAGATTGATAGTTAACTATCTTGGATTTAAATGGTAGAAAGAATATGCTATTGATATTTTTTATTAATGAAGTAGTCTCCTTTGGACCCATGAGAAATATTATGGCTTGTGGAACTTTCCCAAGATGCCTTTGGTGTTTGTCTACATGATATATTTGAAACTTCATGTCCATTGAGTCTCTAGAATATGATTAATCGGTAGAATGAGGTTAGGATCTAGATGTCCCACATGATCTCATGTCTCCACACATGTGAGAATGAGGGGTGGAATGTGCATGAAAGTGTATGTGAATGTGTGAATGAATTTTTTGTGTATTGTGTATTATGCATGTATGTATGTGTGTTGTGCATGTGTGTGTCTGTGTAGATATGCACAATGAAGGTGAAGAAAAGTTTGACCAACAATGGAAGAAGGTAGCCATAGTGAAGAGGATTACAAAGAAATGATAGCAGAGGAATTGATTTAGCATAGCAAATGGTATCAAATACTCGAACATTTCTATGTTTTTAAGGGAGGCTATTACAAAAATTCATGAAAAATTATATATTTCAATTATAAGTTATCGATCAAATTCGCCAAATTTTTTATATTTCAAATGGAAATAATTTCCAGTATTCCCCAAATATTTATACTTATAATATGAGATACTTAGAAAAATTCGCCCATGTTTATATACTTTTGAGTGAGGGGGTTGGTCTTATTTTTTACCCTGTTTGAGACCCAAAGTTGAATAGAGCTATGTTCCTGGTTTCTCCCACTTCAAAAGTAAAGAGCCTACCATGCTTCTCACCTCGAGCTATCTTTTTGAAGCCTTGACATGGATCTTCTACAAAAGCTCCATGTTGCTTGAACCTAACTTGCAAGCCTTTTTCAACTATTTGGCCTACACTTATTAGGTTTTTCGTGATAGTGGGTACATAGAGAACCTTACTTAGAATGTTTGTCCTGCCATTGGAAGCTTTGACATTACAAATCTTCTCCACATTGTGCTTCGTGTCATCCCCTGTTTGCACTTCATGTCTATGCTTTGGACTTTCCAAATCAGATAGAAGAGCAATGTTGCCTGTAACATGATTGGAACATCTTGAATCTATGTAGAACAAATGATCATCTTCTTTACCTTCTTTGTGGCTTAGATTCATAAGAAGCAATGAGTCTTCATGTAGTTGATCTTCTGAATAATTTTTGTAGTCCCTTCTATTATAGCTTCTATTGTTATTGTTGAAGTTGTGTCCACCTCTGCCTCTATTGCTGCCATATCCACCTCTTCCACTTCCTTTCTGGGTCTTCCCATTGAACCAGCAATTCTGAGTGGTGTGGTTGGTCTTATCGCATATGGCACAAGGTTGAACATTCTAACCTTTGGCTTTGTCTTGCTTTGGTCCTTTCTTCTTCCCTTTCCACTTGCTCTTGCTTGCAAAGTTGGCTTTAGAAGCCTCTTCTTCATCTTCCTCCTTCTTCTTGCCTTTCTGCTTCTTATCCTTCTTATCTGCATATAGAGCACTAGTTGAATTACCATGATAAGAGTTACCTTCCTTTATGCTATTGTTGGCTTCTTGATTGAAGAGTTGTCCAAGAAAGATGTTGAAGTCTGGAGTTTGCACATCCATGATGAGATCATAAGCCGTCGTGAAGGATTTCCATTGCTTATCACTTCGAATGCCGTTAAGAATTTAGCTCATGATGACCTCTTCTTCAATCAGCTCTCCAATGGATGCTAACTCATCTGCAACCTCCTTGACCTTGGTAACAAACTCTGTGATGGTTTGTTAAGGTGTCTTCTTCATTTGGTTGAACTCGTTCCAAAGATGATTCTTTCTTGCTTTGGTACTAGCACAAAAGAAAGTCTCGAGGGCATCCCAAGTCTCTTGAGATGTCTTGCATCCTCTAATATGTGGTAATAGAAAGTCAGAGATAGAGTTTAGTATGTACGACCTTGCTTAAGCATCCCTTGCGCACCAAAGTGTGAGCTTATCTATCGCCTCTTGTGTAGGTCCTCCTTTGGATCTTGGAAGAGGCATAGCTTCATCACCTGCTACAATTCCATAAAGATTTCTACCTTGTAAATAGACCTCCATTCTGATTTGCCAAGCTGCGTAGTTGTGTCGATCAAGCTTCTCGATCATTGAGGGAAAGCCGTCACCCATCTTGATCTAGCTCAGATACCACTGAAAGAACTTGGAGAAGCTTGTAGAAGGTAGAAAAGTGTGTTTCGAAGCAACGAAGTTTGGTCAAGCCAACCGGCACAAGACCAACCCTTGAGCTTATGGAGACTCAAATAGACCTTATAATCATGTGATAAGTGCAAAGAAACACATTATGTACTTTGGAGCATCAAGGAGAATGAGTTGATACAAAACAGATAGGTTCGCGGGTCGACTAGCTCAAAAAACTTACTATCTATGGAAGAGACAATGAACTTCAAATGCCCATAGCCACCAGCGTGATTACAATTAGAAAAAATCCTTTTATGGGAGTGATACACATAGGGTTGAGTGTATAGAATGCACAAAATTATAAGGAATAAGCAAAATATGCTATAGGAATGAATGCGACATTCACCGGTGGTACTTCCTATTTTTCAGGAATACGTAGAGATTGACCCTGAGACAGAAAAACTGAGATTTCTCCCAATCTACTGAACCAAATGCTTTGAAACTTTATAGGCATAAATTAGACACTTATATCTTTCCAATGAGCCATCTTGGATGCAATTTTAAGCTCTCAGGAGAGAGCAGCAGCCTCTGCAAGATTACTGTTGGCGAAGAAGATGATGCAGAGAATTGAAGGAGCAAGACAATGATGGTCACAAGTGTATGTATATTGCTTCCATGTAATGTACAAGTGATTTCAAGTCTTTATATAGACTCTAGGAGTGTTCCACGACTTCTAGAAGTGAATTTTGAATTCAAATGAAGGTGGGAATGGTTGTTGGAGGCAATCAATTCACTTCCCTACAATCTAGGAAAATTGAAGATCTAGTTTGATCTACTTTTAGATGATTGATTGCTTGATTGAATGCAACTTCAACCACCACAAATTCGTGGGATTTCGGCTCTATATTTCTACCTTTACATGTGTACAGCTCAAGGCTTTTACAACGGTAAATGAACCATCAAAAATCTCTCAAAAAAATACAATAAATGAGCATATGAAAAAGAACTCTCCAACGGATATTCTTTCAACGCAATAGCCTTTGATGTAGATCAAATCCACCTCAAGCATAGTGTAAGCTTGATGTTCCAACAATTACAGCTAAAGAAATAGAAATAATCGAAGTGAAAGGACAATGCACTACATTAATGGAGCAGAATCACAAGCTCTAGGAACAACTAATGGAACTACACAGACAACATGAAGTAAGTGAAGTGGACAAAGAGAGGATAAAGGCTAGAAGTAATCTGCTAGAAACACAGCTAAAAGCATATATGGAGGAAAGTGATAACTTACATAGCAGAAATAAAGAACTGATGAAAGCATTGCTGTATGACCAACCAATAGAAAAACAAGAAACAACAGCAACTGACCAAAAGGAATTGAACGATCAAATATCAAAATATGACAATTTGCGAAGACAAGAGTAGACTCTCAAAGAAGAATGGTAACGCAGGTATATCAACGAAATCAATGAGCTCAAAAACCAACTACAAAATGCCAAAGAAAAACTTGTGGTGAGCTACAATGAAAATACGATCAAATAGCAGAGATCGGCAATGAACTTCTCACGGCCAAAGATGCACTACAGACCGCCCTCCAAGAAGTTAAAGAAATTAAAGAAAAGACCGAATGTCTTGCACAACTAGAAGCTCAAATAGAACAAAGAGCAAACATCGGGACATCAGTAGAGCCACGACCAAAGAACCATACTGATGAGGTAGAGGTACGTCCTCTATCTCCCCCGATCTATCATTCTCCAATAAGAGAGCAGATGGCAGAACCGTGTGATGATCATCCAATGCCATATACTGTAGAAATAGGTCAGAAGGAATAGGCACTATTGGTGTCCCGATTGACTGAAAATTTTGAAAATGAAGTTGTCAAAGTCATGAAAGAAGCAAAAATCAAGGGAAAAGACTTGGATACAATTATGAAGCCATTCAATATTCCGTTTGGGCTCTTGAAAGAGAAAACATGACAATATATAAAGGAGATCACACAAAAGGATCCAGATGAGCAGTTGTGCTTCAAAGACAATACATTCAATTACACTCAAGAAGAATTCAAAGCGGCACAACCCTTATGGAGAAGAAAATTTTTGGAGAAAAATCCTACTTTGCGGGTGCACTGGCAAGCAGCACCATATTTATTATAGGTAAATCCTTCATTTTGCCCAACACCACGTCGCAGAGATGCAAGAGAATTTTGGGATATGCAAAAAAGTGGTACGCTCAATAAACAATGGTTAAATTATCTGCTACTTCCAAGTCCACCTCATAACTACTTACTGGCAGAGGATTACATGGTGAAAACCATTGAATTTTGGCTACATTGATATGCAACAGTACCCGATCTAACTATCAAGATGACTAATAAAATCCTCAGCATGATACTTACAGTTTTGAAAGTATTCAAACATGGGGCATATACATTTTTAAACTTCATCGGTATTAACTAGGGCACATATATCCTCATTTTTTATTTGTCTATTATGCCCAGCCGACCTACAATCATCGCATATTATTCAAGGCTCATGTTCTTACCAAGCCCATATATGCAAATCTTTGAGGAAGCATTTTTTACGGGATTTTTTGAAATCGACTTTGAAGTCTTCCTCAAGATGTCAACTAACTTGAATGCAAGATTAGTGGCATATGAATTAAGCTTCTTCGCAGACCACAGACAGCCACCACATGACGGTGTAAAAGTAGAACAATGGAAGCAACTCATGATCCGTGAAGCTAATCTGCTTAATGAGACAGAGCACAAGGTATACAAGATATACTCCCGTCACATTCCAAAGCCTGTCGGGGACGACAGAGTTCAGGAGGGGAGCAATGTTGAGTGAGAGTCCAGCAAAAATAAGAAAAGAAGAAGACCAAGAAAGAAGCTTCATTAAAGGTATTATATCTGAAGACACATCTCTGTAGGAAGCCCCGCAGGGGCACTCAACACCCATCTTTGCACAGAGCCCCATAGGGGCATACAATCGGGGAAGGTACGCAAGCGACGAGGGCGGATCAAGGCCAACAAGTATCCATGAAGAAGTGCAAGAAGATATCCGGCGGATCCAGAGCCCCAAGAAGGTGCTTCAACCTCTTGATCTTCGGAAGGTCCAGATCGAAGGCTGAAGATCCACACCTTCATACCTTCCACTGGTTGCGTGCGTGGCAGCTCAATTTAACACAACAAACCAGATTTTTAAAAGGAGAAATTGGAAAATTATCCACGGGTTGCGAGTGGTAGAAAGAAAAGAACAGGAAAAATGAATGCATCAGGTCCAAAGGATATGAAAGAAGAATCAAGAACAGGGCTATTAAAACATAATGCCAGTCTGACAAGTAGGCAAAACTGACCAGGAGATGCATGCGGGAAACAAGCGATAGACAAGAAGTAAAGCTTGTCAAGGGATGACAGAGACAAAGAGGGGGAGAGTGTTGCAGAGCAAAGAAGAGCAAAGAGGTAGAGAAAAAGAAGGGCCCCAAAATTTTTCCGAATTGGACACTTTATTCTTGTATTATAGCCATTGTGTAATATATTTTCCGATGTAAATGCACTAGAGGAGTCCTCTAGATGCATATCCATAGAGATTTGTATCTTACCCTTGTAAATTAGTAGGAAATTAGCCTTCTAGTTAATAAAGTGCCGGTCTCTTGTGTGAAAGGACCATTTTTAGGGCACATGAGTATAAGTCAATTTGTGACTCTTTGTAGAGACGTTTTGCCATTGTGAGAATCAAGAGCACAGAATTTTGCATTTGTGTTTTCTCCTCTCCGTATCTTCTTCTTTGTGAGCTTGTATGCATGTGTGATGCTTGGAAAGAGTGCTTGGGAGTGTTGTCTATCCATGAAAGTGCATGTTTGTAGTTGTTGGTAAGGTGTATGCGAAGTGTAGGAAGTGCTAAAGTGTAGGAAGGTCATTCTCGCGACTCAGTATTTTGTTCATAACTTGAAGCAAGAGGATCAGAATCAAGTGAAAAGACTACCCTTGGATGTGTCTTCTCAACAGCTTTGAAATGAACGTGCTATTAACTATATTCGCAGTTCGGAGCTGAGACAAAAGCTCGATTTATTATTGACTACTGTTCCAAATGTCGTGACATCTCAACGGATCCCTGAAACTTGTTTGGAATGGATTTATACTTGTTTGCACTTTGTGAGAGTTCAATTTCATTTGACCATCATTTGAATGCACGTCTTCATACACTTGACTAGGTTTTGATACTCCTCGGATTAATAAATAAAGCGTGAATCCCCACTATATGCACTTGAGGGGGATAGAGGTATAGTCTCTTCCTCCACAAGTCCCTAAGTTGGTTCTTAGGTACACATGTGGTCCAGAGCCCAAGAGTTCGAGAGACAACCATCAACAATGGGGCCACCATCTAAGAAAATGAGAGGACCAATCCAAATATCGTGTGCACCAGCAATGGTGCCACCCTCACACCAGATGTGACACCACCTCAAACAAGACGTGTTCACCCATTTACGATTCGCTTACCTAGGCTAAGTGCAGAGGGGCCCAATCTTGTTTTCCCTCCGATTCCCTCTGACTTGGAGTTCCCATAGGGCTACACTCTGGACAATTTAACATATGAAGAAATTGCGAGGATGATCAGGCCGGAGGACCGCAACCAACCATAGGGACTTCAGCTCCTACCCAACCTGAAATAGTGGAAGTAGATGAAGAAGAAGAAGAGACCGATGAAGCAGAATCAGAAGAGGAACACAACTAGGAGCAAGAGGAAATGTCAGAACTAGTGGGCACCCCAGCCTATACGGCATAGATCAAAAGATTGTATGAGACCATGAAAAGAGCCCAGGAGCATCACAAGTTGTCACTAGAAATAGGGAAGTTACTAATAAGTCAAATTTTAGGAGAAGAAGGGGTAGACAAACAGTTTATTGAGTCCCTAAACCTTCATGCTGATGCACTTGGTCTGGATGAAGCCATTCATTCGGCTATTTCTCACATTCATCATTTTGAGCAACAAGTGCCTACCCACCCCCTTCGCTCCAGGAAACAAATTCACATAGATGTATCGGCACCAGGAGACACCACACAGACGGAAGAACACCACGAGGCACTGCTATCACCATCACCACACTCCTCAACTCTCACTGCACACTTCACTTCTCCCCACGATACCACCACCCTAATCTCCACCACCACCACACACATTTTAGAAATTCCTCTTTCCTCTGGCACCCAACTTGGAGGGGTTGCCATACCTACATTCACAACATTGTTCACCAACATCACATCCACCGCACCCTCCGTTCCCATTTAGATGGTCACACACACTTTTGAGACCATGGAAACATCACCAGCCGCAGCACCAATCCCTCCCCCCACACTCCCACAATCTACCCCCACATCACCTCTTGTTTCCACTTCATTCACTATCCCTTTCCCCTTCCCCATTCCCCTTGCATCCTCCACTTTCCTAGCATTCCTTAATGTAAATAATATTTTTTTCTACATTACATCAATGTATATATCAACTGCAGAATGAATATCAAAGCTTGGCAGATCGTCAGAGCAACATAATTGCATACCACCAGCAATTACAAAAGCGGGGTGCAGCCCTAGAAGAAGAGAACACCGACCTTAATCAATGTTACACTACACTAGAACACGCCCATCAAACCCTATTGGAGGCTCCTCAACAAGCTGGATCTTTTGAAGTTAAAAAACTAGAAGCTTTACTTGAACTTTATCAGTTCGAGAATGTCAAAGTCCATCGTAATCTGACATTACTAAGGAGGCACATGGCCACTGCTCTAGAAGAGAACAAACTGCTTCAAAAACAAAACGAAGAGAACCTAGAGGTTGCAATGGAAGGCTCCCCTTAGGAGATCTACCAGAATGGTTTAAAGCTATCCCTTCAGAGACCATGAAAACCATTCTTGGAAGCTATGCTGATCTTTTTGTAGCACATGATGATTTGGGAAAAGAACGGGATACCCTTCACCAACAGCTAAGGGTGCAAGAAGAACGAACAAAGGTCACAAATTCTACAGAGATGACTGAGGAAGTGAAGGCACTAAGAGAACAAGTCACTGAATTGCAAGGAAAATTACTTCAGTATGAAAGACAACCCTCCCTGGTCGTAGAACCAGAACCAGAAGAGTTGGTGCCCATAGAAGTAGACGATTCATATGAAGAATCTTATGTTCCTATGCCGATGCCAGGTGGCCAACAAACATCGGAAGGATTGGACACACTTGAGGTAGAAATCCCAAAATGGTTGCAGACGCTCAAAAAAACGGCCAATACGCATGACGATAGAGTAGTGGTGCAAATTCAATCAATGTCTAAAGTTGAGGATACCATTATAAAATTATAATACTTCGAATGCATGTCCCATCACAGATGGATAGGCACAAGTTATGATCAATATGTTTCCTATTGCGTGCTCCTAGCAGATTATAATGCAAAAATTCAACGACGATGTGGGAAGGCCCCAACTTTCGCCACTCAATTTGGTCCAGACGACATGCCTGAAAGTGCTACACAAAGATCCATCTTCCAACCCACTTGGAGGCTTCTTCTTCTGGAAACTTATGTAGAAATGGTTCATACATGGAATAATTTTCCACTATTCATCAAGTACAATCCATGTTACATCCCAGTACTCAGAAGACGCACATGGCCCGACTTTGCCATCACTTTGAAGAATGTTAAAGGCTGTGCGAAATGGCTAAATTACGTGTATCTAGCACCACCACGAGGACCGGCCACCGTAGCATACATGATATCCACCATCCATCATTGGGGTGTCGGACTACGAAATGTTCCTGACGTGATGGCACAGATGTGTTTGAAAATATTTGAATTAATGCTGGTCACTTTTCGCACCTTCAAGAACATTAAAGATCCGCATTTCTCAGGAGTCGGATTCACTGCAGGCAATCTCGACTTAGTATATGACATGAGCACAACCCCCTCCATTAATGTGATATATGCATGCATGCAAGAATCAAATACCTCCCAGCCTGCTACAAGCAAACTTTTGAGGAGATGCTCATTATAAGGTTCTGGGAGTGCCATTTTGAATATTCGTCCCTAGACCCTCACATATCCTCCAACTTTTTGCTGTGGAGAGCACCATACATTCCAAACAATTGCATCTGCCACATCTGGACGTTCCATGGCCAGTTGATTGGGATGCCTTACTAACAGATTTAGCAAAGGGATTGAGGCTAGAAGAGCATCACCTCGCTACCGATGACGTCGAATACTATGTCAAATATTCAGCCCACCAAGGGTCTGTCAGAGACGACAAATGCAAGAGAGGAGGGTGTTGGTAGCAGTCAGGGCACTCAAAGACCTACACCATAGGGAAGCCAACGAAGCGAGTCGGAGCAGAGAGAAGGAACAAGTAGGCAAGGCAGTCAACGAAGGTCGACCAAGTAGGCCATTCAGTTTTTTCCCAACTTAACCTCTTTGTCACAGTGATTTACATCACTTCATGAAGAATGTAAATACCGTTTTTGGTAGATTCGAATCCATTTTGTTCAAGCCAAGGAGTCCTGGAGCTTGAGGAGTATCAAAAGTATTTATGTACCAATTTTCCTAATTTTCAGAGCTCGTTTGAGCCTCCAAAATAGCCTAGGAACCTAATTTTTAACTAGGCCAGACACTAGGTCTCGATAGGGCCAAAGCTAGTCAAAGACTATAGAAAGGGCTAGAGAGCTCATTTTTTATGTTAGCTTGTCAGTGATTTGAGCTTGTATATGAGACTTTCTTAAGTAATCTAAAGAACTCCATTGTTTCTCTCCATCTGTTCTTGCCTTGTGTGCGTGTGTGTGTGTGTATGTGTGTGCATGTTTGTGTGCTTCTCACTCACACACTTGCCATCACTTGTTTGAGGTCTTCATACCATCCTCATGTCTTCCCAGATTGACATTAAAGGAGGTGCTACTCACCACTGAGCTACAAATCCTCAGAGATAAAAGTTCTTCTCTTATCATTCTATCATTCCATGGGAGCGTAATCCAAGTCAATATCTGAGTCTAGACAAGAAAAGCTAGCTTTTGAAAGTACATTAGTTCAGTGTTGGTGTCCTAACTTACTCATCAATTTGAAGATACAATTGTCAAAGTAATGAAGGAATCCAAGATCAAAAGCAAAAACTTAGAGTGGATTATAAATCCATTCAATAATTCTTCTGGCGCAGCACACCAAGATCTTTCATGTCAAATTCTTGCATAAGAGGTTTCTTTACCTCTTTGATGCTTCCTTCATTATCACCACCTACAATCAGGTCATCAACATAAATAACCACAATAGTGATGCCATCATCAGCCTTCCTTGCATATAGTGAGTGATCCACATCACACATAGAAAACCCAATGATGGTTAAGTAATCATCAATCCTTGCATGCCATGCACGAGGGGCTTGCTTCAGCCCATACAAAGCCTTTTGCAACCTGCAAACATATTCTGGATGCTTTGAATCTTCATATCCTTGTGGTTGGTCCATATATGCTATGATAGTGCATTCAAAGGCCGAAACAAGCTCAAATCAAATTTTTGACACCACAAAGGGAATTCATTTTGAATTCCTAATTGCCTTGAGTATGCTCACCAAATTTCATGCAATTCAGAGACTGTCACCGAAGGGGTGTCGACGATGGCCTAGATGAAGCGATGACCTACTCTGATACCGATTGTTGGAGTTTGAGGTCTGCAGAAGCACACAAACAACACAAGGAAGAAGATGAATCTTGAAGCACAACACATAATACTTAATGTATTACCAAGTGAATGTACAAAGATAAGTAACCTGTTAGGGTTATAGATATATATACAAGTCAGGGGGGAAAAACCTCCTAAAGAGGTGAAAAAGTGTTGTGACACTCCTAAGTGTGTTCACACATCACTGCCAAAATATATCAAGAGAAAAAAGGGTGTCATTCTTCAAAGCCATGTCAATTATTCTTAGAGGCTTTGTAATATCCCTTGGACCTAATAGATTCATGTTTGTGGAAAAAACCTTTGCACTAGATATTTTGAAATATTATATATGTATCCAAGAAGTTTGTATTTTGTATTTTTTGAACTATCTAGCACTTTTGAACTATGTAGAGATGGCTATTTTTCTAGTAGATTCTAGGTTCATATTTTATGCAAAACCTATGTACGAGTACACAAGCTTCTCCACAATATAACAAAGGGAGGAATCTAGTAAACAAATGTGGAGATTGGTTAATGGTATTGGTAGAATAGCTTGTGATTTAGGATCCTTGTTTTCTCTATTTGGTGCATGCTTCCACCACTTGATGTCCAACTTATAAGTAGGATCCATAAAATAGATATAGAGAGTTTTTGAGTTTACACCTTTACTTATATTATACATACGAGTCAATGTCTTCAAATATGTAGCCAAGTCCCAAATGACTCTAAAATCTCATCTCCTAAGAACTTGTAAAATCTCTATTGACATTGGCTCTTGAGTTCTGTTTGGAATACTCGTATGACAAAATATATACTCTAATGAATGAAACTCCTTTGCTCTCACCTATAAACATGCAATAAGTCAATATCCAATCTAAATATATAAGGAAAGTTTCATGAGTATAATGGTTTTACCTCAAATGTTCCTAGCCACCATATGTGCTGCTTAGATTCTACGCTGAAGAGCATTGGATTTGCTTTAAATATACAGTAGTCCGTTCCTCTATTCATTAATGTTACAACGACTCTTTTCCATTTATGCCCTGTTAGTCGGCCGACGGAGTGGGATAGATGTAACGGAAATCTTTGTAAGACACGCGCAAAAAGTAGTTACGCGCATATTTGTAAATCTTTATAAAGCAATGAAAAGAAGCACTCCAGAGAGTGGGGGATTCAGCATATTGTTGCGTTATCGCCAGACTGTTCGTCTGGTTGTCTGTTGAATGTTGCAACAGTGTGTGTTGTTTAGTTTCTGAGCACTCTAGGACGTCGTGTGTAGCTGTGTTATTCTTCTTGATTGAGTTTGCGCAGCAAATCTTAAGTGTTGCGGTAGTACTTCTTGTGTGAGTTCTGCGTACTCTGTGGTGTTCTGTATTGTTATCTGTCAATCTCGGTTACCCGACGAATTTAGTCCAGTCAGTAAGATGTTGAATCGTTTCCTGGAAGAGTTACTATGGATCGTTATGATGAATTGCCCTGCTAAGTTGTACGATGTAGTGTCCTTCTCCTTGTTGAACTGTTAAGTCTGTGTGGCTGTAGTGGTCTTCCTTAGAGTATTGTGCAGAAGTAGTGCTGATCTCGATCTGCACTTGTACGGTGAGAAATTACCTAGGATTAAGGGTTATTCCAGTGTGTGATAGTCCTCATACTGTAAGTGAACTGTAGATACCTTCTGTGATTCGGTTGCTTGACTGTGAGCATTGCCTTGATGAAGGATGGGTTACTGTACCGTTACAATAGGATGCTCGCTTGAAGTAATGCGGTACCAAGATATCGATAAGTTCGGTATAGTCTAGTTGCTACTGGGAACTGAGCTAAGACTGTGTCGACACTGTTTAAGGATAGTAGATATCAGTTATTTTGGGAACTAAGTATAGGGCCTCTGTTCTTACAGACCCCTTCCGCTCCCAAGAACCCACTTAGGTCGGTTAAACGCTCTTCTGATAGTTAGAACGAAGCGGTTTAACACTTCTTAACACTTGGCGCCGTCTGTGGGAAGGTGGCATCAAGATTGCCATTTACCTGACGAAAGTGTTATCTGTGGGATGGTTGCATCACGATTGCCATTTACCTGACGAAAGTGTTATCTTTGGGAAGGTGGCATCATGATGAGAGATAGATGCAGTCTACCCTGTAGAATTGGCCATGAGAAAGCGGTGAAGGAGGCGGCGTTGCACAGGTGTCCCAGATGAAAAGAAAGAGAAATCGTTGGAGAAAGTTGTCCGACAGCTTGCGTGCTACAAAGAAATGAGAGAGAGAGAGAGCATGGTGGCCTCCTACTGTTGCGCAGAGCTGTTGGCAAAATTGAGGAGAGAGATGTCTAGACGGCTAAGAAATTCGCCAGCTTCACATGAACCGACAGAGAGAATTGTTGTTGGATGCGTGGCACATAGATCAGTGGAGAGAGGAGGATTTGGGGTCGACAGCTGTAGAGAATAGCAACACATGGAGAGAGAATATACGGTGATAGTTGCACGTCAGATCGTAGACAGAAGGAGATTCGTCAAGGTTGGCGTTGCGCATGCATTTGAGGAGTGAGAGATTGTCGGCCGATATTGTAGACGCTGGTGGAACGTACATGATTGGAGCAGAGAGAGAGAGGAGTCCAGAGGCGGTGGCGACATGCGCTTCCAATCGTGGATTCGGAGAGAGAGAAAGAGAGAGAACCACCGACATAAAGGACGCGCATAGAGAGAGAACTCTGATGAGAGAGATCATTACAAGTTGGTTAACAAATGAAAAGTGCTGGCTGCAAACGATAGGAGACAGATAAAGATACACGCAGAATCGCAGATGTGAATCGCTGATGTCGGAGGCCCCGATGTGGTGATCCAGAGAATCGGCAGAGGAGAGCTGAGAGTTATTGGCGGCGCCGCTGAGGGATATCCGGATGCAAGACAGAGAGGTTGTTGGTTTCCACGTGAAAATGCCGCAGATACATCGGGGAGAGAGAGACAGAGAGAGGCATAAGAGAAAACCAATTGTTTCCTCCTCCTTTCCCTGCGACGTTGCGATGGTGAACTTTGCATTAGAGAAAGAGAGTCGGTTGTAGAGTCCGTGGGATATGTAAATGACTTGGACTCTCTTATTACTGGAACTAGAGTCGATGTATCACCTTGAAAAGGGATTCTAATCCGTTGAACTTATTGTGACCAATAACATTATTTACAAGCAGATGTCGAATTGGCCAATGATTTGCATGCCATTGTTGTTGCCTCTCCAGGAGTTCAAGAAAATAGCGTACTAAACTAGACGGAAGACCTATATTTTTGACAAATTGAATCTCCATTATCCAGAAGTCACAGGCGCAATAGTGCATCGCAAATTCTATAGTGCTTATCTCAATACTAACCTCCAACCTAATTTAGTGGCTGCTGTTTTGGATATGTCTCAAAAACGCCATGGGTCGAATGCGTATGTCTCAAGCCATTCAATGGAAGATGCTTTGGCTATGTTCTAGTTTGTAGCCATAAACAACATCTCAAATCATCTCACGAAGTTTGTATTACGATAAGCGAAGAAAATGAATGATAATAGATATCAACGATCTACAAAATAGATTTAAACTACATCAATAGGTCCATGGAACGATCTGATGGAATGAGTATAAGATAAAATGAGAACGTGAGGCATGGGTCCGAATGTGTCATTTATGTAGTGAATTTTAGAGGGGAGGTCTTTTTTGTGTGAGTATCTTGTTGTTTATGAGTTTCGAAATAATGATTTTTTCATTATTGATCCCCCGTGGTCTTTCTTGTGGAACTTTCCTACAGGTTTATGTGGATGTTGATTATATGAAGCGAAAGCGATTGAAGACTGAAGATAAAGATTACCCCGTGTTCTTTCTTGTGGAACTTTCCTACAGGTTTATGCAATTTCTGATTATCTGAAGTAAAGACAAGGAAGGCCATTGCTGAGGGTACCTGAAGTAAAGAGCGGACCGAAGACCTGAAGAAAAGCTTGGACTGCGAAGACCGAAGCGGAATCCTATGGGCGATTTCTCGCACTGTAGCGAGGGATCTATTTTATATACTAGCCGGCCCGCACTGTAGTGGCGGCTTTCATATTGTATCATCGCACCGCACTGTAGTGGTTTTATTGTACCATCGGCCCGCACTGTAGCGGCCTGTTTGTATCATTCATTTTATTGGAGGCTTCAGTTTCATTTCCGTTGTATCGTTGAGCTTCATCTGCATTCCGTGTATCACTGCGGTATCCGAAGTCTCTTTCCGACGCCCACGGTCCCACGTCTCGACACTTCCGAGGGGCAAGGGGCCCTACGAGGATCGCGCACGCTCCGGAGAGCACAGGCGAGGCACCCAACGCGCAGACGCCGCTCGTAGGACAGCAGGAACGGCGCACCAGAGAGGGGCCGTATCCAACCCCACGCACCAGCTTTCTGTCACGACCTCCTTCTTCCCGACACCTGAACCCGACGTGAAGCGAGGCGGTTGCCTGGTGATCCTCGACGTGTCACCCACTCCTTGAGAAGATAGACGGGAACCTCGGCATCGGACAGAGATTTCCAGGTACCAGCATTTCAAGTTATTTGAATTTTGCATTGTTTCACACACACATTGAACACAAAGGTTGTCTTGTTGTCTGAGCTTGAGCATTCACTATCTGCACTAGTTTAGTCCATATATATGTGCACAAGAAACTAAAATGAACAAAATGATTGAGGAACAATTTACGAAATACAAAGAGCGAATTAAGGAAATAGAATTTAACATGAATGAATCCATAAAATCAAAGTTTGGTATTGTCATGACCCTAATGCAAACTATAAATGCAATATCAGATACTATCCAACTAATGGGCATAAGCATTCAAGACCTAAAAAATGAAATGGATTTTGAGATTTCTGAATTGAAAAATAAGGTTGAATTGTTGACTAACCAAGTTAAGAATCTACAAGCACTGAAATGCGACAATGAACATGAGGTAAATGTCCAAGGCATATATGCACAGAAAGAGTCAGTAGGCCTTAGAAAACCCACGCCTAGAGTGACACCTATGAAATCAAGTTGGGATGAGAAGAGACCTATTCGTTGCTTTTGGTGCGATCAATTTGGGCATATGTTTTGGGATTGTCTGGCATATGAAAGTGCATGCAAACATAGACTAGTGAGGGAACATGAAGGAAAAATTTGTAAATATCAAGATCAATCCCCTTTACCTTTGAATGTAGGAAGAGGAGGGATAAAGAAATATTTTGAAGAGACAAAACCTAAATCAAAATCGGTTCAAAGGGTGTGGAAACCAAAAAGACTTGAAAATAGTAAATCTGATGAACAAAAGAGCATACTATCTATTGAGAGTCAAGAGAAACCAATTGAAGAAACCAAAGATAGACAAATAAAGGTCGAGAAGCAAAATATTGAACGGATACTAAGAGAACAAATGGAAATTGACCATAAAAGAGAACCTGATAGAGAAATGCAAGAGAAATCAAAGAAGGAGCATGATGTATATGTTTCATTTGATCCCAAAATTTTGACTAATGAGAATCTATTTGATCAAGAGAAAGTTGCAAAATTACAATCCCAATTAAACCTTGATAAACATATTGAACAAGAAGAGAGTAAAGAAGAAACTCATAAAGATAAAAAATCTGACAAGCAAATTAACAAAGCAGAAAAAGAGTTGCTTGATGATATTATTGCGCAAATAGAGAGGAATGTAAAGGCTACTCCAAAGTCTTCTAAGAGTTTGAAAAAGAACAAGAGAACTAAAAATCTAACTTTTGAAGACATATTTGCAAATATTCAATGATGATTGAAGAAGAATTATAATGAAACATAGGAGAACGATCAAAAGCTATTCAATGATGATGATTGATGGTTTATGATGAATGATGATGATAAAAGATAATGATTGGTGTTGAAAATGATTGATGATTTATAATGATGATTGATGAAAGATTATTGATTAATGGTTTATGATGATTGAAAGATTAATGATTGATGATGAGTGATGATGGATGGATGATGATTGATGATTGATGATGATGATGGATGGTTGTTGAAAATGATTTATGATGATGATGGATTATGATGATTAATGATGATGAAAGATAATCATTGATGTTGAAAATGATTGATGATTATTATGATGATTATGATGATTATGATGATTATGACACCAGAGGATACTGATGACACTGGAGGATACTGATGATGCTAGAGGATACTGATGATACTGGAGGATATTGATGACACTGGAGGATACTGATGATACATTGTGAGCAAAATCCTCATTTTCCCGACCAAAAACCCTAGGTCGGACCCTTGGAATTGGCATTTAACCTAGGTGAAACCCTTGAAAATAATTAATTTTGTATATACAGTGTGAAACCAAAACTAAAAATAAAAAGGAGAAAATCAAAAATAGAATTGAGAGATGGGATTTTCTAAGAATAGTAAGTGAACATGCATGGTCGTCTGAAATTGGAAAGTTGGTTAAGGAGGTTGGAAGTTTCTAGAGGAAAGTCCAAGGGTGGGGAGGCCTATAAATATGTGCCTAAACTCATGTGTTCCTCCCGGTGGTCTTTCTTGTGGAACCTTCCTACAGGTATGCTCCATGTCTTTACTTGTTCATTCATGTTCTTTCTCATACATTATAGTAGTGCATATAGAGAGAGAGGATTGAGAAAGGATTAAGTGGCCGCCATATTTTGTATGCTGTGTACTACTTTTGTAGTCATACTTCAATTGAAAACTTTTAAGGCCATGGTAGAATTCACTCACAGAGAGCATGAAAGGAACGCTGGATTCATCTAGAGAGAGATTTTCGTTGGCAACTGTATACATATCGTGTTGCGACACAGAAGCTTTGTCTTTATCTTCACAGCAACGAGAGAGAATCAAAAAGTGTAGATGCCCATAGTCGGCAGTTGACTGGCGCTGCTGTCGGCAAATTAGAGAGGTTGATTGGCTAGTTGGTACGCGCAGACAGGGATTCATGGAGCAGACCAATTCGGTAGAGAGAGATAGATGCAGTCTACCCTGTAGAATTGGCCATGATAAAGCGGTGAAGGAGGCGGCGTTGCACAGGTGTCGCAGATGAAAAGAAAGATAAACCGTTGGAGAAAGTTGTCCGACAGCTTGCGTGCTGCAAAGAAATGAGAGAGAGAGAGAGCATGGTGGCCTCCTACTGTTGCGCAGAGCTGTTGGCAAAATTGAGGAGAGAGATGTCTAGATGGCTAAGAAATTCGCCAGCTTCACGTGAACCGACAGAGAGAATTGCTGTTGGATGCGTGGCACATAGATCAGTGGAGAGAGAAGAGGATTTGGGGTCGACAGCTGTAGAGAATAGCAACACATGGAGAGAGAATATACGGTGATAGTTGCACGTCAGATCGTAGACAGAAGGAGATTCGTCAAGGTTGGCGCTGCGCATGCATTTGAGGAGTGAGAGATTGTCGGCCGATATTGTAGACGCTGGTGGAACGTACATGATTGGAGCAGAGAGAGAGGAGTCCAGAGGCAGTGGTGACATGCGCTTCAGATCGTGGATTCGGAGAGAGAGAAAGAGAGAGAACCACCGACATAAAGGACGCACATAGAGAGAGAACTCTGATGAGAGAGATCCTTACATAGTGAATCGCTGATGTCGGAGGCCCTGATGTGGTGATCCAGAGAATCGGCAGAGGAGAGGAAGTCAAAGGCAGCCGCACGCTGAGAGTTATTGGCGGCGCCACTGAGGGATATCCGAATGCAAGACAGAGAGGTTGTTGGTTTCCACGTGAAAATGCCGCAGATACATCGGGGAGAGAGAGAGACAGAGAGAGGCATAAGAGAAAACCAATTGTTTCCTCCTCCTTTCCTTGCGACGTTGCGATGGTGAACTTTGCATTAGAGAAAGAGAGTCGGTTGTAGAGTCCGTGGGATATGTAAATGACTTGGACTCTCTTATTACTGGAACTAGAGTTGATGTATCACCTTGAAACGGGATTCTAATCCGTTGAACTTATTGTGACCAATAACATTATTTACAAGCAGATGTCGAATTGGCCAATGATTTGCATGCCGTTGTTGTTGCCTCTCCAAGAGTTCAAGAAAATAGCGTACTAAACTAGACGGAAGACCTATATTTTTGACAAATTGAATCTCCATTATCCAGAAGTCACAGGCGCAATAGTGCATCACAGATTCTATAGTGCTTATCTCAATACTAACCTCCAACCTAATTTAGTGGCCGCTGTTTTGGATATGTCTCAAAAACGCAATGGGTCGAATGTGTATGTCTCAAGCCATACAATGGAAGATGCTTTGGCTATGTTCTAGTTTGTAGCCATAAACAACATCTCAAATCATCTCACGAAGTTTGTCTTACGATAAGCGAAGAAAATGAATGATAATAGATATCAACGATCTACAAAATAGATTTAAACTACATCCATAGGTCCATGGAACGATCTGATGGAATGAGTATAAGATAAAATGAGAACGTGAGCCATGGGTCCCGAATGTGTCATTTATGTAGTGAATTTTAGAGGGGAGGTTTTTTTTGTGTGAGTATCTTGTTTATGAGTTTCGAAATAATGATTTTTTCCATTATTGATCCCCCGTGGTCTTTCTTGTGGAACTTTCCTACAGGTTTATGTGGATGTTGATTATATGAAGTGAAAGCGATTGAAGACTGAAGATAAAGATTACCCCGTGGTCTTTCTTGTGGAACTTTCCTACAGGTTTATGCAATTTCTGATTATCTGAAGTAAAGAGAAGGAAGGCCATTGCTGAGGGTACCTGAAGTAAAGAGCGGACCGAAGACCTGAAGAAAAGCTTGGACTGCGAAGACCGAAGCGGAATCCTGTGGGCGATTTCTTGCACTGTAGCGAGGGATCTATTTTATATACTAGCCGGCCTGCAATGTAGCGGCGGCTTTCATATTGTATCATCGCACCGCACTGTAGCGGTTTTATTGTACCATCGGCCCGCACTATAGCGGCCTGTTTGTATCATTCATTTTATTGGAGGCTTCAGTTTCATTTCCGTTGTATCGTTGAGCTTCATCTGCATTCCGTGTATCACTGCGGTATCCGAAGTCTCTTTCCGATGCCCACGGTCCCACGTCTCGACACTTCCGAGGGGCAAGGGGCCCTACGAGGATCGTGCACGCTCCGAAGAGCACAGGCGAGGCGCCCAGCGCGCAGACGCCGCTCGCAAGACAGCGGGAACGGTGCACCAGAGAGGGGCCTGATCCAACCCCACGCACCGGCTTCCTGCCACGACCTCCTTCTTCCCGACAACGCGAACAACAAAGGATGTACAACAAGGCGAGTCAATGGACCATCGTAGAACCTCCAATCTTCCCAGATCCTATTCTAGTAACCCAGACCCCGTTAACCAAAGAAGGAACACAACAACAGGATTCCAATTCAGCAGCAGGCACATCATCAGCAGTAGGCACATCATCAGCAGCCGGCACATCATCAGCAGCAGGTATATCATCAGCAGCAAACACATCATCTTCAGCAGACGCATCATCTTCAGAATCTGTGGAAACAATCCAATCACAAAAGGCCTGGAAAATTTTATCTAAAGCATCCATCACTCTTCCTTTGGGCCAATTACTTGCACTAGTACCGGGAGTTTGACAGCAATTTCAACAACAGTTCAGTCCTGTGCCTTCCTGCATTCCGATGACAGCAACAGTACAGCCGGAACCTGATTCTACGGTCGATCATTCAGTTCCTCTGATTACGGTATCGTATAAGAATCATAAAATCACGCAGGTACTAATTGATGGAGGATCTGGAGTCAACATTGCTACTGCTGCACTATGTAAAAGGTTAGGGTGGACCGAAATCGAACCAGTCAGTTTTTTGTCAGAATGGCTGACCAATCAAGAGTCCATCCCCTTGGACTTGTACGAAACGTACCAATCACTTTACAAGGTACAACATTTAAAATGACTTTTGTCATACTAGATTTACCGGAATCCACTCTTGATTACAACCTCCTTTTCGGCCGACCTTGGCTGAAGTACGCTAAGGTGATACAGGATTGGTCTACACAAGAGCTCACTTTCAAGGATAAAAATCGTAAATACATTGTAAAATTAGATGTTATACAACCTTGTGAGTTGCATGCTAGACCGTATTTGGCAGAACCAGTCCATATGCTAGATGGTTTGTCAGATGATGAAGAAGAAGAGTTTCTGAAAAATAACATTGATTTGATCTCCCTAGGAACTGTTGATCTACAATCTGTTGTAGATAATTGGAACCCTGCACTTTGTACAGTAATGACTGTAATAGAAGAAGATAAGAAGGAAGATACTGCTGATATAGATGATGCTCAACTACAACAACTTTTTAAGCCAGCTGACGGTACAGAGAAGCCTCGACAATTTTATGTCCCAGAAGATCAGTTGATCACTTATAATTTAGGCGATGAAGATCATCCGCGTCCTGTCAAGATAAAGCAAAACCTACCGGAAACATTTCAAGCAGGCTTAATCCAGCTACTCCAAGAATTCTCCGATGTCTTTGCATGGGATTACAAAGATATGAAAGGATTGGACCCACGCATCTATCAGCACAGAGTTATGTTGAAGTCGGAAGCCAAACCAAACAAAAAACCCAGCTATCGAATGAATCCAAACTATGCATCACAGGTAAAGGCAGAACTTGATAGGCTACTTAAAGTCGGATTCATCGTACCAGTAGAGCATGCTGAATGGATCTCACCAATTGTTATTGTCCCTAAGAAGAATAAGCAATTACGAATATGTGTAGATTACCGGAAACTGAACGCAGCTACAGTGCCTGATCCTTTTCCGATCCCTTTTCTCGACACAATGCTTGATAGAGTAGCGGGACATGAAATGTATTCATTCTTAGATGGGTACAGTGGATATAATCAGGTCAGAATGGCTGAACAGGTATACCAAAGACTGCTTTCATTACCAACTGGGGTGTATTTGCTTGTATTGTTATGTGGTTTGGATTAAGGAATGCCCCAAGTACATTCCAAAGGTGTATGCAGGAAATATTTTCTCCTTATCTCACTTCATTTATGCAAGTATACCTCGACGATTTTTCAATTTTCGGTAAGATGATAGCACACCTGTTCCATTTACGGTGCTGCTTCCAGAAATGCGAAGAATATAGAATGTGTTTGAACCCAAACAAATCGGTGTTTGCGGTTTCATGTGGCAAGCTACTTGGTCACATTGTATCTGCACAAGGCATACAGGTGGATCCAGATAAAATTTCGGTAGTACTAGAAGCTCCCGTGCCCACTACACCGAAGGAAGTTATGCACTTCATGGGCCAAGTAAGATGGCATGGACGACACTTACGGTGGCTTGCTCATTTGGCCATACCACTGAACAAGCTAATCACCAAGACTCCTCGACAATTTGAGTGGACCCAGGAATGCCAGATAGCATTTGATCGTTTAAAGAATTTATTAACATAAGTTCCCATCTTACAGCCGTCGGACTGGGATCGCCCATTTCATGTATTTGTTGATGCTTCAGATATAGCAATAGGAAGTGTTTTGATGCAACAAATTGATAAATGGTTCAAACCAGTGTATTATGCAAGTCAAGATTAGCCCCTGCTGAGAAGAATTACTCTGTAACAGAAAGAGAATGTCTAGGGCTAGTATATTCTGTCAAAAAATTCAGGCATTATTTGCTGGGCCGTAAATTCACATTTCATGTAGATCATGCTGCACTTGTCTATCTGGTTCGACAACAGCATCTAGGTGGTCGATTAGCACGATGGGTTCTACTTTTACAGGAATTTGACTACGAAGTCAATCATCGGCCAGGCAGCTCACATGCCTTAGCAAATTTTCTTTCTCGCTTAGATTCTTGTGAAGCTCCGGTGGGCATAGATGATCCAACTCCGGCAATTTATGTCTCTGAACCAACAAATGATGAAATTACAGACCCACCTATACCATCTACATATTACGATCAGATCCTGACCTTTCTCACTGATGGTTGCCTTCCATCTCAGACTTCTACGACAGTACGCAGGAAAATTGCAGTCTTTAGCCGCCGATTCCGGTTAATTGCTGGAGAACTATACTATGTAGATCATACAGGGATTTTACTTCGATGTATTCCACCGCATGAAGTTAACTTAGTTATTACTTTGGCTCACTCGATTCCTTCCAGTGGCCATTTTGCAGCAGACTTAACACACCGGAAAATTCTGCAGAGTGGTCTCTGGTTGCCAACTATGTACAGAGATGTATCAAAGTTTGTCAAACAATGTGACACTTGTCAAAGATCTGGACAGCCCCTGCAACGTCATCTTTTTCCTCTGCAACCCATCTTACCGTGGGAACCTTTCCAGAAGTGGGGTCTAGATTTTATCGGTCCAATTACACCTCCAGCAGTCTTCAGTAACAATCATTACATTCTGACCTGTACAGACTATGCAACCAGATGGGCAGAAGCTTGGGCTTTATGGTCTGCTACAGCTATTGCGGTAGCAAAGTGCCTGCTAACCGATGTCTTTCCATGTTTTGGTTTACCACTGGAACTTGTTTCAGATCAAGGCACTCATTTTGTAAACAATTTAATGAAGGCACTTACACAGTCTTTCCAGGTCACACATAAGTTTAGTTCTCCTATTATCCTCGTGCTAATGGTTTGGCCGAAAGTACAAATAAATCTCTGCTGAATATGCTTTGGAAATTGATCATGAAAGCACCGGAAAGATGGGATCAACTGCTACCTACAGTGTTATGGGCATATCGGACTACATACAAGGTAACAACAGGATTGACACCTTTCAAACTAGCTTACGGATTAGAAGCCATAGCACCAATGGAAATTGTTATACCAAGTTTACGAGTAGCAATCGCTCAGAAACTGCTACCGGAAGACTCACTATCATTTAGGTTGGATACACTCAGAAAGTTAGACGAACAATGATGGCACAGCTTTTTAACTATGCAGGAAGTACAACTAAGACAGGCTCGGACGCATGATCGACACTTAAAAACTCTAGTTTTTACGGTGGGACAACTTGTCCTTTTTTATAATGCAAAGTCAAATCAATCTGCTGGTAAATTCAAATTAAGATGGTATGGCCCTTACCGGATTTCAGAACAAGTGGGCCCAGCAACTTTTCGGTTGACTACGTTGACCGGAGACCCTCTTCCGAAAATAATCAACGGTTCGAAGCTGCGACCATACCAACACACAGCTAACCCGCACTGAAACGTTTTTTCGATGGGCCGTGTTGTTTGGCGCTCGCTTTTCTTTACTTTTCTTTTCTTTGTGCGTATTTAATAATATAAGCCTGTAAATATCTGCGTTTTGAACCCTATTTATGACTAAAGCCGCCCTGCCCTTTTTAGCTCTTCATGCATGCATACCGAAGTTAAGAATTATCACCCCCCCTGCCACGTGATTATTACTGTTTTTTATTACTCTCTGTTACAGCACCACTACATAACCTTCTCCAGTTCGCCGAACAATGCTATTGTGTTTATGTGATTGTGCTTTGTCTTTTCACTGTGTTCTGTGTTCTGTGCTCTGTCTTCATGTGCGCCATGGAAGCCTTGGGTAATTATGCCGCTTTTCGTGACGGTCTCCCTACCGAGGTAGGAGAGTACCTACGCATACGTGGGTTGGCAAACTTCGCTGAATTGCCTTGGCATTCAGTGGAGTTCCACCCATTTTTCGCCAACATCATCTCTGCCATCGCCAACACGCCTGCTACAGAGCAGAGTTGGCCGATCACTTCCTTACCCACCATAACCGTAATCACTCTCCAATCTTTTGCGGATTCCTTTCGACTCCCTGCGCAAGGTCGACAAAAAGGTCCTAACCTCCCCGAAGAAACCATGAGAGAATTATTTCCTAGGTACTCATCGAACGAGTACACGATTTTATGTCGACCAGAACCAGAAAGATCAGCTCTGCAGTTCTTAGTTATTCCCGTAATAAAGCTACAAGCTCTGCTTCTTCTTCTGGACTTAGGTCTTCTCCTATGTATGTACATCGCTCTTCATTCCCTTTGATGGTTACTACAATTTTCTTGGTCTTTTCTTTATTATCATATGCTTCTCCTATGATGGCCTCTCTCTTAGGAATTCGTACCAAAATTTTTTGATCCTCAACTTCATATTTCTTGAAGTTTTATGGTACTTCAAACAATGATTCCTCCTCTTCTTGTTTCACTGCTTTTCTTTTCTTTTTCTTTTGACTACCTTCACTTCCATCCTTTGAAATTACCATTTTAATATTTGTGAGAGGTTCTTCTTCTCTTTGGGTACATACTCCTGCATCCTCTAGATAGTGCTTTTCAGAGTCAAAGCAACTATCCATTACAATGGACTCTAGCTCATCATCATTCTCTTCTTCTTTTATGACATCACTAGGGTCACATTCTTCTAGCAAGGGCTGAAACATGAACATTGAAATATCATAACCCTCCTCATCACAATGAGGTGTCCATTGTTCTTCATTGATAGCAATGTCCATGGTGGCCAAGATTTCTACCCAACCATGAGGCTCAAATTCCTCATCTAGAAAGATCATCGATGTATATGCTGGGTCTTTAACTGGCCTATCTCCTGGAGAAGTTCCTTCTTCTCTTGCTTTTAGGCATTTTTCCTCTTCCTCCACAACCTTGCACATCCAAAACTAAGTATCTTCATGCATCCAAGATGGATCAAGTGAACTTTCAGAATGCACAGAGATAGAATCTTCTTTCGCTTTGTGGATAGGATTCCACTACAAGGGTGGTACATCTCTAAATGTATAGTCTTTTAGATTGACCTTGGTCGTGACCCCTAATGCTGCAAGTACAAAGAGTTGGTTCCCCAATCTTGTATTATTTGTAGTTGTCATAGGAAGGGCCTTCCTAGGATCATCTCATAGACATTATTTTTCTCAAAGTCACATATAGCAAAGGTGTGCTCAAACTCTACCCCACAAGTGGTTATAGTTATCCCTTCTAGCAATCCTAGAGGTCTTTCAACATGGTCGTCAGCCATTTGAAGCTTCATTCTAGTTGGTATTAATGCCGGTTTGCCCCATTGCTTCCACAAGGAGGTGGTTGCAATTGCAACACTTGCACCTGAATCTATGATTGCTTTGGTTGTGTAACCTTGGTAGGTGATTGGAAGATAAGTGTTAGTCGTTAAACTTCCGACTTCAGACTCAAATTACTTTCAAAAGTCAAACGTTCCCGAACCCTTCAATCTTTACTCTTCCATGTTCAGGTAAATCAATTGGCAATACCGAGATAATTAATATTAAGCTACCTCTTAGCCACGTGGGTTCTTGGGAGTGGTAGGGGTCTGTTAGACAGAGGCCCTGTACTATTTTCCCAACTTCTTACACGATCATAAATGCTCTATCGCGTCTTAGCTCAGTACTTGACTCTGAATACTGATAACTATTCGACGTACTGGGACTTAGAACTTTCGGACTGGACCTGCTATAGCAACAGAGCAGTAGTCCGGTTCTGACTTATAACTAATAGAATACTCAACTTCATTAATCGAATGCCACTCAATGTGCACTTCTTCGTGACAGATAGGTATACCGAACAATAACACAACAGACAGCTATACTCGAAGGTATGCAAACTTACCGTATGCCAAACTCAAGCAACAAGTTCCTACCAACAATTGACTCGTCACAAACTTATCATTGTTTCCACTCGCGTTCAGACCATTACCGATACGAGTCCTTCTTGGGATCGGAATCAACAGTGAACGCAGACTATTGTATCAAACCTGGTTACTTAACAAGAAATGCTAACATGCAAATAGTTCGCTTTGGCCTTACACAGTACCTTGTTCAATAAAAGACTGATAAACAACACTTATTCCGTGATAAAATCCCGAACCGCATATAACTATCAGCAAACAGATTCACAACACAATACTACCGAGTCGTAACTCTGCACTACAGGGAGAATAGTCAAATAGACAGATCCGAACAGAACAGAACAGAGCTCAATCTTCTAATCGACATATCACACACAGATTCAAGCAGTATGCTCACAATTCCCCAAAACGGGCTCTCTACCACTCTTTTCTCATTGCCTTTTATAGAAGATTTGTTACAAGGGTGCGCGAATCTTTAGTTTCACGCGCATTTCAAAAGGTTCTTTTACATTTAAGACGTCTGTCATAGTACATTTGTCCTTTTTCGGCGGCCGTCTAACACTGGCATGCACGGTGGACTCGAACCCGCAGGTTCCTATGGTTCTGCTACGAGACCTTCTAAATACATGCTTCGGGCGAGCCTAAACGTTCGGGTAATTTTCTTTTTAATGGTTTCTATCATCTGAACTAGAGTAGTCGGTTCTAATAACTGAGCGTCCGTTCTAACGGAGCTAAGAGCTATGGCTTGGGTTAACAGAATTTCGGCCTGGGTCTGTAAGAAGGCCTCTTGTAAATAAAACTCATTGGATAATGCAGCGTCCCAGGATGTCTTTATTTCGGTGACTTTCTTCTGCATATCAGTGACTCGATCCTTCTGATTTCGCAACTGGTTATCTAGTCGCTCGAGTTGCTGGTTCTGAAATTCGATAGTTTTGTAGTATGCATCTCGTTCTCTGCGAGCATTTGCTAGATCCTTTTGGTATTTGGCTTCCCTAGTTAATTGGTGTCTCAACATATTGTTCGCCTCGTCCAAGCATTCTTGGGCTCTTCGTAGCTCGTCTTCAACTTGTTTTGCTTCTCGCTGCTGTTCCTGATTCTTCTGGATTATCTCCTGCAATTGTGCTTTCGTTTCTTCTACCAATTCTTCAAGTGATGTGCTGATATCTTCCGTTTCCTGTAGCGCGATCTTCAGTTCCCTGATTTCTTCTTGGGCTGCATTCAATAGTTGGTCTTTGGCGGCAAGTTGCTCCAATGCGTCATTCCGTTGCTGTATCAGTGCCTATTGTGCCGAAACTTGGCCTTGGAGATCTGCTAATTGCGTCTGTAATTGATGATTCTCTGCTTTTACGGCATCGATTTCTTCTTGGAGAGGGATGATGTTGGCTTCCAGTAGGTCAACCTTGTGCTGCAGGTCTTGACGAATCGTATTTGTGACATCGCTAAGCTGCACTGGAAGTTGCTGAGAAAGGGAAATAAGCATTTGTCCCATGGCAGCAAGCTCGGAGAAGACCGGAATGGAGGGAAGGAGAAGTGGGTGTTGTGGTTGTGCAGAGGTTTGGGTGTGGATTTGGGGGGATATCGGGGGTGAATAATTGAGGGAGGATGAAGAGGATTCCGAATCCGGTGTGGGAATGGGGTTGACTGGTGGAGGTCTGGGAATGGTAGAGTCAGTGTTTGTTACCTGATTGCTTGGTTGTTGTTCATCTGCATTGTTGTCGGTTGTGGATTCTACGGCCTTCAGAAGTGTGTTTAGTGCATCCCTAGCGGACTGCTGCTCGTCTTTCTGTTGCTCTGAGTTTTCTTCGGTTGAAACCGTTTCTGTTTCAGTTCGATTCTGTTGGTCTTGTTGGTCTGTCGATGATTCATTGTGCATTGAGGTGGCTGTATCATGGAAGGTCTCTTGCTCCACGCCTTCAGCATCTTTGTCTTTTCCGACAGAACCTTGTGCCTCACTTTCTGATGAGCTGATTCTGATTCTTTTGCGGCGGAATAACTGGTTTATTTCTTCGTCTTCTTCTTCATCGTCTTCGAGTGGTTGTACCGATTCTTCATGCCTTAGAACCGGTCCTTGGGGTGGTGGTTGTGCGGCAAGGATGGCTGGGAAGAGGAATGATATGATATGGGGAAGGCGAGAGCGCGGGGTGGTTCCCTTTTTGACTTGCTTCACTATAGCTACACACTCTTTATGAATTCTATGGAAAAAGTACGAGGCAAAGTTCACGGGTTCTCGGGTAGCTAAATCTAAGGCGGAATAGAAGGGGCGGGAGATACCGTAGGTTCGTTTCTGAAGGTTGAGGATGGCGACTAGAAATTGCAGAGCAGATCTTTCGGGTTCGGGGCAGCAGAGAATGGCATATTCGTTCGACGAAGATCGGGGGAACAGTTCGGTCATGCGGGCGAGGGGGATACTAGGGCCATTTTCTCGGCCTTGTGGGGAGAGGCAGAAGGCTTTAGAGAATGCTTGGAAGGTGATGACAGTTCGCGAAGGTAGCGAGGGGAAGACCCATTGGCGTTCGGTGGCGGGGGACTGGGCAATGGCAGAGATGATTTGCACGAAGAAGGGATGGGCTTCCACTGAGTGCCAAGGCAACTCAGCGAAGTTGGCCAACCCTCTGCAACGCAGGTATTCACCTACCTCGGTAGGGATACCATCGCGGAAGGCAGCATAATTGGCTATCGCTTCCATGGCGTTTGCTGATACAGACGATGAACACGAATACAGAACGCAAGAGGTCGCACAGAACACTAACACACAACACAGTAGCGATTTTTTGGCATTGCCGAAAGGGTTAAGTAGGAACAACATGGTGGGGAGGGAAAGGGGGTGGGTATCATTGTGCGGTGCGGGAATGATACGGTTTGCATGCTGGCATGCGTGCTTGAGTGACTGGTAAGGGGGCGGCTGGTAACATAAAGATTTTACAAAACACGGCTATTTATAAAAAGGGAGAAAGAAAAAAGAAAAAGATTACACAAAACGCGGCCCACCGCCGAATAATTTAATGCGGACTAGTAGCGTGATGATACGGCCGCAACTTCGACCCATTGATTACTTTTGGAAGTGGATTTCCGGTCAATGTAATCAACCGAAAAGTTGCCGGACCGATTTGTTCTGAGATCTTGAAAGGGCCGAACCATCGTAGTTTGAACTTTCCTGCTGCTCTATCCGACTTTGCATTATAGAAGAGTACAAGCTGACCTACCGAAAAGATTGGAGTCTTCAAATATCGATCGTGTGTCTTGGCCGAAAAGATTGGAGTCTTCAAATATCGATCGTGTGTCTTGGCTTGCCTTAGTTGTACTTCGTGCATGGTTAAAAAGCTGAGCCATCGGTGCTCATCAAGTTCTCTGAGTGCGTCCATTCGTGCTGTCAGCGAATCTTCCGGTAGCATCTTCTGAGTGATTGCTACACGCAGACTTGGGATGACTACTTCCATGGGTGCTATTGCTTCTAAGCCATAAGCTAGTTTGAAAGGTGTCAATCCTGTTGTTACCTTATGGGTAGTTTGGTATGCCCATAATACTGCAGGTAGTAGTTGATCCCATCTTTCCGGTGCTTCCATGATCAGTTTCCGGAGGATATTCAACAGAGATTTGTTTGTACTTTCGGCCAAACCATTGGCACGAGGATAACAAGGAGAACTAAATTTATGTGTGACCTGGAATGAATGTGTAAGTGCCTTCATTAAATTGTTTACAAAATGACTGCCTTGATCTGAGACAATTTCCAGTGGTAAGCCAAAACGTGGAAAGACATCATTCAGCAGACACTTTGCTACTGCAATCGCTGTAGCAGACCGTAAAGACCAAGCTTCTACCCATCTCGTTGCGTAGTCTGTACAGGTTAGTATGTATCTGTTGTTACTGAAGACTGCTGGAGGTGTGATCGGACCGATAAAATCTAATCCCCATTTCTGAAATGGTTCTAATGGCATGACTGGCTGCAAGGGAAAGAAGTGTCGTTGCAGCGGTTGTCCAGTCCTTTGACAGTTATCGCAGTGTTTGACAAATTGGGCCACATCTCTGTATATCGTTGGCCACCAGAGACCTCCTTGCAGAATTTTTCGGTGAGTCGAATCTGTGGCAAAGTGACCACCAGTAGGGGTCGAGTGAGCCATCATGATGACTGAGTTAATTTCATGCGGAGGAACACAGCGAAGTAGGATTCCAGTGTGATCTACATAATATAGTTCTCCCGCAACTAACCGGAATCGGCGGCTAAAGACTTCAATTTTCCTTCGGACTGCCTTGGCTGTCTGGGATGGAAAGCATCCTTCGGTGAGAAAAGTTAGAATCTTATCATAATATGTAGGTGGTGCTTGTGATTCGGCAGTCTCATCGGGCAGTGGTTCAGAACTATAGATCACTGGAGTCATGTCATCTATGCCTATCGGAGCTTCACCGGAATCTAGGCGAGATAAGAAATCTGCTAAGGCATGTGCATTTCCGGGTCGGTGGATGACTTCATAGTTGAATTCCTGTAAGAGTAGCACCCATCGTGCTAATCGTCCACCTAAATGCTGCTGTCTTACTAGATAGACGAGGGCAGCATGATCCACATGGAAGGTGAATTTCCGGCCTAGTAGATAATGGCTAAACTTTTTGATGGAGTAAATTAATCCTAGACATTCTCTTTCGGTGGTAGAATAGTTCTTCTCTGCAGGTGCAAGCCTTCTGCTGGCATAATAAACGGGGCAAAACCACTTATGTGTTTGCTGCATCAGAATACTGCCAATCGCAATATCTGAAGCGTCGACAAAAACATGGAACGGATTGTCCCAGTCCGGTGGTTATAAGATTGGGGCCTGCGTCAATAAATACTTGAGTCGATCAAATGTAGTTTGGCATTCTTGAGTCCATTCGAACTGTCGAGGAGTTTTTGTGATTAGCCTGTTCAGTGGTACAGCCAGATGACCAAGCCACCGTAAGTGTCTGCCGTGCCACCGTACTTGACCCATAAAACGCATTACTTCTTTTGGAGTGGCGGGTACCGGGGCTTCTAAAATTGCTGAAATCTTATTTGGATCTACTCGGATACCTTGTGCAGATACAATATGACCAAGTAGTTTGCCACACGAAACCGCAAACACAGATTTGTTTGGGTTAAGACAGAGTCTGTACTCTCGACACTTTTGAAAACAGCATCGTAGATGAAGCAAATGTGCCATCATCTTACCAAAAATCGAGAAGTCATCGAGATATACTTGCATAAATGAAGTGAGATAAGGAGAGAAAATCTCCTGCATACATCGTGAAATGTGCTTGGTGCATTTCTCAATCCGAACCACATTACGGTGCAAGCAAAGACACCCCAGTTGGTAATGAATGCAGTTTTTGGTATATCCTCTTCGGCCATTCTAACCTGATTGTAACCGCTGTATCCGTCTAAGAATGAATACATTTCGTGACCTGCTACCCTATCAAGCATGGTATCCAGAAAGGGGATCGGGAAAGGATCCGGTACTGTTGCTGCGTTTAATTTCCGGTAGTCTACACAGATTCGCAGTTGCTTATTTTTCTTTGGCACGATCACAATTGGTGAAATCCATTCAGCATGTTCTACTGGTACGATGAATCCGACTTTTAATAATCTATCAAGTTCGGCTTTTACCTGTGATGCATAATTGGGATTCATCCGGTAGCTGGGCTGTTTGTTCGATTTAGCTTCAGGCTTCAACATGACTCTATGCTAATAGATGCGCGGATCTAATCCTTTCATATCTTTGTAATCCCATGCAAAGACGTCTGAGAATTCGCGAAGTAGTCGAATCAAATCAGCTTTAAATGTTTTCGGTAAGTTTTGCCTTATCTTTACAGGTCGCGGATGCTCTTCGTCTCCTAGATTGTACGTGGTCAACTGGTCTTCGGGGACATAAAACTGTTGAGGTTTCTCTGTATTGTCTGTTGACTTGAACAGTGGTTGTAATTCATCGTTATGTATTGAGACAATATCTTCCTGCTTAGCTTTTTCGGTGATAGGTACAATTGTACAAACTAAAGTGTTCCAGTTATCTATAACGGACTGTAGATCAACAGTCCCTAAGGACATTAAATCAGCGTTATTCTTCAGAAATTCCTCTTCTTCATCATCTGATAGTCCATCTAACATGTGGATTGGTTCAGCAAAATATGGTCTGGTGTGAAGTTCACAAGGTTGTATAGCATCTAATTTCACCACATATCTACGATTGGCATCTTTGAATGTAAGCTCTTGTGCAGACCACTCCTGTATTACCTTCGCATGCTTCAGCCAAGGTCGGCCGAAAAGAAGGTTGTAATCCAAAGTGGATTTCGGCAGATTTAGTATAACAAAGGTCATTTTGAAGGTCGTACCTTGTAAAGTAATGGGTACATTCCGCACAAGTCCTACGGGATGGACTCTAGATTGATCTGCCATTCTGACAAAAAATTGAACTGGTTCGATTTCGGTCCATCCTAACCTTTTGCATAATGCCGCAGTCGCAATGTTTACACCAGAGCCTCCATCAATTAATACCTGCGTAATCTTATGATTCTTATACCATACTGTAATCAAGGGAACTGAATGATCAACCGTAGAATCAGGTTCCGATTGAACTGTTACTGTCGCCGGAATACAAGACGGCATCGGACTGAACTGTTGCTGGAACTGTTGTCGAATCCCAGGTACTAATGCCAGAAGTTGGCCTAGAGGCAGGGTGATAGATGCCTTTCCCAGGCCTGTTGAGATTGGTTGTCCTACTCCTTTGAACTTGAGGTCTCTGCCGATGCAGAAGTATCTGCTGGCATGTCTACTACTGAGGATGGCTCCGCTGCTGCTTCCTTTTGTTGTGTTCCTTCCTTTGTCGACGAAGCCTGGGTCACCGGAATAGGTTCTGGGAACACTGGTGGTTCTGTTGCGGTCCAGTGACTAGCCTTGTTATACATCCTATATTGTTCTCGTATCCCTGGTTCGAATATTTCTGCTGCCGACTACAGTTGTTTACCGGATCGGGTCTGGACTGTAGCAGTCTGTGTTTCTACTGGTGTGATTTGTACCATGTTGGCCATTGGGTTTTGTCGTTCCTTCTTCCTTTGATCATACTCAGCTGCATCTTTGCAAAATCTTCTAATGTGTCCAAATTCACCACAAAAATGACAGCGTGGTGGTGGTAAATTGGGATTTTCCGATGGTGGTCCGTTCTGCCAGCGGTTTGCATTATAATTGTTGTTCCTCTGTCCTCGGTAGTTCCGATATCCTTGCGGTTGATTGTTTCTCAGTTGCGGAGGTACATAGTGATTCGCTGGCTGTCCATGTTCTTGAATAACTGCATTGATCGTTGTTGTTCCCTGTACTCTGGCATTGTAGACACAGTTTCCGATGGTGTGTCCGGCAGTGTTGCAGATAGCGCAGAACGTTTGATTTAGTGCACAATTGGCACTAGTATGACCTGAATTTTTGCATGTGATGCAGTATACTTGTCTGGTTATATCTTCAGCCATATTTTTGTTTGTTTTTAACCACTCCAGGTCTTCTGTAAATCCACCGACTTTGGATTCCAGTTGCAGAGCCATTGCAATGACTGCATCCAGCATCATCGCTCCGACACATCTTATGATCATGATCTGCTTCAGTTGTGGGGTTAAGCCATTGATGAACCACTGAGTGATGACATCATCAGGTAAGTTAGCGTGGGCCTATGGTATCTGCCGCAAGTGTGTTCTAAAAAGTGTAGCATATTCTTGGACAGTCTGATTTGCCTTCTGACGGTTGTTTTGTAAATAATCAAAGATTTCGGCGGGATTCTTCTTTAGCCTGAATCGTTGCAGAAAAGCGTCTCGTACTGCGTCATAGGTACCGAAATGATTAATATCTTATTCCGTAAGCCATCTGGCTGCTTCATTGACCAGTGTAGATTGAAAAACAATGGCCTTATACTCCTGATCCGGTGGATGGTTAAGAACTGCATAACTTATCTCGAAAGTGCGTACGTGAGCATCCAGATCATCTCTTGGGAATCCACTGAATTTCGTGTATGTTACTCCTGTTGGAGGCGGCCTTGGTTGACATAACTGTTGTTGCTGTTGTTGTCCGTTCATTGTGAGTGTATTAGGCCTTCCTTCTGTATCTCGAGGTTGATTGGTTGAACTATCGGAACTTGTATCGCCGGGTGGTGTGCCTTCCGGTGTGCTGTTTTTACTTAGGATGCTTCGGATCTCTGTTTCGAAGAGCTTTCCTTCCTTCTGGATGTCGAATATCCGAAATCTTTCTTCCAAGCATGATGGTTGGGCTGAGGATTCTGCAAAAAATGCTAAGCCTTCGCCGGCAGTTGGTGATTCTATCACCGGAATATCACCGGAATGAACCGAAATTGTGCCAGAATGCAGTGTTTTTCCGCTTTTACCGATTTCTTTTCCTAGAGTGTTTCTGATCGTAGATAACTCTGAATCTTTATCCAAGATTGTTAAACTGGTTTCCAACGGCGTCTTGGTAGATTCTGGAATTACTATATCTTTGATAGGCTGGGTAGACGTAGCACCAGAATGTACCAAAGGTGTTGATCGTTTCGCCGGAATATGACCGGAATTAATTCTAATGTCCTTAACTTGCTTGACCACTGGGTCAGACCGCGTTATACCTTCTTCTCCTAGGGTTGTCTTTAGCACTTTACGTGCTCCAGCCTTATGGTTCTTAGGATACGTTTCGCCAGACCGAGTAACCAGCATGTATCATTGCGCAGTAACACTATCTGAGCAATTTGCAACAATCTGGCTCTGTTGCTACTGTCAGTCAATCGAACGATAAATGGGATATTTGATTCTGACAAACAGTTGGCACTCTAATGCCACCTTCCCACAAATAACTAGCAATCTGATGCCACTTTCCCACAGACGACGCCAAATGTTAGTCGTTAAACTTCCGACTTCAGACTCAAATTACTTTCAAAAGTCGGACGTTCCCGAACCCTTCAATCTTTACTCTTCCATGTTCAAGTAAATCAATTGGTAATACCGAGATAATTAATATTAAGCTACCTCTTAGCCACGTGGGTTCTTGGGAGTGGTAGGGGTCTGTTAGACAGAGGCCCTGTACTATTTTCCCAACTTCTTACACAATCATAAATGCTCTATCGCGTCTTAGCTCAGTACTTGACTCTGAATACTGATAACTGTTCGGCGTACTGGGACTTAGAACTTCCGGACTGGACCTGCTATAGCAAGAGAGCAGTAGTCCGGTTCTGACCCAAATAGTTCGCTTCGGCCTTACACAGTCCCTTGTTCAATAGAAGACTGATAAACAACACTTATTCCGTGATAAAATCCCGAACCGCATATAACTATCACCAAACAGATTCACAACACAATACTACCGAGTCGTAACTCTGCACTACAGGGAGAATAGTCGAATAGACAGATCCAAATAGAACAGAACAGAGCTCAATCTTCTCATCGACATATCACACACAATTGAGTAGTATGCTCACAATTCCCCAAAACGGGCTCTCTACCACTCTTTTCTCATTGCCTTATATAGAAGATTTGTTACAAGGGTGCGCAAATCTTTAGTTTCACGCGCATTTCAAAAGGCTCTTTTACATTTAAGACGTCTGTCATAGTACATTTGTCCTTTTTCGGCAGCCGTCTAACAATAAGTATTACCTTGTTCACCTTCACTCATGTCTCCTATTTTGTCTAGAGGTATCTCTGGGACCTTTTGCTTAGAGCCTACTTTTGGCATGTTGGAATCAAGTTTTGGGACTTGATTCACCACATGATTCCATAGCTCTAGTTTTACTTTGAGCAGCTCTTCTAAACTCAGATGGCATTGAACCTTAGTGTTCTTCATGACATCAGTGTTTCTTGGAACCACTGAGTCTTCATTTCTTACCAATATTATGGGAGCTCTGATCTAAAGAGATTCAAATTCCCATGGGCCTATGAATTTTGGCAACTTTTGTAAAGAATTAGATTCAAAATCTAATCTCTCATCTTCTTGTTGCTCTACTTGGTCTCCGTAAATAGATGGAATGTCTTGGGGAAATTGATCATGAAGGTCATCAATCTCATGAATAGGAGGGGGATTACCCTTCTCCTTGGCCCATTTCTTTTCTTGTATTTCCCCCAAGAACTCTTGAGAGTATTGTTGAATTGATAGAGGTGCTCCCTCATCCATGGAATCAAGAACATAAGCTTTTGTTGGTGGTGAGCTTTTTGTTTCAACAATTGGTTGAGCCTGTGGAGGTAAAGAAACCTGGGGCTTATTTACCAATTGCTCTAATCTTTCTAGTAAGCCCCGAAAATGCAAATCCAGTTTGACAGAGTTTGTGTGATTGAACGATTGACTGGTCTCGAGCATAGCCTGAGCTAGCTCTACCATTTTCATGCACATTTTTGTCCGTTCAATCTCTAAATCTGCTCTAGGGTAACTCTTGTCTAGGTTTGCAGATGTTGGCCCTTCTTGAATTGAAGCCCAATGGGCCTTAAACATCATGTCCAAGCCTTCTGGGGTTGGATCTATAAGAACAGACCCTGGTTGTGGTTTATTTACAATGAGTGGTGGGGTGGGATGAGGTGGAGTGGATGGAGTTTTGGCATGCGAGGGGTTTTGAGATGCAATGTCTTCTATATTTGTTTTTGCATCTTTGAGGCTTTCTTCTAGTTTGGATAACTTTTTATTCAACTTACGATTGGTTCTCTCCCTAGTATCCCTCCATGTTCTTGTTTTCCTTTTACTAGGTTCTCCTAATTCATTGGACTCTCATTGTTCAGTTGGTTTTGCTGGTTGCAAGGCTTGTGCCCTACACATTAATGGGTGTAACCTTGGGTGCACTAGAGGGATTCCTGGGACAATCTCTCAGGAGATTTTCGTTGCTGCGCTCAAGACAAAAGCCTTGTATTGTGATGTTTTGTCCTTGACTCGGAGTTGATGGATGGGGAAATTCACGAATGAAGTGGTTGCTGATAATTTTGTATAATAGCCTGCCTATTGCATGGACAATCTTGAGCCGTGTGGTTTGTGTATTTTCTCTCAATGGTGCAATATGGAGCATTAGGGTTCCCTTGGGGTTGAGCCATCATCGAGAAAACATTAGGCATGTGGTCTCCTCCACAATTGTAACATCGCTTCAATGAGGTGACCCTTGGTGCTTGTCTATATTGAACTCCTAGCTTCTTGGCAACTTGCTTAGCTATCTCATCTATCTTAGTGGAGGTTCTTGAGGTATGACTAGTAGAACTGTCAGAATTCTTATAGAGTATGGAAAGTCCTAACTCCTCACCCAAGTTGTCTTTTATGTTAATGCACATCCGCACATACTCTTCTATGGATCTAGGCTCTTTCAAGTGCACATATGATCTTAACTTGGTGCTTAGTAAGCCATCTAAAGACAAGGCCACTTGCTTGGACGGTGTGGGCAATTTTGGAACCAGGCATCTTTCCAAGTACTATCTGAATCTTCTTCCTACAAGTCACACTGTTTCTTGGGGTGTTTGCTTGAAACTGTGGATGAAGGATGATTATGCCTGATGCCGCTCTTAGAAAATTATACAATGAATTCTTCTAGCAGTTGACCTATGTTCCAGTAATTGCAATTGTTCAGGGGCTGAAACCAAGCTAAGGCAGTACCCTTGAGGGTCAAACCAAATGCCTCAAACTGGGTGAACAAATCCTCGACTTGTTCAGCTCTTAACACTTGCTTGAACTCGGCCACATTATCATAAGGATCTCCAAACCCATAAAAATATTTCTTCATTGCATTGACCACTTGAGGGGGTCTAAGGGTTCTTGGGTGCTCTCGGGGTCTAGGCAATTGAAACTCATGTTCACCTCTTTGATGTCTATGTGCTCTATGTCTCTCTCTTCCAGACCATTCACCCTCATGTCCTGATCTATCTCTGCCCTCCATGTATGCAAAGCTTAAGTTGTTGAGACCAAGACTTGGCTATATGGTTGACATTGGCCTTAGATGATCTAATGCTTTGCCTATCCTTGCTTAAGTTTCTACTAGATCTGAGCTTCATAAGCTTTGGCTATGAGTCCCAGTTTTCCCTTTATATTGCTCAAAATCCTTTGGAACCCCCTTGGTTTCTTAGTCCCACCCAAGGGTCAACTTCAAAATACTATATATAATAATCCACATATTAGTTTTACTTGAAATGAGCTTTCCAACGAACCCAAAATCATAACAAGCGGATTTCTTATGAGAAAGTTATGCCAATTCAGGGTTTTGGGGGTTAAAACAGGGAAACAAGATCTCTTTGGGAGTGCTTCAGAACAGACGATACACGATACTAGGTCTGACGATATGATACTTGTGGTTGGTGATACTTGGAATTCCATGATACAATACTTGATACCACCACGATACATGATACTAGATTTCCATGATATGATACCTCTGTTTTCCATGATACATGATACCACAAAAGACCACCTCAGGCGATATGATACTGCCAATTCGATACCAACTTTTGTGATATGATACTGCTGGCAAGACGATACGATACCAGGAGATCTAAGGCACAATACGATACCAAGTTCTATGCGATATGATACCTTCCAGATGATACAATACCACTTGGTCTCATGATACGATACCACTCTAACTGCAATACGATACTGCTTGTGCTACACCATACGATACCACTGAACCGACACGATATGATACCTCCTGCTACACGATACAATATCGCAAGGCGCACGATATGATACCACTTGAATGCAATCACGATACCTCGACCTGACGATACACGATACCTTGATGGTATCGTGATACCTCAAGGAGGTGATACAATACTTGACAAGTATCGCAATACATAAGAGTTCTGGTATCGCAATACCTGAACTCAACCAGACATGATAATTGGAGTTTTTGAAGTCCAAATTCAAAATTTTTTGTGGATATGTGTACCTTATGCCATTCTTGTCACTCTTATGTGATTGTAGATGAAAAAATTCTCACCTATTCCATGATATTGCAATTGCAATACCAGATGCAGGTTCTCCCCCATTGCATAACTGTCACTCAATTTTTGGGGTCTTCTGAGTGTATATCAAGAGTATTCTTCAGCGCTTCAACTCTGCATCCCCTCTAGGCTTCTTGCTTGTAGCCACAAGTGAAAATGAAGTGAATGTAAAGTCGAAAAATGAAAAAAATCAGAGAAGATGAAAATGGGGAGAGATGGTGATGATGATGATAATGAAGAAGAGAAACTCAAAAACTGAACTAAAAATGGTGATTTTTTTTACCTTCCAATATCGTTGCTCTACATCTTACCATCACATGCTCGTCCTCCAAGCTCTCTCCCCAGCAACGACGCCAAATTTGGTGTCACTCTAGCACAATGGTAAGTACCAATGTGAGGAGATCAACCTCATAAATGTCAATCCACGGAGACATGAGGACTGGTATGAAGACCGTGAGCAAGTGAAGGCACAAGTGCGTGAGTGAAAGCACACAAGCATGCACACACATACACGCACACACGTGCACAAGGTAAAAGCAAAGAGTGGAACAATAGAAGATCTTTGATTACAAAAGAACTTGCTTATAAAGCTCAAATCTACAACCAGTTAACCCCAAAAATCAGCCCTCTAGCTCTTTTTATAGTTTTTTGAGTGGTTTAAGCCCTATCCAGACCTAGTGTCTAGCCTTGTTAAAAATTAGGTTCCAGGGATTATTTGAGGGCTCAAGCGCAGTCTAAAAATTATGAAAATTGGTAGGATGATATTTCTAATACTCGTCAAGCTTGAGGACTCCTTGGCTTGAACAAAATGGAGTTGCCTATTACAAATTATCTTGTTACTAGTTGGCTATTACTAAGTTGCTGATTCTGGGTTACTTGTTAGTAATTAGCTATTAATAATTAGCTTGTTATCAATTAGCTATTACTAAGTAGCTGGTGGTTAGTTAGTTGTTAGAAATTAGCTATTAATAATTAGCTTGTTACCAATTAGCTATTAATAATTAGTGTGTTATCAATTAGCTATTACTAAGTAGTTGGTTCTTAGTTAACTTGTTAGTAATTAGCTACTAGTAATTAGCTTGCTACTAATTAGCTATTACTAATTAGCTTTTTACTAATTAGCTATTACTAATTAGCTATTACTAATTAGTTATTAGTAATTAGCTATTACAAATTAGGTATTATGAATTGGCTATTATAAATAAGTTATTACCAATTAGGTATTACAAATTAGCCATTATGAATTAACTGTTTCTTATTAGCTATTACTAATTAGTTATTACAAATTAGCTATTACTAACTAGCTATTACTAATTAGCTATTACTAGTTAGCTATTACAAATTAGCTATTATGAATTAGCTATTACAAATTAGCTATTATGGATTAGTTATTGCTAATTGGCTATTACTAATTAGCTATTACTAATTAGCTATTAATAATTAGCTATTACAAATTAGCTACTATGAATTAGCTATTACTAATTAGCTATTATTAATTAGCTATTACTAATTAACTATTACTAATTAACTATTACTAATTAGTTGTTACTAATTAGCTATTATGAATTAGCTATTACAAAATAGCTATTAGCAATTAGCTATTGCAAATTAGCTATTACTAATTAGCTAGTACTAATTAGCTATTACTAATTAGGTATTATGAATTAGCTATTACTAGTTAGGTATTATGAATTAGCTATTACTAATTAGCCATTACTAATTAGCTATTACAAACTAACTATTACTAACTAACTATTACTAATTAGCTTGTTACTAATTAGCTATTACTAAGTATCTAGTTCTTAGTTAGTTGTTAATAATTAGTTATTATTTATTATCTTGTTGCTAATTATCAATTACTAATTAGCTGTTATGAATTAGCTATTACTGATTAACTTGTTACTAATTAGCTATTGTTGATATATTTAGGTAGTGATGTGTGTAAACACTGTAGGACTGCAAGGACACTTTTTTCCCTCTTTAGGAGGTTTTTTCCCCCGGCTTGTATATACCCCTATTGCCTTAACGGGCTACTTATCTTTGTACATTCTAGTGGTAATACATTCAGCATTGTGTGTTGTGCACGAAGCTTCTTCTTCTTCCTTGTGTTGTTTGCATGCTTCCGCAGACGTTTAACTCCAACAATTGGTATCAGTGTAGGTCGCCACTTCATTTACATCATTGTCTACACCTCTCCGATTGCAGTCTCAAAATTGCACGAAATTTGGCCGAAATCGCGATCTGAGCTCCTTTCGGCCTCCGAACGCACTATCGCAATGCTTGTGCAAGCTATTTCTTCTTTTTGTGCCAAAGGTATATACTAGTTTTGGTTCACCTATATAAGCGTCTCGAAGTCTGCTATAGGTTTAGTAGAATTTGTCATGACAGTTCTGTTCAACTTTTTGAGATACAATCAATTTTCTACATCAAGGTATTTTAGTCACCAGCCATGGCTGAAAGCAATGATGCATTCCGTATGCTGGCTGTTAAGGATACGTTGGATGTTACCAACTACCCATTATGGGCTTATATGATGCATCATGTATTGATCACAAAATGACTATGGAATATTGTGCAGGGTTTTGAAAGACGTCCTGTAACACCTGCGAATACAGGTACTGCAAATACACATGTTGGAGCTGATGGAGATGGTATCGAAGATGATGATATTCTACAGATTCCTGTTCGTGCTTCTGTTTTTGTTGCATCTAGTGTAAAGCAAATTCGTTGGGATGATAGAGATGCTCAGGCACATGCATTGATAGCTTTGTTTGTCAAACGTGCCATTATTCCTGACATTCGCTCTTGCAAACTAGCTAAGGATGCTTGAGATACACTTACCACATTGTAGTAGGCTGTGAATGAGGCTCGTGTTTCTTACCTCCGAAAACAATTGGAGAGTGAGCACATGAATGAAGGTGATTCTATGGAAAGTTTTCTCACAAAGATCAAGGATTTGAAAGAACAAGTGATTTCTGCTGTTGAAGTTATACCAAATAGCTCACTTGTGTAGACCATTCTGAATGGTCTTCCTGACTCATATCAGAGTTTTGCTTTTACTCTTCGTTTGATGATGAAAGACAATCCAAATGCCTTGTCATTTGAGGAGTTGATCTCTGTTCTGTTGCAGGAAGACCAGTCTAGGTAGAACAGGTCTATTATGTGTGTTACAGATCAAGCTTCTCTGGCTAGTCAGAAGGGCAAAGGTAAATGGAGCTCTTCTACTAGTAAGCAGAAATCTAGAAATGCTGCACATTCGAAGAAGGAAGACAAAGATGAGAAGAAATCAGAAAAGTAGAAATTGTTTTGCAAATATTGTAAAGCAAATGATCACATCATCAAGAGCTGTCCAAAACTGGCTGCTAAAGAGGCAAAGAAGGAAGAGGTTGGAATGGTTCTTGCAGAGGCCTCTACATCGAAAACAGAGTCTGCTAATCTTGTGCAAGAAGAAGAATGGGTGTTCACTACTGTTTGCAGTTTTGACCCATCTTCTCATGAGCTGTGCATGTCTGCAGTAGACTCAGATGTTTGTTACTTTGATAGTGGGGCGACCAAACATATTACCTCGCAGCATAGTTTCTTCTCTTCGCTCGAGCCTGCCCCTATAGGGAATACTGTTACATGCGCCAACAACTCCTCCTATCCTATTATGGGAGTTGGTAAGATCATTTTGACTATTGCTGATGGTAGTTCTTTCACTTTGTGAGATGCTTTGTGTGTTGACCTAAGTACCAACTTAGGGACTTGTGGAGAAAGAGACTATACCTCAATCCCCCTCAAGTGCATATAGTGGGGATTCACGCTTTTAAATATCAATCCGATGAGTATACAAACCTAGCCGAGTGTATGAGGACATGCAATCAAGTGATGATCAATGCAAATGAACTACTCAAAGAGTGCAAACAAGGCAAAGACTAATCCAAACAAGCTTCAACTGCCGGTCATGGTGTCACAATACTTGGTGCAGCACCCGTCAGTAATTTGAACTTTTCTCTCAACTCCAAACTCCAAATATAGCGAATATCATATGCGTTTCGAAGCTCTCAAGAAGACGCATCCAATGGCAGTGGTTTCACACAATTCTGACACTCCTACTTCAAGTTATGAGCAAAATACTGAGTCGCGGGAAAACTTTCCTACACTTCAGCACTTCCTACACTTCGCACACACCGTAACTACAGCAAATAAACACTTTCATGGATAGACAACACTCCCTCACACTCTTTTCAAGCAATGCACATGCATACAAGCTCACAAAGAAGAAGATACAGAGTGAAGAAGACACAAATTCGAATTTCTGTGCTCTCTATTCTCACAATGGCAAAAAGTTTTTTACAAAGAGTCACAAATTGACTTATATACTTGTGCCCTAAAAATGGTCCTTTCACACAAGAGACCGGCACTTTATTCACTAAAAGACTAATTTCCTACTATTTTACATGGGTAAGATTCTAATCTTCTGTGGGGATGCATCTAGAGGACTCCTCTAGTGCATTTACAACGGAAAATATATTACAAGAATGGTTATGATACAAAGATATGATGTCCAAATCGGAAAAATTTTGGGGCCCGTCTTTTTCTCTGCCTTGTGCTCTCTTTAGCTCTGCAACACTCTCCCCTTCTTCGTCTCTGTCATCCCTTGACAGGCTTTACTTCTTGTCTTCAGTTTGTTGTCCGCATGCATCTTTTGGTCAGTTTTGCCGCCTGGTTGGACTGGCATTCCATTTGAATGGCCCTGTTGTTGATTTTTCTTTTACATCCTCTTGGCCTGATGCATTTGTACTGCCTATCCTTTTCTTTTCATCGCCCGCAACCCTTGGTCAGTTCTACCTGATTCTTGATCTTGCATTACGTTTTAGAGGCGCTTTGGTTTGTCCTGGTTGCGCTCATCGGACCCTGCTGTATTATTCAAGCCTGATCACTTTCTTTTCCTTGCATGCAACCCTTGCTCAGTTTTACCTGTTTATAAAATAGGTGTTCAGTTTTGACGGCCTCTTCTTAATTCTTGTTTTACATTCTCTGGGCCTGATGCATTTGTTTGCTCGCCCACAACCCTTGGAGTTTGACTGACTACCTGATAGTCGTAGTCTAATTCACCTATAACCTCATTAATTCTGGGTTGCTGTGTTAAATCGGGTTACCACACACGCCATCAGTGCACATATGAGGATGTAGCTTGTAAGCCTTGATCTGAATCCTCTGTAACTCAAGAGGTTGAAGCACCCTCATATGGCCACGGAACCACCTGATATCATCTTGCACTTCACGGACACTTGTTGGCCCTGGTTCCACCTTCCAGTTGCGTGCTTTTCCTTGGTGTGCGTGCCCCTGCGGGGCTCTGTGCAGAGATGGGTGTTGCGCCCCTGCGGGGCTTCTTGCAGAGATATATCTTCAGATATTTCTTTTTAGTGAAGCTGCTTCTTTCGTTGTCTTCTTCTTTTCTTCCTTTTACTTGATTCTCCCTCAACACTGCCCCCCTCCTGGACTCTGTCATCCCCGACAGGCTTTGACGAGCGACGGGCGTATGTTTTATATACTTTTTGCTCTGTATCATTTAGCAAATTGGCTTCACGTATCATTAGTTGTTTCCATTGTTCTGCCTTCACACCGTCATTGGGTGGCTGTCTATGGTCTGCGAAGAAGCTAAGTTCGTATGCCACTAATCTGGCATTTAAATTGGACGACATCTTCAAAAAGAGTTCTGAATCAATCTCAAAAAATCCTGTAAAGAATGCTTCTTCAAAAGTTTGCATGTATACACTTGGCAAGAACATTAATCTGGAATAATACGCCATTATTGTTGGTCGGCTAGGCATAACCGATAGATCAAAAATGAGGATTTCCGTGCCTTGATTAATGCCGATGAAATTCAAAAAAGTGTAGGCCGCATGCTTGAATACCTTCAAAACTGTAAGTATCATGCTAAGTATTTTATTGGTCATTTTGACAATTAATTCGGGTACTGTCGCATAATTTTGCAGCCAAAATTTGATGGTTTTGACCATATACTCTTCTGTGGGCAAGTAGTTATGTGGCGGGCTCGGAAGCATAGGATAATTCAGCCACTGTTTATTTATAGCACCGCTTCTTTGCAAGTCCAAAAATTCTCTAATCTCCCTTCTGTGTGGTATAGGACAAAATGAAGGGTTTACCTGGAATAAATATGGTGTTGCTTGCCAATGCACCTGTAGTGTGGGATGTTTCTCCAAAAATTTTCTTCTCCAAATAGGTTGTGCAGCTTCGAATTCTTCTTGACTGTACGCAAATGTGTCCTGTTTAAAATTTAGCTGCTCATCTGGACTCTTCTTTGTGATCTTCTTTATATATTGTCTCGTTTTCTCTTTCAATAATCCGTATGGAATATTGAAAGGCTTCATGATCTTGTCCAGGTCTTTACCTTTGATCTTGGCCTCTTTCATTACCTTAATGACTTCATTTTCAAAATTCTCCGTCAATCGGGACACCACTAGTGCCCGTTCCTTCTGACTTATTTCTGTAGTTTGTGGCATTGGATGATCATCATGTATATCCGCCATCTGCTCATGTATTGGAGAATTATAGATCGGGTGAGATAGAGGAATTACCTCTACCTCGTCAGTAGGATTTTCCTTAGCTGGCACTACTGGTGTCCCGATCACAGCGTTCTGATTGATTTGAAATTCTAATTGCTTTATATGTTCAGTTTTCTCTTTGTTTTCTTGCATGGCTGTGCTGAGTGCTTCCTTTGCTGCGAGTAATTCATTACCAATTTCAGCTATATTGTCCATGTTTTCACTGTAGCTTACTGCAAGTTTACCATGTGCTATATTCAACTACTTTTTTAGTTCACTTATTTCCTGACTGTACTTCCGTTCTGATTCTTCTCTCATTGCGCGCTCTTGTCTCAACAATTCTGCATGTTGTGCTAGCTGATCTCTTAATTCTTTTTCTTTGATTTCGAATGATTCCTGTTGCTCAATAGGTTGATCATATAATAATGATTTCATCAATTCTTTATTTCTGCTTTGCAAGGTGTCATTTTCTTCCATGTTTAACTTTAGCTGTGTCTCAAGTAATGTGCTTCTAGCTTTCATTCTTTCTTTGTCAGCTTCGCTTGCATCATGTAGTCTCTGTAAATCTGCGAGCTGTGCTTGCAGTTGGTGATGCTGAGTGAATAATGATTCATATTGCGTTTTGACTTCTAGTATCTCCATGTTTTTGGCCGTTATCTCCTTTTGTACCTGGATGAGTTGTGATGACAGTTGTTCGCTCATTATTTGGAATTGATTTTTTTCTCTCATGGCCTTATCATAGTCTGCATCTATGTCCATCATCTGCTGTTGCGTATCCATGGCCGTCTGAATCATCTGCTTGACTACAGGCTTCAGTTGAGAGACATCCACATTGAGCCATGTTTTTGGGATACTCGGTTCTTCGCCGGTTGTGACATCTTTGCCTTGTGCCACATGTAATGTAGTGTCATGGGGCTGCCTAATCTGAAGCTGGATCCTTGGCTCAGCCACCATGTTTTCTTTGTTTCCTTGAGGTGTGTCATCTGGTACCTCAATCACAATTTGTTCTTTATTTTGTAGTAGCTCCGCATCCTTGTTCACTGGAGTTTGGATTTCCTCTTTGATAGGTGGTTTTACATATGTAGCATTGGTTGGAGCTTCCTTGATGCTTATCTTTGTAGTATCATTCAATTGAATGACATGCTCAGGTTTATTAGAATCTTCCACGCTCTTTTCCTTTTCTTCGTGGTTGTCCGGCGTCACTTCAACTTGATTGATTTCATTCCATTCTTCTTCTTGAGTTTCTGTTCTTATATCAGTGTCTAGAGTGTCTTTTTCAGGACTGGATTCTGTGTTGGAACTAGAATCATCTATGCCCAGTTCTTTGTATCTTCCAGCTTGTTTTGGAGTCTTCTCTGTACTCCATTGTTGTTTCTCTTGACTTGCCTGTCTATAATGATGACCTTGAATATTTAGATTTACCTGCCCTTGCATGTACTGGTGTGTCTCTTCTAGGGCAGCGGAGAGATCTCTTTTAGTAATAGGCATTTGGGATGTCGTGATCTTAGGTAATAGATGTGTCCTCTTTGATTGAGGTGTAGCTTGAGCTTCTTCCTCTCGTAGACGCTTCGTACCCCTCATGGGTTTTTGTGAGCTGGTTCTTGCCTCTTCCTTCACAACAACTGCTTTCTTTTTCTTGGGGACCGTAGCGGATTTTGCATATTTAGCTAGCCCTTCTGATGTCGGCATCTCACGTAAGCAATTTTTCATCTCGAGAGCCTCATATATTAGTAATGTCAAGGCAGAACTGCCATTTAAGAACTTCTTCTGGCCCCACTTTTTCTGGGCTTCAAATAGTCTTTCTTGGACATAACCAGTCAGATTCACTTTGTTCCCAATTTATCTCATGGCATGAGATAATAGTTGTACTACGATCTTTTGTGGTGCGATGTATCTGTGCATACTAGGGAAACAGAAATGTTGGTGCACCAGATGGACAGCATCTTCGATGTCTATTCTGTTAATATCCACAAAGGATCTCTTCTTAGGGTCATGACATTCCTCCTTGACATTAGTAATTCCTTCTTGATTCCATCCAAAAGCTTTGTTGATCAATTCATGAGTGAATTGAATGGTCTTCCGAGTACCTACCTTATCCAATACTCTGGCTTCAGGCACAGATACCTTATTAGATGCAGGCTGAAGAGTGTTCATCACTTGAGTGCATCTCTGAAAATCAGGTAGATAAATTGGTATTCTAAGGAATGTGTCTAGCCTTGCTTGTGTCCATACATCCTCTATATGCGGTAATCCTTGGATTATGGTCTTGAAGTCTTGCGACATAATAGGGAAGTAGTGATCCCTATCCATAATCTTGATAGTTGCCATGAAAATAAGTTCCGAGACTGGTTGGTCATCACGAAACCAATGGCCTCTGACTTTTGTTATTGATTCCAATGGAAGAAGCTGGACCTCTTCCTCTTGTGTAGCTTCGGAATTAGTAGATGCCATCTGCACTCAATATAGAGTATGAATTAGTGGCCATATATTATCAGAAATCCTCCTTTATTTGTTTGTCATAGGCTCGACATTGCTCCGAGTGAATGGTGTCGTCCCTTTCCCGTGGGTGTGAGAAAGGTAGTACCTAGATTTTTTCCAAACAATTTTTATAGATTTTTTACGTCTTTATCTGAAAGAAAAACAGAAAAGTTAGGCCATAGCCAAAGCGGTTACTATTTTTTTGAGTGATTTTCATAATGTATGTACAAGTGTTCTCCTATTTCCCAAGAGGAAAATGTGCTCGACTATCCTAAAATAGAAGAAAGATGTGCCGAATGCTTGGCCTCGTAATGTGTCCCTATCATGCATACTTTGGGTACTGATAACTCCACATGTGTGCAACTCAAAGTAGTTGGTTGATGCATGCCGTCTGTCTTGTCTTTCGGCACCCAAATCTGCTTCATTCTGTTGGGATGTAGTGTATTCTCCATCTTTTTGATGAATGTGGTTCTCCTCTTGTTGTATGTCTGCTCTCTTTGATTTTTGAATCTCAGATTGGCTTGTGTAGCGACTGCAGACTCCTTTATTTTCCTGTAGCTAGTCTTCTTTGGCTGTTTTGCCCTTAGACCATGTTGGTTCTTCTTATGTTGAGGTTCATCGTTTCAGTTTAGCTTCTTTGGAGCACATGATTTAGGAATCCATATTTGCGATCGATCCGGTTGAGTGGCTATTACTTTCTTTGGGATCCAAATTGGAGCACTTCGTTGTTGACTTTGGTGCTCAGAATGATTTGCTCTGTTACTTGCTTGGTTGCTCCAATGTCGATAGTGCTTCTGTCGTCGAAGATATGCCTTCACTTGATCTTTCCTTATCCAAGCTTGTTGAGTGTATGGAATAGGGTATATTTTAATAGGTTCAGATTTTGAATTACTCAGAGGACTGGACTCTCTTGTGCATGGTGCTTCACTGAGGTTGGTTTCAGATTGATTGACACTCTTGTGACTTGCTAGACTAGAAGATGGTATGCAAACAAAATTCAGTGTGTCCTCACATGAAGTACTTGAGAAAGGGGTTTCTATAGTGCTAGTGAACATACACTCATGACTTTGTTCATTGGAATGAACTTTTTGCTCTATGCTTACAGATTTGATTGGTCGTTCGTCTAGCAGACTAAATACTTCCCGATGTCCTATCCTGGCTGAGATGTAGCCTAAAGCCAATTGAATGGTTACCTCGTATTCGTAAATCCAGTCTTGACCTAACACTACCTCTTCAAGTAAATCTTGATCATGACACACTAATAGCTTTTGTTCCATAGTGTTGTTGCCAAGATGCAGAGGTAAGGTGATCTCACCTATGCATTGAGTAATTTTTCCTCCTATTCCTATCAACTGTGCCATCGATGGACGTAATTCCTCTTTGAGTTTCTGGGTCAAAGAAAGTTTGATACAGCTGATGGCGGCTCCTGTGTCAATGAGAGCATCCACTAAATGGTATTCCGTTTTATCTGCTCCCAAATTTAAATATGGTTGTGTTCTCTGTGAACCTAGGTTTTTAGTGGCTCTAAAATTAGCCATTGGGATGAGTTCTTCTCCTAGTCGATATCTCTCATCTCGCTCTCTCATCCACTCTTTCTGTTTCTTAATTCGTTCTAGTGCTTCCTGTCTCGCTTCTTCTCGCATCCTTTCCTCCTCAATATGTCTATTCTTGCCCTTGACTAATCGAGACATTATTTCTTCAGTCAATGGTTCTAGATATTTTTTCACTCGACATCCACTGATGTAGTTTGGTAATACATCCCCATCTAGGGTTGCTAAGCTGATAGCTCCACTTGTCGATATACGATTGATGATTAATGGGCCATATCCTCTCTTCTGCAACTTCTTTGCATGTTGTTTCAAGGTATATACCAAAACTAAATCTCCTTCCTTCAAATTTTTGTCCTTAATGTGAGCATCATAGTAGGCTTTCTGTCGTCGTTTAGCAGCATAAATGCCTGCTACTGCTTGTAACCTAGTTTCGTGAAGCTTCTCTATTTGATCCAATTGAGTTGATAGTTCATGTCCCGTCCACTCGTAAGTAGTTGCTACTCTCAGAGTGGGAATTAAGAAATCAATTGGCAAAATAGCATTTTGTCCATACACTAAGTTAAAAGGAGTAGTGCCTATGGCGGTTTTATAGGCTACTCGAAATGCCCATAAAGCATGATGTAATTGTTTATCCCAACCTGATCTACCATCGTTAACAATTTTGGTGAGAATTGTACACAAGATTTTATTCGAACTTTTGGCTTGTCCATTGGCTTGTGGGTGATAAGGAGCTGATTTCTTATGAATTACCAAGAATTCATTCAGTAGGGCTTCTATAACTTCATTCACAAAGTGCGTACCTCTATCACTCACAATTTCTATCGGTAGTCCAAATCTAGTGAAAACGTTCTCAAAGAGAAACTTGGCCGTGGTTCTTGCGTCATTTTTCTTGGTTGCTTTGGCTTCAACCCATTTGGTCAGATAGTCTGTGGCTACAATTATATACTCGGCATGGGATCCTTTCGCTGGTGGACTAATAGGTCCTATGAAGTCTATTCCCCATTTGGTGAAAGCTCTGGCACTCATCATGGGTCTCAGTGGCATCTCATCTCTTCTAATTGGATATTTCGTTCATTGACAGGTATCACATCGTTGCGCATATGTTACCGCATCTTGATGTAGAGTTGGCCACCACATTCCAGCAAAGAGGATCATTTTTGCTGTTTTATCTGCAGAGAAGTGCCCTCCTGCAGCTCCTGTATGTGCCATCTCTAAGACAGAAAGATATTCGTCTTCATGAATGCACAATCATAATTGATTATCTCTCCCTCGCTTGAAAAGTTGTTTTCCTAAAATGGCATAATCCTTGCTCTGTTCTACAAGTGCACGTTTCCTTGCTGAAGTGGCTCCTTCTGGGTATTCTTGAGTCTTTAAGAACTTTACCAGAGGCATGCTCCATCTCGGTGCTACTGTGGAGTAGCATAGAGTTGAGTTCTCTTCTGGATTTTGTTCTTGACAAATGTGACACGCTGATACATAGTTATGTGCGTCTCTCTGCATGGTTGGCCAATGTATGCCGAACCTCCTCAGGGTTTGCCATGTTCCATTTGCATTCAAATGAGTTTTCCATTGGTTTACATGTGCTTTCTGAAGCCACATTTCTTGTTCCTCTTCTTCTACGCATCTCATGAGTAATCCCTTCGAATCTTGGTGATACAAACTTCCCGCAATGATATGAAGGTTTTTAGTCTTCCAAAGGTCTTGGTTCGGTTTGGTGTGATCCCATCTTTAGGTCCATGTGTAAGTATAGGGATCAACTTTTCTGCCCATTGGGGACATACTTCCAGGTTAAAAAGATACGTATCTGGCAGATCATCTGGTACTTCTATGGGTGGTTCTCCATGGGTCATTCTGGATAAGTGATCTGCTCTTATGTGGGTATTTCCTTTCTTGACCACTACCTCAAAATCAAATTCCATTAGCAATAAAAACCATCGTACTATTCTTCTTGTATTGCAAGGTTTATTAACTAAGTACAATAGGGCTTGATGATCAATGAAGAATTTGAATTTGTTTGCCAATAAGTAATGTCTGAACTTTTTGACTGCGTACACCATCCCTAGGCCTTCTCTCTCAGTGGTAGTATAATTGCGTTCTGCTTGATTTAATTGTCTACTGGCATAGGCTATAGGGTGGTCTAGTTTTCCTGTATCTGCAGGTTGAGCTAAGATGCAACCAATGGCAAACTTGGAAGCATCCACATGAATGTGAAATGGCTTATTCCAGTTAGGTACTCGAAGGATTGGTGCTGAACTCAATTGATTCTTTAACTCATTGAAGGCTTTCTCACATTCTTCGGTCCAATTAAATTGAGTCAAAAGTGCGTAGAGAGGTCTAGCAATTATGGCATACATATGTATAAATATTCGATAGTATCCACAGTGTCCCATAAATGCTTGAACTTCTTTAGCAGTCTTTGGTCTTGGTAAATTCAGAATTACTTTGATTTTGTCTTCATCAGTTGAAATTCCATTTTTAGAGACAATATTTCCTAATATTTTTCCTTGTCTAACCATGAAGACACATTTTTCTGGGTTGAGACATACTCGATACTGTCGACACAAGTCTTTAGGCCATTCCCCTTCTACTTCGGGAACAATGGATCCTTCCCTTTTATCCTCACAATAATTGCCATTTTGTGTCTTACTTACTTCAGGCTTTTCGTGGTCATGAATGATGACGCACTCTTGGAATTCTCTTTCAGAAATTCGGGTATTGGGGAATGGCAATGCAGGTTTTTCTAAGGTCTGTTGAGCAACTTCTATTAATTTTTTGCAGATCTCCAACCTTTCTTTCTCTAGGTCACCTCTAGGATATTCTCTTTCATGTTGTTCTATGGTAGGTCCTGCTCTTATTCGTGCCTTGTATGCCTGAATCCACATGGCTAATTCTTCAGGCATGGGATCCGCTAAGATGGATCCTACCTCTTCTTTTTTTTTGTACTTTTCATTTTTGTTTTCTTTTTCAATTTTCTGTTCCTCCTTTGGATTCTGTTCGTTCTTCTCATTTTCCTTCTTCTGTAGTAACTTCTTTTCTTTTATCCTATCTCTACGGTTCTTCCATCTTTGAGTTCTTTTACTTACTACACTTTTTTCAGGCTCTTCCGAGTCTTCAACTCTCAGAGGTGTGGGTGTATTCACTTTTAGGTCACTTTGATTGTGTTCTTTTAGTTTTTCTGGGGTCTCTCTAGCTTTGGCTCTTGTTATCGCCTTCAGTGGTACAATGTATTCCTTATCGCTCCCTGATGATTCGATTACTTCTATCACATTGATTTGCACGTTGGATGTAACCTTGTTGGGATTCTTGGGGCAATCTCTGAAAAGGTGTTCCTTACCACAATCACTACAGTAGCCTTCCCAGACTCGTTGTGGTGGTGGTGGGTTTGGCAATGTACATTCTCTGATATAGTGATCACCTCCACATCTGTAACATGGTCCTCTGGTTACAGGCGGTCTATTCATGGGTCGGGGTGGTATGGTTGCTCTAGGAGCTGTGTACATTAATGACACATAGTCCTGCTCATATCCGTAGGAACTATCTGATACTTCCATGCCATAGGCATATGGTTCATACAGCTGTCCATATTCCATCATAGAGCTTTCATAATTGGGATATGCTCCTTGACTAGGGTCATAAGACGAGTCATATGGTTCACTACTAGCCAATGGTGTGGCTGGGACTATTGCTTTCTCTAGGTTTTCTTTAGGTTGAGGTAGGGTACCTCCATGCTTCACCTCCTTGCTCTCTCTACGGGTATCCATAAGGTCTCATATATGGTTGTGCTGGTCTCGATTGCCTATTGTAAGGGCAATTTTCTGTACTGTGATTTGTATATTTTTGTTCTATACTGCAATATTGTAGAGGTCCTGGGACAGTGGGTCTATTATAAGCATAAGCAGGTGGTGGGACTACTCCCCTAGTACACAAGTGAGAAGGATGATCACCTCCGCACTGCATACATCTTTTGAGCATGGGCACTCTCATAGGGTTATTGGGGTAGTTCCTCTGTCCTTGAACGTTCAACTTCTTAGCTACCAAATTAGCTATTTCCTCGACATTGTTTTTAGGGATTGATGTGCTACTAGCCGAGTCTTCACTTTTCAAGCTACCTTGAGGTATTTTCAGGTCTTCTGCTAGGTTGTCTTCTAGGTCTATACGTTCCTTCATGCACTCTTGCAAAGTTTGAACTCTCTTTACATATACCAAAGATCTCAAGGATCCATTCAACAATCCTTCCAAAAATAATGACCACATTTTATTTTGGGTAGGTCTCTCTTCTACTGGGCATCTGTCCACATACTGCTTGAATCTTCTTGCTGCCAATCTTACTGATTCTGTAGGGGCTTGCTTAAAGCTATGGATCAATGATGAAGAATTGTTTTTAATTCCTGATTTAGTGAATTCCTCAATCATTTCTTGATAGACTTGTTCCATGTTTTGAAAATTATTAGGGTCCAATGGTTGAAACCATGCTAACGCAGTGTCTGACAATGTAGGACCAAAGGACTTATATTGGATAAAAAAGTCTTCTACTTGTTTGGCTCTGATTACTTGTTTGAATTCAGCTATATGATTGTAAGGTTCACTAGAGCCATCATAGTGGTTTCTCATGCATTTGGCAACTTGAATTGGCCTTAATCTTCTTCCTGCTTCGGGCGGTCTAGGCATTACTAGGAAAATTGGTCTTCCTATGGGTATGCCTGGTCCTCTTGCTATAGGCGGTCTGACTGGAGCAGGAATCCCATGTCTTGGGTCAACTGTTGGGTGAGGTCGGTAATTAGGATTGTTTGCGGGCATTGCAAACTGCACATGTGGTCTGACCGGGATTTGGGTTTGTTGTGTTTGACCCGACTGCTGATATGAATCATTCTGGGATGTTCCAAGTGGGTTTCTTGAAGTAGTGGCTTGGTCCCTAGGGGGAAACACCGGAATATTCTGATATTTCAACTCAGCTCTTTCTAATTCTGTTAAGGGCCAATATCTTCTCTGATTCCTATCCAAATATGTGATGATGGTGGGGAAATCAGGATCTTGTAACTCATAGATGGTAACAGGATTAAGAGCAGCTTCCCATATTGAGGAGTGAGCTCTAAGCAGATGCTCCATTCCATTAATCAAGTATACATCCATTAACGAGTCATCTTGGGGAATCATGTCTCCTCTCCAGACTCTAGCAACAGTAGATCTCCCTCTAGGTGTAGTTACTTGCTCTTCATTCCCTCCTCCATTTAAATTTGAAGCATTATTTTCTTCACCATGTTCATTAATGTTTTCCGGGTGCTCCGTGACAACATACTGGATATCTCTTTTGTCCATGTAAAATCCGCCTACATACTTGACTGCTGGTCTGGGCACTATAAAGCCTCTGAAGCCTTCTTTAACCTGGCCACTGATCTGTTTAGACCATCCAAATAAATAGGGATCTCATTTTGGTTAGTGTTCACATACTCCAAGGAGGTCCTATACTCTCCTTCAATAATTGACATCATGCCAATCATGGGTACTGTGTTCTGCATATCCTTTGAAGCCATAGGAATTTCTTCCTCTGACTCACTAGAGGTCTCATAATAATGTGAACGGCTACTTGGTTCGGCTACACTACCTACAGAAGAGATTACGCTTCTTTGGCTTCTTAGGGTTCTTCCGGATCTCAGGTTCATCCACTTCACAACTCTGATCAGTCCTTGCTAACCTCTAGCTTGCTAGCACTATTCACTATGGATCAAAATTCCAGAAAAGTTTCGACTGGGATTTGACTGAAATTGAAGTTTTCAAGACACGATACTTGACTGCTAAGGTACACGATACTCGATCTTCAGATCCAAACGATACACGATATTTGAACACAGACGATACATGATCTCTGGATGCCCATGATACACGATACTTGAACCAAACGATACACGATACCTCACCAGTATCGCGATCTTTGAACCACGATACACGATACCTGGGTCGAAACGATACTTGAAAAACGATACACGATCTTTGATAGGTATCGCGATCGCTGGATGAACGATACACGATACTTGACTATCACGATACTCGAGAGAAACGATACTTGAACCACACGATACATGATACTTTAAAAAAGACGATAAACGATCTCAGTTAAGTATCGCAATCGGTATGAAACGATACACGATACCTGGGGACAAACGATACGTGATCTTTGATGGGTATCGCGATCTCTGAAAAGCGATACACGATACTTGGATGAGGACGATATACGATACACGATCTCGAAACGATACACGATACTTTGACAAAACGATACGCGATTTGTACCAAGTATCACGATCGGTATGAAACGATACACGATCGGAGGGAAATATCGCGATACTCAACTCGACCGCGAGAGAAAGCGATACTTGACCCTTTGTCAAATTTTTGCTAGATTTTTTTTTGTTTTGGTTTCAAGACAAATGTTTTCCTTGTCCACTCTCTCCTCACTCTCTCTTCACCAAAAACACACTTTTGAACCCTTGTATGACCAATACGATACTTCACGCAGATCGTTTTCTCCTAAAAAGTTTGAATTTTGGAAAGGAGCTGAAAGAATGATATGTGAGCTTACCTTGTACTCTTTCTCAGCTCTCAACCTTTCCTAACTAGCGCTGCGACACTCAGGAAGCTCCGCACTTCGTCCACGATCTCTGACTATAGCTCACGATACTCGACAATAGCTCTCCACGATACTTGCTCAGAGACACAAGTACTTTACAAAATGACTCTTTTTGGCTTTTATACTTGGGATATTCTTACTTACTGGAAATAAAACAACAAAACAAGAATTGAGAGCTACTGTTGCAGAGCCAAAGAGCGCACAAAGCAGAGAAAAAGACGGGCCCCAAAATTTTTCCGATTTGGACTACATATTTTTGTATCATATTCATTCTTGTAATATATTTTCCCTTGTAAATGCACTAGAGGAGTCCTCTAGATGCATTCCCACAGAAAAGTAGAGATTACCCATGTACAATAGTAGGAAATTAGTCTCTTAGTGAATAAAGTGCCGGTCACTTGTGTGAAAGGACCAAACTTAGGGCTCATGTATATAAGTCACTTTGTGACTCTTTGTAAAAGACTCTTGCCATTGTGAACAAGGAGCTCTTCTGAATTTTCGAGTTTGCCTCTTTTTTGCTGATTTTGATCTTCATTTTGCTCTTGTATGTGTGTGTGATGCTTGAAATGCATGTGTAGGACTGTTGTCTACCCCTTCCCCTTGGTTTTGAGCTGCTGTAGTGCGTGCGTAAGCTAGGAGAAGCTGTGGCGCGGGTATTTGTGATTCCCGTCAGTCACTGTTTTTGCCATAACTTGAAGCAGAGTAGTCAGAATTGAGTGAAACCACCACCGTTGGATGCGTCTCGTCGAGAGCTTCGAAACGAGTACCCTATTGCCTATATTCGGAGTTCTGGGCTGGGAGAAAACCTCAAAATACTAAAACTGCTGAAAAGAGACTTGCGGCAACACTTTCAGTATTTCAGTAAGTGTGAGAGGTAGTAGTCTTTTCTCATGCATGCTAGCTAAACCACTTCATTATCCATCACGTGTGCACAAGTCTTCATACACTTGGTAAGTCGTTCCTTAGGATTGACATTTAAATGTGTATTAAAGATCCCACTATATGCACTTGTGTGGCAATTGAGGTATAGTCTCATTGGCACAAGTCCTTGAGTCTTCTTGGCTCAAGTACACACGTTTTTGGCGCCGTTGCCGGGGAACACTCAACCAAGGTGCCTTCGTGATAGTTATAGAGCGAGTGTGATCGAATCGTACTTGTAGAGGTAAAATTATCCGGTAGCAAGTAGTCAGTCACTTCAGCACTTGTTACTTCACATCTCCGAGGTGTGTGTGATAAGTTTTAGGTTTAGGTTTAGGAGGAGGGAAGAGAAGGAGGAGTTAGGATTAGGTTAGAGGAAGAGGACTAGTGAGGTTAGGAGAAGTAAGGGTAGGCAAAATTACCAAAAAATTTCCCAAAATCACCAAAAAATTACCAAAATTTCAAATTCTGTCTAAAAAAGTATAAAAACAAAAAAATTTGACTCATTTGATACTTGCTAGAGTTCTGGTATCGTCTGCGACAGCGATCAGTATCGTGGACTTGGTATCGAGTGCTTCAGGCCATCCCAGCTTGTGGTTGAGCTCCAAGTGCAAGCAAGAGAGGTTAGAGGTGAGATTCTAACAAGAATATTTACACAAAACTCATTAAACATGCACAAACACGTGATTAAACAGGTGCGCAGTATCGCGGGGGGGGATAAACTGAACTTATTACAAAATTTTTGGGTGATACAGGGTCCTAGGAGGGAAGAGGGGAGTGAGGAGAGCAAGGGGTTACCAAAAATTTTTGAAAAATCTTGCATTTTGGCTTGAGTATCGCGATCGGTTGAGGTTTGGTATCGCGATACCAAAACTCCCTTGTATCGCGATACTCGCCGAAGTATCGTATCGTTTGATACCTACTTGGAATCGCGATACCATTTTGGTATCGTGACGGGGAGTTGGTATCGCGATCGTGCACTGTTTTAAGTATCGTATCGCTGTGTATCGATCCTGGTATCGCGATACCATTCCGGTATCGTGTCGCCAAGATTGGTATCGCGATCGCGCTTACCACGGTGATATCGTATCGCCTTGAGTCTCTCGTATCGTAACGTCGATCTTTGTCAGTATCGTATCGCCATATTTCCTAGTGAAGTATCGCGACACTATACCTGGTATCGTATCGTCGGACTTTTTGAGATCGTATCGTGCCTTGTGAAATCTGATATCGCGACACCACCTTGATATCGTATCGGCCACTCACTTGGACAGTATCGCGATACTGTCATAAGTATCGTATCGTTTGGACCACTGGTATCGTATCGTACACGTGGTATCGTATCACCTGAAACTTTTAAGATCGTATCGTGATAAATCCTAGTATCGTATCGGCTGCTCCCAGAGGTAGTATCGCGATACCAGGTTAGTATCGTATCGTTTGGTGTTTGGTATCGTATCGCGGGCAATATCCAGTATCGTATCGTTTGGACCTCTGGTATCGTATCGCGGTCAAGCAGTATCGCTCGAGAGTGGTATCGTCAGAAAGTGGTATCGTCCAGATTGACCCTTTCTTTTGTCAAGACACTTTAAGTCATAAGGAAAGCCACCCAAGGAGAACCTGTGGGACTTAGAGAGAGACTTGGGGGGGTGAATGAACTTGAGATCAGGAAGAGTGTTAAGTAGTCGAAGAAGTGTCATATCTTCGGTAGGAAGTGCTGCCCAGGCTAGTCACCACTCCATCTACTCAGAAACCTCTAGTGATTCGGAAGAGGAATTACACATGGCTTCGGAAGACATGCAAGGTCCAACTCCAAATAGAAATTTCATGTCCATTGTTGAAGGGGATTACCGTACTTCCTTACAATACGTGTCCACCAACGCCCAGGAGATCCCAATCTACCTGGATGGGTTAAACAGATCGGTTGCGAGGATGATAACTTCCCAGAATGCCACAATTGTACCCCGACCTGCTGTGAAGTATGAAGGAGGAGCATATGTAGACAAGATTGGTCATATCTATATTGTAACTGAATTTCCCGAGAGAATCAATGACAGAGGAGAGTTTGTGGACCCAAACAACTCCGAAAGAACACAACTTGAGGAGCCTGTGTCTACTCCGAGGGGCAGGTCTCAAGTGTCACGGGTCTTGAGAGGAGATTTGATACCTCAAGATGATTACCTGTTGGAAGTTTATATGATCCATGGATCAGACCTGTTGCTTCAAGCTGACTGACTTACCGGCTCCAGGGAGAGAAGAAAGCCCCATGATATTTTATGAGTTGAAAGACCCAGATGATGAAACTAGGCTTACTTACTTGGATAAGGACCAAAGGAGATACTGGCCAGTGAGTGCCTTAGACAGGGCTCGACTAAGATACATGGGTACGCCTGTATTTCCTCAGAGAGGTCAGGCAACTACTTCACAAAATCCTTTTGGGAATCAGCCAGAAACGGAGCAAACCACATCAGGACAGACCAGTCAACGAAGTGTGCCCAACCATACTCATGTATCGTTTGCAACTCCAGGAGTGCACACACACAATCAGGCCCACGCAGGGATAGAAAACCAGTACCGACCGCCAGTAAGACCACAACCACCGATAGGAAGACAGCCGGGAGTGCCGCCATTACGACCAGCTATCCCAGTCTTCCCTATGATGCCCAGACCACCTGAACCAATGAGAAGGTTGAGACCCATCCAAGTAGCTAAATGTGTAAGAAACCACTATGATGGGCTTGGAGAGCCATATGATCATATCGTAGAATTTAAACAAGTTCTAAGAGCAGCAAGTAGAGGACTTCTTTGTGCAGTATGAGTCTTTTGGGCTCACCCTCACAGGAACTGCTCTTACTTGGTTCCAACCCTTAGATCCGAATCAATTTGGAAACATGGAACAATTCTTTCAAGAATTTATTGGAGAATTCACAAAGAGAGGGATTAAACACAATTCTGCATCTTTAATCCATAGCTTTAAACAAAACCCTAATGAAACCGTGAAGACGGCGGCTCGAAGATTCAATCAGTACGTGGATAGATGCCCAGCCGCTGAGAGACCCACTCAACAAAAGATGATTTCACTATTTCTAGATGGACTTACTAACGGAACCCTAAGAACACTAGTGTATGTGAAGAGATTACAAACACTGAGTGAGTGTCTCCAAGAGTGCATTGATTTGGAAGACAATCTGGCAGAGGATCTCAAAGGTACATCCGACCACACTAAAACAGAAGATCTAAAGAGTACTATCACGTCCAACTCCAGTAACATGGAAGAATTAGCAGAATTATTAGCAAAGAAACTAGGAGTCCAGGGACAGAGAGCTTACCAAAACCTAGCACAAAGATTGCCAGTGCTACGAAGATGTAATTTATGTGGAGGAGATCACCCCACACACTTATGCGTCAGAGGAGGGGCCGGTGCACAACTTACGTACCCTTACTACAGACAGCAACAACAAGGGACCTCATCATACTACCTCATTGAGCAAAAATACACTAATCACACCACTGAAAACTGTCCCTTCAATAGGCAAGTACGGCCTATCCAACCACCTCAATACCGACCTTATGGATATCAACCGAGAGAGCCGGGTAGGGAGATGCCTAGATACAATCCTTATCCAACACAAGCAGGGACACCAAGACAATATGAGCAAGCACCATACCCACCACCGCAGCCAGTACTCGGACCCCAGCTATCACAACCTCAACAAGTCGTACCAGTGAAGTATGCTCAACCAGAAGAAAACTTAGAGAGAGCCATAGTACCAGCATCTAGAATGACCAATGTGGAACCAACCAACCCAGGATATGAACCTCCACAAGGGGAGTACTATCAATATGAAGCCAACATGATGGACTATGAGCCAACATATGAAACGGCTTATTATGGTTATAAGGGCTATGATCAGACATATGGAGCAGAAACCACCACATTAATGTATACAGCTCCTAAAGCACAGCAACCCATGAGACCTCCAGTGAGACCCTTGGTGCAGAGAGGACCATGCTATAGATGCGGAGGGGATCACTTCATTAGGGAATGCCCCCGACCTTATAATCCACCACCACCCAGAGTTTGGGAAGGGTATTGCAGTGAGTGTGGAAAGGAACATCTTTTTAGAGATTGCCCTAAAAACCCAACCAAATCCCAAGACACTGCACCTATTAATGTGATAGAGGTCATTGAAGGACCCGGAAGTGATAAGGAATACACGGTGCCACTAAAGGCCATTACCAGAGCCCAAACAAAACAACAAAAAGAACAGCAATCGAAAGAGGAACAAAAAAAAAAACAAGAAAATAAGCCCTTCAACTCAGATAGTGGAAGATTCTGAGGACCCATGTGAAAATTCCCGCAACACGAAAGCTCAGAAATGGAAGGAAAGACGAGAGAAACTCAAGGATAAATGGGCAAAGAACAAGAGTACAAACAGTGAAAAGCAAATCGAAAAACTAAATAAACACAAAGAACGAGGGAAGTCTAAGGAGACCCCTGAGCTAACCGAACCTAGCTCAGATAGGGAGAAGCCTGGATCAATTCTAGCAGACCCAAAGCCAGACGACTTAGACATGTGGTTGAAAGCCTACCAAGCTAGAATCAAGATGGGCCCAAGCGTTGAACAATATGAAAAAATCTACCCTAAAGGGGAATTAGAAAAGGAAAGACTAGCCATATGCAGAAAACTCATAGAAGTAGCACAAGCAACCCTAGAAAAGCCTATCCCAACGCTACCAGAGACCAGGATTGCACCTAGTCTGTATGAAGAATGCTTAAAGCCCAATAACAAAGAACCTAGGAAAGAAGATGACCAAAGTGGCCAAACAACAACCCGGGAGGAATCGATGTCAATAATCCCAGATCTCGAAGCAGATTGGCCAAAAGACTTATGGAACAGAATTCGAGAGGAACAATGGAAGAAGAATGGAGATCATACACCTCCTTTTGAAGAAATAGATGGGGAAGATTGTCAACTCCACCCCAACTTGGAGGAAGTGTATGAAGAGGTGTCAAGACTTGACAGAGGAAGAGAGGAAACCATAAGCATCTCAACGTTGCCCAATTACCTGGGAGAATACGAAAGGGAGTCAGTGATAATACGAGCACCCACAGTGCATGGAAAGGAAAAAGAAAAAGTAGAAGAGAGTTCACACAATTTAACAGAGTTAAAGAAAACAAAAGTACAATGCCGATTGACGGTGGAAGAATTGCTTCGACTTAAACCACAATTATGGAAGCAAATGGCAAACCAATTAGAATCACAGCCAGAGATTGGAAAACCGACAGAAAAGGAGAAGGAAAATAATTCCACAATACAAGTTCCTGTTGACAAAGTGGGAGAGTTTAGTGAAGGAGATGAGGGTAATACTTGTCTACCAGTCACACACAATGGGTATATGACCAAGGCTACTCTAGATACGAGAGCCGGGGTAGGGATTGCCACTAAGGAAATCTAGGAAAAATGGGGAAAACCTGCCTTACGACCCACACGCATGAAACTCCAATTAGCCGACGGTCATGTAGAAAAACCCTTAGGAATATTAGAAAGGATCAAACTAACCACTTGCGGTGTAGAATTCGAACACACTCTAGCCATTTGTAAATTCGAGAAAGCAAACAACTACGAGATGATATTAGGACGACCCTTCATGAGACAAATGCGGGTAGTACAGGATTGGGGAAGAGATTCGTTGTACCTGCAACATCAAGGAAACACCACCAAAATAAATTTACACACATTTGCTTATCGAGATGTCCCTCCACTACAATGGAATCCAGTACACCGAGAAGAAGATGACTTATCCATTCACAGTGCTGGATCAAGTGATCAATCATGGATGCATGAAGATGCTCAGTTGTGGATGTGTAAGGAATCCAAGAGAGAAGAGAGCAAACGGCAACCATGGCCGATAGGACATCCTAACCATAGACCCGTAGAGGATCCCACTTACATACCTCAAATTTTCTCTGATGAAATCTTTGAGCCACATGGATGGATGGAAATCTTGGCGACTCTAGATGTGTGTGTAAACGAGGAAGTTTTGACAATGAATGAATGCATAGATGAGGAGGGCTACGATGTAAATCTCTATATGGTTGTTCTTCAAGAAGTGGAAGAAGGGGAGATCCTGGAAAAAGAATGGAAGGAGGAATATGAAAGCATAGAAATGGAACCAGAATTTGATTACGAAGAAAACTGTGTAAATGCTGTTCAGAACGAGAAGGAGCAGGAACCAACAAAGATCTTTGCAATTGAAACCGCTACTGCAATACACAGACAGGAGGAGAACAAGAGTAAAGCAGGGCCGGACCCAGATCTTTTTGAAGTTCCTGAACACTTTAAAAAATACGAAGTAGAGGAAAGAAAAGTAGCTATTCAAATGCCTCGACGAGAGGCACGAGACGGAGAAGCGTACGACAACAAGGAACAAACGAAAAAAATTATAGTGACTATTGAGGAAGGAGAAGAAAGATGCACATATATTGGTAAAGATGTATCTGAAGAAGAGGAAGAGGAACTCATATGCCTTATTAGGGAGTACCGAGATGTATTCGCATGGACCTATAAGGATCTTAAAGGGGTAGAACCCACCATTTGTTCCCATCGAATACCAATGACAGCAGATGCAAAACCCTCCAAACAACGTCCTTATACATATAATGAAGTCTACGCAGCAAAGATCAAGGAGGAAATAGACAAACTACTAGCGGCAGGATTCATATATGAGATAGAACATACCGAGTGGGTATCGCCACTAGTAGTAGTACCTAAGAAAAATGGAAAATTGAGAGTGTGCATAAATTTGAAGAAGGTGAATGCAGCCACTATACGTGACAGCTATCCACTACCTATCACGGACCATTTGTTAGAGAGAGTAGCAGGTAAGGAGGTCTATAGTTTCTTAGATGGATTCTCCGGATACAATCAAGTAGCTATCGCGACTGAGGATCAACACAAGACAGCATTCGCCACTGAATGGGGAGTATATGCATTCAGAGTGATGCCCTTTGGACTCACCAACGCTCCAGCCACCTTCCAGAGATTGATGTGTCATGTTTTCAAGGAATTTCTGAAAAAAAGCATGGAAGTATATGTAGATGACCTTTGCACGTACTCCAATCAAAGACCCGATCACATTCCCGAGCTGAGGAAGATATTCAACAAATGTAGACAGTATCGAGTCTGCTTAAATCCTGAGAAATGTGTCTTCATGGTAAGGCAAGGGAAAATTCTAGGACACATAGTTTCGAGAAATGGAATATCAACGGATGAGGACAAGATTAAAGTCATCTTAGACTTACTAAGACCTAAGAACGCAAAGGAAGTGCAAGCTTTTATGGGGCATTGTGGATACTACCGTAGGTTCATTCACATGTATGCCATAATAGCAAAACCCTTGTATGGTCTCTTGACTCAATTTACTTGGACAGAAGAGTGCGAAAAGGCTTTCACAGAGTTGAAGAAGAGACTTAGTACTGCCCCAATTCTGAAATCACCTAATTGGAGCAAACCTTTTCATATTCATGTTGATGCTTCTAACTACGCCATTGGATGCATCTTAGCCCAGCCGGCTGATGAAGGCAAGATTGATCATCCAATTGCTTATGCAAGTAGGCAACTGAATCAAGCCGAAAGAAATTATACCACTACGGAACGAGAGGGCTTAGGAATGGTATACGCCGTGAAGAAATTCAGACATTATCTTTTAGCCAACAAGTTCAAATTCTTCATAGACCATCAAGCTTTGTTGTACTTAGTCAATAAACCTTGTAACACGGGAAGGTTGGTAAGATGGTTTCTACTACTAATGGAGTTTGACTTTGAAGTAATAGTCAAAAAGGGAAACACACATGTGAGAGCAGACCATCTTTCGAGGCTAACACATGGAGAGCCACCGAGTGGAGTACCCGATGATCTACCAGATGCTTATTTGTTCAATCTAGAAGTTTGCCCAAAGTGGGCTGAGAAATTGATCCCTATACTCACTCATGGACCTCAACACTCAATCAATAGGAATAACAAAAAGGAAATTCTTCAATCGAGGAATTTACACATAGTATCAGGTAGTGTGTACTACAAGGAACCCAACGGTGTGTTACTCAGATGTGTTGATGAGGAGGAACAAACGCAACTGATTGAGCAAGCACACGTGAATAAATGGAGAACACACAAAGGGATTCATGGAGCTATTCGAGAACTGAAGAGATTAGGAGTATATTGGCCTGACATGCCAAAGAGTGTTCACGACCACGTAGGTAATTGTGCAGAATGCCGAGAGACGGTTCCCGAAGACCATATGTCTCTACCTTTCTCGACCATAGCGCCCAATTGGAGTACAACATTAGTGAAATTCTTAAAAACTCAAGAACATGAGTTACGAACTAGCTTGGCAAGAAAGCGATCCTTAGAGGAAATGAGCAAGGACTACATTCTCATAGGAAAACAATTGTTCAAACGAGGGAAGGATGACCAACTAAGATTATGTGTGCATGAAGGAGAATATCTGCCCATATTAGAAATGGCACATGCAGGTGCTGCAGGAGGTCATTTTTCGGCTGAAAGAACTGTTAAAATGATTCTCTTTGCGGGCTTGTGGTGGCCAACTCTACATATGGATGCTGAAACGTACGTACGAAGTTGTGAGACTTGTCAGAGAACTAAATACCCAATTCGGAGAGATGACATGCCACTAAGACCAATGATATGTGCGAGAGCCTTCACAAAATGGGGAATAGACTTCATTGGACCTATCAATCCACCTGCCAAAGGATCACATGCGGAGTACATCATAGTAGCCACGGACTACTTAACTAAATGGGTAGAAGCAAAAGCCACTAGGAAGAATGATGCTCAAACTACTGCAAAATTTCTCTTTGAGCAGATCTTCACCCGCTTTGGCTTGCCTATTGAGATTGTTAGCGATCGAGGAACGCACTTCCTCAATGAGATGATTGAGTCATTAATGAACGAGTTCTTAGTGATTCATAAAAAATCAGCACCATACCATCCCCAAGCCAATGGACAGGCTGAGAGCTCTAACAAAGTGCTATGCACGGTGCTGACTAAGCTTGTCAATAATGGAAGATCTGATTGGGACAGACAATTGCATCATGCAATTTGGGCATTCCGAGTTGCATATAAAACGGCCATTGGAACCACACCTTTCAATTTAGTGTATGGGCAAAATGCAATTTTGCCAATTGACTTCTTAGTACCTACATTGAAAGTGGCCCAGCAATATGAGTGGAACGGTCATGAATTGTCCCAGCAACTAGATCAAATTGAGAAGTTACACGAGACTAGATTGCAAGCTGTAGCAGGCATTTATGCTGCTAAACGGAGACAAAAGGCATATTATGATGCACATATAAAAGACAAGGGACTTAAAGAAGGGGACTTAGTCCTAGTATACACCCTAAAACAACATGCAAAGAAGCTACAAAAACGCGGATATGGACCCTTGATCATAAATCGAATCTCTACTAGTGGTGCAGTTAATCTCGCTACACTAGACGGAGACATTCTTCCCAATTACATCAGTGGATGCAGAGTAAGACGATTCATGGAACCCTTGACTGATCAAATGCTAGCACGATTGGTAGGTGCTCAAAATAGGAAAAAGGAAGAAGAGCGAATCAGAGAGGAAGCTCGACAGGAAGCACTAGAACGCATTAGGAAACGGAAAGAGTGGATCAGGCAAAGAGATGAACGCTATCTCCAAGGAGAAGAGCCCATCCCTATGGCAAACTATCAGGTCAAAAATCATGATACAACGGGTATGTGTAAAACGCAACCTTATCTAAACCTAGGGATTGGCAAGACAGAGTACAAATTGATAGACGCATTGATAGACTCAGGAGCAGGCCTTAGCTACATGCGAAAGAGAATAGCAGACGAGCTGCAATTAGAATTGAATCCCACAAAAGCCCAATTAATAGGAATTGGAGGTCACACCATAGAATGTATTGGAACCACGAATGTATCCCTCCACCTAGGAAATTCCTCCATGGAACAAAGAGTCCTAGTGTGTGAGGATGAAGATTTGATAGAAGACTTCATTCTAGGACACGACTGGATCATTGAGACAGAGGCGTGTATCCATCTAGCTCAAGGTTATATTTCGGCTACGATAGGGCATAAGGAGATTTTCAGCTTACTTGAAGAGAAACCATGTAACCAAACAATATTAAAGCCAATGTCAAAGGAGGTTCAGAAAACGACAGAAGAAAGTATCAACTATGCTCACCACTCAGAAAGCAAATGCATAGAAGCTGAAACTTCCATCCTAGCGACGTCCACAATAGAGTCGAAGTTATCCAATGCAATTGTGGAAAAGCCAACCAGTGAGGAGACGTGCTCTCCTAAGCAGACTCAAAACATCCAAACATCGCACTATTGGAAACCAACAAGCAGATACTCGAATCAAGACCCACCCAACTATAAGTGGGTGCGCAAGGATCAAATACAGAGTCAAGAAACGTCCTCACCCACTCTTAAGAAGGAAACAGGCATCACCAAACCCGCTGCAAGGAACTACAGACGAAAAGAATCAGTGCAAGTATGGATCCCTAAGACCTTGCTCCAAGCTCAAAGATCGCGACTCCAGATATGGATTCCCACAAAGTTCACACAAGCCGCTAAACAGGAGTTAAAGACAAAAGAAGAGGTACGACATCAGACAAGGAAAAAGGCAACAACACGCAGGAGTCAACCGAGAAACTGGGAGACCAATGCCAATTTCACTCGAACAATGGAAGAAGCAAATAGAACACAAGGCGCTGCACGGATCAAGAAGCCAACCCAAACTCCCTTAGTGTTCACAAAATGGATCTGGAAACCAAAGCAACCAGGAGGAACTAAGGATCGAAGAGGTAAAGCTTTCCAGTGCACGCATCAAGTTTCTAATGCACCTCAAGTATGCATGATAGGGCCACCTTACAAGGCCAAGCATTCGGCACATCCTTCTTCTATTTCAGGATAGTCATGCACATTTTCCTAATGGGGAATAGTAGAGCATTTTGTACATACACTAAGAAAATACTCCAAAAAATTTGATAACCGCTTCGGCTATGAACTAACGTTTTTGTTTTCCCTTTCAGATGAAAATATATAAATATATAAAAATGAGAAAAATCCAGGTATTACCTTTCTCACACACACGGGAAAGGGACGACACCGTTCACTCGGAGCAATCTCGCGCTTATGACAAACAAATAAAGGAGGATTTCTAATAGTATAAGGCCGCTAATTCATACTCTAAATTGAGTGCAGATGGCTTCTGAAGATTCTGAAGCAACAGTACCCGAGGAAGTGATGGATTTTCCTCCCCAAAGTATCACAAAGGCCAAGGGACACTGGTTCAGAGACGACCAGCCTGCAGGGGACTACTTGTTCCTCGCAACAATCAAAATCATGGACACAAATCATATGTTTCCAATAATGTCCCAGGATTTTCACGTGCAACATACACTTCCTTCAGTGGAAGAGACCATGAAGAAAGCAGGCATACATAAGTACTTTGAACTGCCAATCTATAAGCCTGATTTTCAAAGATCCACTCAAGTAATGAATACGCTACAACCAGCACTACACGATCCTCTCGTACCGGAAGCTAGAGTAATGGATAAGGCAGGAGAATGGGTGATTATTCAATTCACTCATGAATTAATCAAGGAAGCTTTTGAATGGGAAAAGGATGGGATCACCTTAGTGAAAGAAGAAAGTAAAGGTGCAAAGACCCGAACCTTCGTCGACATCAACCGGGTGGACATAGAAGACGAGGTCAGATTGATCCACCAACACTTTTGCTTCCCAAACATGCATCGATACACAGCTCCACAAAAGATCATTGTGCAACTACTGTCCCATGCCATCAAACAAATTGGAAATCAAATTAATTTGACTCCTTATGTTCAAGAAAGATTGTTCGAAGCGAAGAAGCAATGGAAGAATAAGAAGTTCCTAAATGGCAGTGTGGCACTAACAATCCTGATTTACCATGCCTTAGGAATGAGGGAACAACTACAAGAAATGCCATCATCGACCGTCATTGCCCAGTATGCCAAAATGGCGACGGTCCCTAAGAAAAAGAAAGGAGCAAATACTGTGGAAGTGGCAGAAACGAGCTCTCAACCTAGAATGAGAGGTACTAAAAGGTTACGGGAAATAAAGCTAAATGATGAAGACACACCAACTACTAAGAGGATCCATGCACTGCCCAAAAGTACTATTGAAGGAAGGAAGGAAATAACGGCCAAAGAATCGACAGAGGCTCTGGACGAGACCCATAGATATACAGAAGGACAAGTCAATTTACCGGTCCAGGGTCATCATTATCAACAGTCCGAACAAGCTAGGGAACCAAAAGGCAAACTCACCAAAGTACATAGATATCGGGAAATTGGGCTAGATAACTCTAGTTCTGGATCCGACGGCTAAGAGGAGCCCAATACATCATTATTGGATGTAGATATTCAAAGCGAATCCAAGGATGACGGCCAATGGGAGGAATTAAATGAGGTAGACTATAACAAGGAGCACAAAGACATCCACCATGACGATCACGTGACACCAGAAGATCAAGGTACCAGGAGCAAGGAAGCAAACATGGAAGGTCACCTCACTTTAAAACTTAATGAAACTTCCAACATCCAAATCAAGGAGGCCACACCTCCCAGAAAATTACGCCTGAAGACACCAAAGCAGGAATGTCAGGAAACACAAAAAGAAGACGAAGAACCCTTTACACCTATAAGGGTTGTGGCCGAACCGTCCCCCATGGATGTCACATTTCAAGGGAGTGCCACGAAGGTTCTTGATGTGGTGGAAGATGACGCAGAACCGCAAGTACATCTACAAATCACGCAACCACACAATGACACGATCCATAGCGACAAAGGCAAAGATGTACAAACAGGAGAAACCCCAGACATACCAAGGACATGGCTAAATGTGGATATAGCTCAGCTCAAGCCCGTGGTGCAGGACATGATCAGAACTGCACTAGACACACAACAACTTATGGCTGATGCGGATGAAGATTATGACCGAGCCATGCGAGACAAAATCGAACTTCAAAAATGGGGTGAGAATCTCTCTACAGAGATAGAAACAGAAAAAGCACAGGTAGTACAAAAAGAAACTGAACTGAAAGCAATTAGAAGCAAATATAGCATGCTAGAAACAGAAAACGAGCAATTAAAAGCACAACTACAAGATATCACCAAGAAACTACAAGCAAATGAAGCTGAAAAGGCACGCATGACATCCAGAAGTAAAATTCTCGAATCCCAAATTAAAGTGTACATGGACGAAGCAGAAGCATTAAGACAACGAAACAAAGAGCTTATGGCCGCTCTTTTAAATGATCAACCAGTCAAAGTACAAGCACAACCGGAAACAGACATCAAGGGATTAGAAGAGAAAGTGATTATGTATGCAGATCAGCTCAAGAAGGAGCAAGAGACAATTGCCGAATGGGAAAAGAGATATATGGAGGAGAGAGCTGCACTCAGAACGAAATGGAAAAAAGCAGAGAATAACTACCTGCGACAATGTAAGGAAGACACAGAGCACATGAATATTGTGGCTCAGGAACTAATGAAACACCAGGCAACCATTGCTAAGGCCGAAGAGGAAAACAAGCAAAAAGATGATTTAATCAAACAGCTTCAGGAGCAATTAGAGCAGCGAGCACCACAGGGGACACTAGTAGTTCCACCAGAGACCACGGCTACTGTGGAGGAAGAGGTACGTCCTCTCTCTCCCCCCTCGTATCATTCACCAATAAGGGCGGAAAAGGAGGTTCCATTAGAACCTAACACACGAGAAATTGCAGAACTGAGCAGACCAGAAAGGGCACTACTGGTGTCCCAGCTTACTGCGGAATTTGAAGATCAGATCATCAGGATCATGAAAGAAACTCAGATAGATAATAAACAAATAGAACAAATTTTGAAGCCATTCAATGTACCATACGGACTACTTAAAGAGCAAACTAGATATTATATAAAGTCTGCAACGAATAAAGATCCGGACCACAACCTTCAATTCAGGAGTGACACTTTTAAATACACTCAAGAGGAGTTCGAGAAGGCGGATCCAATATGGCGAAGAAAGATTTTGGAGAAACATCCAACGTTGCGGGTACAGTGGGAAGCATCACCATATGAACTTCAAGCCAATCCATCTTTTTGTCCTGTACCCCGTAGACGATCTTGGACGCAATTTTGGGAAGGACAGCGCCAAGGCAATATCAATAATCAGTGGCTTAACTACCCTTTATTACCTAATCCGCCACATAATTACCTACCAACCGAAGAATATATGGTGAAGACAATGGAATTTTGGATTTCCAGATACGCTTCAGTGCCAGATTTGGCGATCAAAATGACCAATAAAATTTTCAGCATGTTATTAACAGTGATAAAGGTGTTCCAACATGCTAAATATACCTTTTTGAATTTCATTGGAATTACGCAAGGCTCAGAGGCCTTGATTTTTGATTTATCTATAATTCCCAGCCGACTTACCATTATGGCATATTATTCTCGCCTTATGTTTTTGCCATCGCCGTATATGCAGACCTTTGAAGAAGCATTTTTTACAGGCTTCTTCGAAATGGATTCAGAAATTTTTGTTAAAATGACTTCCAATTTGAATGCAAGGCTGGTGGCCTATGAAACAAGTTTCTTTGCTGATCATCGACAGGCGCCAGAAGACGGAGTAAAGTCTCAGCAATGGAAGGAATTCATGCTGTGTCACGCGAATCTGCTAAATCAAAGAGAGCAACAAGCCATACAAACATACACACGTCGCCACAAAAAGCCTGTCGAGGACGACAGAGTTCAGGAGGAGGGACGTGTAGAAGGGCAATCAAGCAAAAAGAAAAGAAGAAGAAAATCAAAGTCTAAGACGGTGCAATAGAGACATATCTCTGCAGGAAGCCCCACAGGGGCGCATTACCCATCTCTGCACAGAGCCCCGCAGGGGCACGCATCAAGCAAAAAGAGAAAACAACCAGGTCATGCACGGTGAAAAGAAGTAAACAGCCTCAAAGCAATACAACAGGGTCAGATGTGTGCAACCAGGACAAATCAGAGGACCAAAAGTTATAAAGGGGTAGAGGCTGAAAAGTTTAAGAGGGTGACTAAGAACAGCACATTCCTAGTCACTGATGGCGTGCGTGGCAACCCAAGTCAACAGGCAAGACAAGTGCAACAGGCTCTCGAGTAGTAGAGCTTGAATCAAGAAGGCCATCGAATCTGCATGTCTGTTTAACTACAGACAACACTGACCAAGGGGAGCGTACGGAGAAAAGCAGAGCGCCTCTAAAGCGTAATGCAAGATCAAGAATCAGGCAACACTGACCTTTGTGCGCTCTTTGGCTCTGCAACACTCTCCCCCTCTTCATCTCTGTCGTCCCTTAACAGACTTTTCTTCCCGCACACGTCCAGAGAAAAAGACGGGCCCCAAAATTTTTCCGATTTGGACTACATATTTTTGTATCATATTCATTCTTGTAATATATTTTCCCTTGTAAATGCACTAGAGGAGTCCTCTAGATGCATTCCCACAGAAAAGTAGAGATTACCCATGTACAATAGTAGGAAATTAGTCTCTTAGTGAATAAAGTGCCGGTCACTTGTGTGAAAGGACCAAACTTAGGGCTCATGTATATAAGTCACTTTGTGACTCTTTGTAAAAGACTCTTGCCATTGTGAACAAGGAGCTCTTCTGAATTTTCGAGTTTGCCTCTTTCTTGCTGATTTTGATCTTCATTTTGCTCTTGTATGTGTGTGTGATGCTTGAAATGCATGTGTAGGACTGTTGTCTACCCCTTCCCCTTGGTTTTGAGCTGCTGTAGTGCGTGCGTAAGCTAGGAGAAGCTCTGGCGCGGGTATTTGTGATTCCCGTCAGTCACTGTTTTTGCCATAACTTGAAGCAGAGTGGTCAGAATTGAGTGAAACCACCACCGTTGGATGCGTCTCGTCGAGAGCTTCGAAAGGAGTACCCTATTGCCTATATTCGGAGTTCTATGCTGGGAGAAAACCTCAAAATACTAAAACTGCTGAAAAGAGGCTTGCGGCAACACTTTCAGTATTTCAGTAAGTGTGAGAGGTAGTAGTCTTTTCTCATGCACTTCATTATCCATCACGTGTGCACAAGTCTTCATACACTTGGTAAGTCGTTCCTTAGGATTGACATTTAAATGTGTGTTAAAGATCCCACTATATGCACTTGTGTGGCAATTGAGGTATAGTCTCATTGGCACAAGTCCTTGAGTCTTCTTGGCTCAAGTACACACGTTTTTGGTGCCGCAGGGGCGCATTACCCATCTCTGCACAGAGCCCCGCAGGGGCACGCATCAGGCAAAAAGAGAAAACAACCAGGTCATGCACGGTGAAAAGAAGTAAACAGCCTCAAAGCAATACAACAGGGTCAGATGTGTGCAACCAGGACAAATCAGAGGACCAAAAGTTATAAAGGGGTAGAGGCTGAAAAGTTTAAGAGGGTGACTAAGAACAGCACATTCCTAGTCACTGATGGCGTGCGTGGCAACCCAAGTCAACAGGCAAGACAAGTGCAACAGGCTCTCGAGTAGTAGAGCTTGAATCAAGAAGGCCATCGAATCTGCATGTCTGTTTAACTACAGACAACACTAACCAAGGGGAGCGTACAGAGAAAAGCAGAGCGCCTCTAAAGCGTAATGCAAGATCAAGAATCAGGCAACACTGACCATTGGACGCGTGCGGGAAGCAAAGTCTGTCAAGGGACGACAGAGATGAAGAGGGGGAGAGTGTTGCAGAGCCAAAGAGCGCACAAAGCAGAGTAAAAGACGGGCCCCAAAATTTTTCCGATTTGGACTACATATTTTTGTATCATATTCATTCTTGTAATATATTTTCCCTTGTAAATGCACTAGAGGAGTCCTCTAGATGCATTCCCACAGAAAAGTAGAGATTACCCATGTACAATAGTAGGAAATTAGTCTCTTAGTGAATAAAGTGCCGGTCACTTGTGTGAAAGGACCAAACTTAGGGCTCATGTATATAAGTCACTTTGTGACTCTTTGTAAAAGACTCTTGCCATTGTGAACAAAGAGCTCTTCTGAATTTTCGAGTTTGCCTCTTTCTTGCTGATTTTGATCTTCATTTTGCTCTTGTATGTGTATGTGATGCTTGAAATGCATGTGTAGGACTGTTGTCTACCCCTTCCCCTTGGTTTTGAGTTGCTGTAGTGCGTGCGTAAGCTAGGAGAAGCTGTGGCGCGGGTATTTGTGATTCCCGTCAGTCACTGTTTTTGTCATAACTTGAAGGAGAGTGGTCAGAATTGAGTGAAACCACCACCATTGGATGCGTCTCGTCGAGAGCTTCGAAACGAGTACCCTATTTCCTATATTCGGAGTTCTAGGCTGGGAGAAAACCTCAAAATACTAAAACTGCTGAAAAGAGGCTTGCGGCAACACTTTCAGTATTTCAGTAAGTGTGAGAGGTAGTAGTCTTTTCTCATGCATGCTAGCTAAACCACTTCATTATCCATCACGTGTGCACAAGTCTTCATACACTTGGTAAGTCGTTCCTTAGGATTGACATTTAAATGTGTGTTAAAGATCCCACTATATGCACTTGTGTGGCAATTGAGGTATAGTCTCATTGGCACAAGTCCTTGAGTCTTCTTGGCTCAAGTACACACGTTTTTGGCGCCGCAGGGGCACATTACCCATCTCTGCACAGAGCCCCGCAGGGGCACGCATCAGGCAAAAAGAGAAAACAACCAGGTCATGCACGGTGAAAAGAAGTAAACAATCTCAAAGCAATACAACAGGGTCAGATGTGTGCAACCAGGACAAATCAGAGGACCAAAAGTTATAAAGGGGTAGAGGCTGAAAAGTTTAAGAGGGTGACTAAGAACAACACATTCCTACTCATTGATGGCGTGCGTGGCAACCCAAGTCAACAGGCAAGACAAGTGCAACAGGCTCTCGAGTAGTAGAGCTTGAATCAAGAAGGCCATCGAATCTGCATGTCTGTTTAACTACAGACAACACTGACCAAGGGGAGCGTACGGAGAAAAGCAGAGCGCCTCTAAAGCGTAATGCAAGATCAAGAATCAGACAACACTGACCATTGGACGCGTGCGGGAAGCAAAGTCTGTCAAGGGACGACAGAGATGAAGAGGGGGAGAGTGTTGCAGAGCCAAAGAGCGCACAAAGCAGAGAAAAAGACGGGCCCCAAAATTTTTCCGATTTGGACTACATATTTTTGTATCATATTCATTCTTGTAATATATTTTCCCTTGTAAATGCACTAGAGGAGTCCTCTAAATGCATTCCCACAGAAAAGTAGAGATTACCCATGTACAATAGTAGGAAATTAGTCTCTTAGTGAATAAAGTGCCGGTCACTTGTGTGAAAGGACCAAACTTAGGGCTCATGTATATAAGTCACTTTGTGACTCTTTGTAAAAGACTCTTGCCATTGTGAACAAGGAGCTCTTCTGAATTTTCGAGTTTGCCTCTTTTTTGCTGATTTTGATCTTCATTTTGCTCTTGTATGTGTGTGTGATGCTTGAAATGCATGGGGACTGTTGTCTACCCCTTCCCCTTGGTTTTGAGCTGCTGTAGTGCGTGCGTAAGCTAGGAGAAGCTGTGGCGCGGGTATTTGTGATTCCCATCAGTCACTGTTTTTGCCATAACTTGAAGCAAAGTGGTCAGAATTGAGTGAAACCACCACCGTTGGATGCGTCTCGTCGAGAGCTTCGAAACGAGTACCCTATTGCCTATATTCGGAGTTCTGGGCTGGAAGAAAACCTCAAAATACTAAAACTGTTGAAAAGAGGCTTGCGGCAACACTTTCAGTATTTCAGTAAGTGTGAGAGGTAGTAGTCTTTTCTCATGCATGCTAGGTAAACCACTTCATTATCCATCACGTGTGCACAAGTCTTCATACACTTGGTAAGTCGTTCCTTAGGATTGACATTTAAATGTGTGTTAAAGATCCCACTATATGCACTTGTGTGGCAATTGAGGTATAGTCTCATTGGCACAAGTCCTTGAGTCTTCTTGGCTCAAGTACACAACTACTCTAACTACCTAGCCTACTCCCTTGCTCCTCCTACTCTACTCATTCTACTCACTTCCCTAGACTAACAACTCACTACACACACTCCGAGAATGAGAAGTAGCAAGTGCGGCTGAAAATGACTTACCAAAGAAGAGAAAATCACCACTCCTCCTCTTGCTTCAATGCAAAAAAGCTACTTACCATCACACGAATGCCTCGGTTTGATTCGACACTCCCCGGCAACGGCGCCAAAAAGTGTGTTGACCTAAGTACCAACTTAGGGACTTGTGGAGAAAGAGACTATACCTTAATCCCCCTCAAGTGCATATAGTGGGGATTCACGCTTTTAAATATCAATCCGATGAGTATACAAACCTAGCCGAGTGTATGAGGACATGCAATCAAGTGATGATCAATGCAAATGAACTACTCAAAAAGTGCAAACAAGGCAAAGACTAATCCAAATAAGCTTCAACTGCCGGTCATGGTGTCACGATACTTGGTGCAGCAGCCATCAATAATTTGGACTTTTCTCTCAGCTCCGAACTCGAAATATAGCGAATAGCATATACATTTCGAAGCTCTCAAGAAGACGCATCCAATGGCAGTAGTTTCACACAATTCTGACACTCCTACTTCAAGTTATGAGCAAAATACTGAGTCGCAGGAAAACTTTCTTACACTTCAGCACTTCCTACACTTCGCACACACCGTAACTACAGCAAATAAACACTTTCATGGATAGGCAACACTCCCTCACACTCTTTCCAAGCAATGCACATGCATAAAAGCTCACAAAGAAGAAGATACAGAGTGAAAAAGACACAAATTCGAATTTATGTGCTATCTATTCTCACAATGGCAAAAAGTTTTTTACAAAGAGTCACAAATTGACTTATATACTTGTGCCCTAAAAATGGTCTTTTCACACAAGAGACCGGCAAAGACTAATTTCCTACTATTTTACATGGGTAAGCTTCTAATCTTCTGTGGGGATGCATCTAGAGGACTCCTCTAGTGCATTTACAACGGAAAATATATTACAAGAATGGTTATGATACAAAGATATGATGTCCAAATCGGAAAAATTTTGGGACCCGTCTTTTTCTCTGCCTTGTGCTCTCTTTAGCTCTACAACACTTTGTTTGTCTGCATCAGCCAAGATTGGCTTGGTTGTGAAATTTGTTGATGAAAAATGTACAGTTCATGATCTATCAAATGGCGGTCATTATTGCTTCTAGCATTTTATGTCATGGGCTGTATAAGCTCATAGACTATGAAAGATCTGTAAATGATTTGGCATGTGCAGTACATGATTCTCAGACTATGTTAGATGCAAAGCTTTGGCATCACGCTTTGGTCATCTGAATTTTACTAGTTTGCTAGGCCTGTAGAAATTTGAAAATGGTGTCCTCTTTGCCCAAACTTGAGGCACCCGGTAAACATGTATGTGAAGGCTATATTTTGGGCAAAACGCAATGTTCTTCCTTTCCAAAAGATGGTTCAGTTCGGGCTACTCAGGAATTGTAGCGTGTACATAGTGATGTCTGTGGTCCTATGTAGACATCTTCTTTTGGGAACTATGTTTACTTTGTGACTTTCATCGATGATTTTTCCACGCATGCATGGGTATATCCATTGAAGGCAAAGTTCAAAGTGTTTATGTGCTTCAAATAGTTTTTGGTTTTGGCTAAAAATCTGTGAGCACGTAAAATGGGCACCCTCCATTCTTATTGAGGAGGGGAATATATGTCTTCTGAGTTTAATGCATTTCTAGCTGAATGTGGGATAAAACAGTAGTATACAATGTCGTATACACCTCAACAGAATGGATTTGCTGAACGAAAGAACAGGTCACTCATGGAGATGGCGAGGTGTATGGTCAAGAATCAGGCTTTACCACATAGTTTCTGGCTTGAGGCTGTTATGTGTGCCACCTATGTTTGAACATGTGTCCCTCTAAAGCGCTCTAGTATATCACTACATATGAGCCTTGGCATGGTCGCAAGCCATCTGTTGCTCATCTGCGTGTTTTTGGTTCTTTGACATATGCATTAGTGCCTGAACAACATCAGAGAAAATTGGATGATAAAGAAGTAAAATGTATTTTTATTGGGTATAGTTTTGAAAGTAACGGATATCATTTGTATCATCCACAGACTAAATGCATTCTGGTTAGCCGTCATGTTGCTTTTGTGGAAGATGCTATTCAGCCATTGCTTTCATGTACTAAGGAGACATCTAGTAGCTCCAAAGACATGTATGATACTTTTCTTCCTCTTTTTACAGGTGGACAGTCTAGTGCTAGTCCTAATGAGGCAACTTCTCAACCTTTGCAGGTTTCATGTGATGATGTAGATCATTCCATTTCTGATGCAAATTTACATGATGCACTTGTTCATGAGAGAGCTGATATTGAGTAGGCAAAAACTATGCCAAAATGGTTGGTGCAAACTTTGCGTGAAAAGAATTTAGATGCATCTCTATCATATCGTACTCGTTCAGCTCTCATAGTGCCTCTTTTGCATCAGGTTGCTATGCTATGGCTGCCTCTAGTCTCTGTGATGAGACTGAATCTGTTTGGTTTGATGAAGCATAAAATTCTGAACATTGGATAGCTGCAATGCAATCTAAATATGATGCTATTATGAAAAATGGTACCTCGTCTTTATGTGACTAGCAAGCACCATGCGCTTGGTATGAAAAGATACATGCCTATCTCATTGCACATGGTTTTGAGAATAGTCTAACTGAAAGCACCTTATATCTTAAGCATGCTAATGATGTGCTTCTTATCATTGTGGTGTATGTTGATGACATGCTGCTCACTGGTCCTCATGACATGCATATTGCTGATTTGCATGCCTCATTTGAGATGTCTAATTTGGGGCATTTCCATCAATATTTGGGCATTCAATTTATGCAAGTTCATGGTGGAATGGATTTGTGTCAAACGAAATATATTGACACATTATTGTAGTGTTTTGGCCTTGAAGACTGTAAGCCTATTGCCACTCCTATGAAGATAGGTTTACGATTGAGTCTTCATGATGCTGGAGGTGCATTTGATGTTGTTGTCTATCAGAAGGCTGTTGGATGCTTGATTTACTTATGCATTACTCGGCCAGATATTCAATTTGTTGTCTCACAGATGAGCAAGTTTATGCATTGCCCAGGTGTCAAGCATTGGCAGGCGGTTAAGAGCATCTTTCGCTACTTAAGTGATACCTGGATACTTGGATTGTTTTATCCGAAGGGGGGATCAATACCGCCAGATTTGCATGCTTTTTGTGACAGTGATTGGGCTAGTTGCTATGACACTTGTGTGTCCATGAGTGGCTTTTGCTTCATGCTTGGTAGCTCATGTATATCTTGGTTGATCAAGAAGCAGCCTATTGTGGCCACTTCCAAGTGTGAGGCTGAGTATAGGGTAGCTTTTAGAGCGACTATTGAGTGTGTGTGGCTCAGACACCTTATGGCTGATTTGGGTGTTGGTTATTCTTCTGCCACCACCATCTTCACTGAGAGTCAGAGCACATTGGCAGTTGCGAGGAACCCTGTGTTCCATGCTCGCACTAAGCACACTGAGGTGCATTATCATTATGTTAGGGAGAGGCTCTCTGCTGGGGTGATCAGCTTGGCATATGTGCCCACGCAGGAGAACATTGCATACCTTTTTACGAAGGCTCTACCTAGAGAAAATTTTGAAGCTTTCCACAAAGCTTTGGGCTTAGTTCCTTTTGTGGATTGATTCCACATAGCTTGGACCTTATTTTGGAGTGCCAGGTCCTTGTTCACCGCATCACTCCCAAGGGGGATTTGTTGATATATTTAGGTAGTGATATGTGTGAACACTCTAGGACCATGGGGGCATTTTTTTCCCTCTTTATGAGGTTTTTTCCCCCGGCTTGTATATAATATGCCTATTGCCCTAACGAGCTATTTATCTTTGTACATTCTAGTGATAATACATTCAGCATTGTGTGTTGTGCTCCAAGCTTCTTCTTCTTCCTTTTATTGTTCGCGTGCTTCAGCAGACATTTAACTCCAAAAGCTATTACTAAGTAGCTAGTTCTTGGTTAGTTCTTAGTTGTTAGTTGTTAGTAATTAGTGATTATTGATTATCTTGTTACCAATTATCTATTATTAAGTAGCTGTTTCTTGAATAGTTGTTAGTAATTAGCTATTACTAATTAGCTTGTTATTAATTAGCTACCAAGGAGCCAAATTTTTGGTTAGTTGTTTGTAATAAGCTATTATTAAATAGGGGTTAGTTGTTTGTAATTATCTACTACTAATTAGCTTGTTATTAGTTAGCTATTACTAAGTAGCTGGTTCTTGGCTAGTCATTAATAATTAGCTATTATTAATTAGCTTGTTACTAGTTAGATATTATTGTTTTGTAATAGCTATTATTAGATAGTTTTGTAATAGCTATTATTAGATAGTTTTGTAATTAGCTATTATTAGCTATTTTGTAATTAGCTATTCTTAGATAGTTGTTAGTAATTATCTACTAAGTAGCTATTACTAATTAGCTTGATCGTATGCATTTGTTATTAATTAGCTATTATGAAATAGCTTGTTCTGAATCAACTATTACTAATTCACTTTTTACTAGCTAGTTAGGTATGCATAGCTCTGAATAATACTTGTTATCTTGTCACTTGTTAACTAGGTATGCATAACTTCTACTATTAAATATTAGATTGTTGCCATAGTAGTTATTACTAACTAGCTTATTACTAGTTAAATTCTATATTAGTTAGTTTATGTTTAGTTAGATATTACTAGTTAACTTTTTACTATGTTTAATTAGCTAAAACTATGAACTGAAGATTGAAAATAGGATTACCTAAGATACATCAAGAAGGTGAATAGGGTGCTCCAAATATTGATTTTTGCCAAGTCGGGTCTTGCTTATATCCTTCTTATTTGGTGAGACCCTACTCTCTGTTGTCCAAAACATGATAATTGGGTCCTTGACCTCTTGTGTGATACATGTGGTACGTGTTGATCTACCAGTTGACTTCAAAAAGCTATGATCAAACTCATCTACGCCATCCAATTGTATCATAGACGACTTTCCTACTTATTCCCGATACCCTAGAAAATCTTGAAATATTTATCTGATTTGTTGATGAATACACATCACTATTTAGAATCATCATCAATTCTTTCTCATACTTTGTAGTGTATTTCGAAGATTGGTGAAAAGTGCACATGGTACATGATCTTTCCTTCTGACTATCGCATCAAAAAGTTGCCCAATACATGGACCTTGCAACATCCTATTTAGTGCCTCATTTTATCTTCACAACATAAGTTTCTAGTTTGATTGTTAAAATACTTGATGACCTTATCCACAATGCCATCCAAGTTGCTTGAACTGCGATTAGCATCAGCCTCCAAATTAGTACCCTTCTAATTTGATTGTTAAAATACTTGATGACCTTATCCACAATGCCATCCAAGTTGCTTGAACTGCGATTAGCATCAACCTCCAAATTACTACCCAACCTTGAACTTATTGTGTCGCTATATTTCCTTTTCTTTTCTTTCTAATAACATCATAATGCTTTCTGATCACTATCTAATATTGGTATCGTATTCACTTTCATTAGCTCGCTTGTCTGAGATCGCCCTGCATCAACACACTACAAATGAAGAAGAAACCATAAATACAATAACATCTACCACTCATCAATCTACTTTATTATATTGATTTTACGATGAGTATGCTCATTTGATATCAATATGTGCTCCATCCCTTACGTATGTAGACTTGCTATACCACTTTTAAACTTGGAACAATCATCCAAAACTCATTTGTTAGATAAAATGAATGAACAATATGAAACTAAATGGACATTGTGAAGCCACTTTTAAACCTGCAACAATCATTCACAACCTGAGATGTTACTGGTATCTAACTTCCTTTTTAATAGAAAAAATGTACATTAATAAGGGAACTGTACAAAATGTACAGGGGCCAAGAGCCCACACATCACCATAAAATCAATGTCATCAATCTTTACAATAGTGATTATGTGATAGTAACGCCAAATATTTACAACAGATTTTCAATGAGTAACTGCATGAAGGCATTGCTTCATCAATTAAGCGAATCGTGCTCCTCCCTTTTCTTCCTCTCTGCTAAACTTTGATGTGTCTCCTCATCTCGCAAACGTGCTCCTTGAAAAACAATATCTCTCAATATTCCCCACTTAGGATGCAACATGCAGAAAAACTACCGATAGTGATGGAATCTGTCATGAATGCTCCTCCTTGAAAAACAATCTCTTTCAATGTTCCCCACTTAAGACGCAACGCGCGAAAAAACTCCCAATAGCGATGGCGCCTATCGTGAATGATCTACGCTCCACTATACAACATGCGTATGCTCGCCCCTGCCACTAATGCTTATAGTTTTCTCTTTTGAGAAGTCATACACATAGGCTTAGCTAAGAAGGATCCACTTTTTCCAACAATGTCTCATACTTCACTTTTTTTGTAAACATTAAGATGCTTTCACCCTAATGTCGCATACAAATTACACTTGCCACATGATTGCAAAGTCTAGCCAGTTTTACATTTGTTGAGATGAGAATTATGTAGATGGCTTAGTTGCTTTAGAAGACAGAACATCTTAGCCTGATGTTTTGTTTCAAGTCCTTGATAAGAGGGAGTAGAAGTTACGAAATCGTTCCATATCAAAGTATTTAGTAGCATGGAATAGTTGTCACTCACAAATGCTACTTGCGAATCAGAATCTTTGATTCGCAAAGATTTTCCTTCCTTGATCACTGAACACAATGATCTCTAGAAGGGGGAGAGAGTGTTAGATTTATTTAGATCTCCATGATCTACCATTTTTCTACCTACATTTGGTCTAGGACCCTTACCAAGCAAGGACCAGAGCTTGGGGGAGCATGGGCTTGAGCACAAATCTTTGAGATTATTCCATCTCCTTAGAGTGGCCATACAAGGAGTGTTTAGACCTTAGATAAGACTTTAGATGTGCCAAGGGCAAGAGCTATTTAAGGTTGAGAGGAGAGTGGAAGGTAGCTAATTGTGATATTTCACTCATGCATGTATTCATTCTTACAATTGTGAGTGTGCAATGGGTTGCTACACATGGATGCATGTATGTATGCATTTATGGATGAATGCATACATGCATAAATGATTTTAAATATGTGTGCATTCATGTATGTATATATACTACATATATATGCATGTATTCATGCATTTACATATGTATGTATTCATTTTGCATGCATATATTTATGTATGTATGAATGCATAAACACATATACAGATGTATGTATGTGTGTATGTGTATATGCATCTATGAATGTGTGTAATTCTATGGTCATATGTGTAATGAACTATAGGAGATTTGAACTCACAAGATCTCACCTAGGAGTGTGATGGGCTAACCACTTGCCCCAAAAGCCATGGTTGATGATTACTTCCTAATCCTCCCTCTTAGGATGTAATTCAACCATCTCGTGCTTGTCAAGGATGTAGTTCAACCATCTCCTACCTATCACATTGGGGACATTCTGATACTAATGTAATGAACTATAGGAGATTTGAACTCACAACCTCCCATCTAGGAATGTGATAGGATAACCACTTGCCCCAAAAGACATGATTGAGTATTACTTCCTAATCCCCCCCTCTCTTAGGGTATAGTTCAACCATCTCCTACCTGTCAAGGATGTGGCTCAACCATCTCCTACCTATCACTTTATGACGATATGCATGTATGCATGTATATATATATATATATATATATATATATATATATATGTATATATATATATATATATATATATATATATATATATATATATATGTATATATATATATATATATATATATATATATATATATATATATACACACACACATGTACATATGTATGTATCTATGCATGTACTTGAGTGTTTAAGCTTGTATGCAAGCATGTAGTTATGTTTATGCATGCATGTACTCATTTGTGTATGGGAAATTTGCATGCATACATGTATGTATGCATGTATCATTCATGGATGCATGTATATATCTATATGTTACATACATATATATATATATATATATAATATGTTAACATATAGATATATAACATATATCTATATGTTACATACATATATATAACATATACATACATCCATACATATCTATATGTATGCATGTATGTATGCAATAAAACATATATGGATGTATGTATATATGTGTATGTACCTATACATATATTTATGTATGTATGCATGTATGAATGTGTGTAAGTCTATGGTCATATGCATGTATGTATGTACATGTATATATGTTTGTTTCCATGCATGTGTTTGAGTCTTTATGCATGTATGCAAACATGCATTTACACATATACATGCATGTACATTTGTGCATGTGAAATGTGCATAAATGCACCTATACATGAATTTATGTATACATACTAGATGCAAATGCATATTTTTCATGTATGTATGCATATAAATAATGTGTTCAATGTGCATGCTTATCTATATATATATATATATATATATATATATATATATATATATATATATATATATATATATATATATATATATATATATATATATATGGATTTATGTATACATACTAGATACAAATGCATATTTTTCGTGTATGTATGCATGTAAATAATGTGTTCAATGTGCATGCTTTTATATATATATATATATATATATATATATATGAATGACTCATGAGTCATGGCATATGATAAGCGTCTAACAATTGCCTTGACTAACGTAAAATACATCTGTCCTCTACGAAGTCTATGATATATGAGGAAAATTGAAAAAGCTTAGAGGAAGCTCAACTTTCATGCAGAAGCTTCATGGAAAATTTTGTGAAGTATAGGAGGGGGTGGGCGTCAATTTCAAGCCCTCCCAAGGTGGAAAAGCTTTGTGCTCTTTCTCTTTCTCTTTTTATATAAAATTGAGGGATAAAAGCTCGTTAGCGTGTCGGCGTGATGTGTATGCGCACCGTCAGATTCAAACTTGTAATCTGCACCGTTGAATCAACCAGACAATGAGAGCGCTCTTTGGGAGGTCACGAGTCACGAATCACAGCAGTAGTTGAATTTTTGTAGTCGAGCAGTCGTGACTTAGCGTGTCGGTGTAAGGTCAGATCATGAATTAGAGCCGTCAGATTCGCAAGTTGAGATCTGCACCGTAGACTATGACAACCCCACAGAAGCTGGAATCACGAGCTCTTCGGTCCGCATCCATTTTCGGTGCCACTATAAAGAAGCAAGTTCATCACTAGGTCGTCTTCAATTTCGAAGTAACATAGCGCTCTGCAGCGATCTCGGGGCTCCGAATCCGGTTCAGGTATGACTGCGTGCTCTCCTCCCCCTTTAGCTCCCTCTCTATCTCTATATCTACCTGTCTATTTGTCTATTTTGTTTAGTGAGGTGTGTATGCAAAGTCTACAGAAGCAAGAAGCCGTCTCGACTCTCAACGCTTTAACACGCCTGCTTGAATCCACCGCAGTCTTGTCTCAAGGAAATCATACTTACTCAGATCTCATGAAAGTATAGTCCGTAGCCGGTTATGCTCACAAGCACGTGCACTGTATTGACTCGAAGGCTTATTAGATACGGATCTGACAAAGATCTGGCTTGCGTTTCCATTTTAAATTGCATTAAGTAAGCGGAAGATTTAATGCGACGCTCTTCATCATTTAGCAATTGAATTTGAATACTAGATTTTCGATGCAATTGTCGCACATCGACCTTTCAACGCAATCACATTTTCGGCCATAAATCTTTGTTTTTATCCTGTTGTTTGGAGCGGCTTGGACTTTCCCGAACAGAAAGTATTCCTGCTCGAAAATGCATGCTCCATGCATCAATGGCTATATATGTTATGAAAATGTTTTGTGACTTGCTGTTTCATGGCATTCTTGGCTATTGGCCTTTAGGTACTTGAGGTTCATATCTAGGAGTGAAGTGTTTAGCGCTTTCGTGAGTGCTTCAACATTTGCGTTTCAAGCTTGCTAACATGGATCTCGAATTTTGAAATTCGAAACTTCTCACTTCTATCTTTGTACCTTCCTTAGTATTTGTATGTAGATGAACTCTTATTCATTTTGTTTCTATGAACATTGATGGCAGTAAGCGATCGGTGATTACAAGCCCCCGTCTGACGATGTCGACTTTCCTATTTACCTCGGAGTCTGTCAATGAAGGGCACCCAGACAAGTTGTGCGACCAAGTCTCTGATGCTGTGCTTGATGCTTGCTTGGAGCAGGATCCGGAGAGTAAAGTGGCATGTGAAACCTGCACAAAAACAAACATGGTGATGATCTTTGGCGAGATCACCACCAAGGCCAAAGTAGATTATGAGAAGATTGTACGTGACACCTGCCGAGAAATAGGCTTTGTGTCCGACGATGTGGGTCTTGATGCTGATCGTTGCAAAGTTTTGGTAAATATAGAGCAACAGAGCCCAGACATAGCACAAGGAGTTCATGGGCATTTCACCAAGAAGCCGGAGGAGATTGGTGCTGGTGACCAAGGGCACATGTTTGGTTACGCAACTGATGAGACTGAAGAGTTAATGCCTCTTAGTCATGTGTTGGCCACCAAATTAGGTGCTAAACTCACGGAAGTAAGAAAAAACGGAACTTGCGCATGGCTGCGGCCTGATGGGAAAACACAGGTTACTGTGGAATACAAGAATGATAATGGGGCCATGGTTCCTATCAGAGTGCACACTGTTTTAATTTCTACCCAACATGATGAGACAGTTACTAACGACAAGATTGCTGCAGACTTGAAGGAGTTTGTAATTAAGCCTGTGATACCGGAAAAATATTTAGATGACAAGACCATATTTCACTTGAACCCATCAGGAAGATTTGTGATTGGGGGACCACACGGAGATGCAGGTCTTACTGGGAGGAAGATCATCATCGATACATACGGAGGCTGGGGAGCCCATGGTGGAGGTGCTTTTTCTGGCAAGGATCCTACCAAGGTGGACAGAAGTGGAGCTTACATTGTCAGGCAGGCTGCGAAAAGTGTTGTCGCAGCTGGCCTTGCACGCCGATGCATTGTTCAGGTAAGAGCATCTGTTCTTTGAGCGTAGCTACGAGGCATCGCTCTTATCTTTACAGCTATACATTCCCAGAAAGGAGATTAGGCTTCGGCCGAACTTCCTTATTAAAAAAAAAAAAGTATCGCCGACGCGTATTAGAGTTTTTGAGTTTCTTATATATTCTTGCGTTGAAGGTGAACATTTCGGTAATGTATCATGCTACGTTGTCAAAACCAAGTTGCTATCGTTTGAACTTGTAGTGTGTGTTCTTATTTGCATATTTGTTGCTGCTGTTTTTTTTTCTTTTTGTGCGTGTCACGGTGCACGATGATCTTGCGTGCAGACTATTTTGACAGTCGCCTTGTCCTTATAGGACTGCGATCGTGGACAGTTTGAATCAATCATGCAAATCGTGCAAGAGGCATAGCTCGTCACTATCAGATGGTTCTTATTTCCTGCTTGTTTTGTTGGTTCTTTTGTAGGTATCTTATGCCATTGGAGTACCTGAACCTCTTTCAGTGTTTGTTGATACTTACAAGACTGGTGTCATCCCGGATTCGGAGATTTTGGAAATTATCAAGAAGAATTTCGATTTCCGTCCTGGCATGATTGCCATCCATTTGGATCTTCGTCGTGGTGGCAACAAACGCTATCAGAAGACAGCAGCTTACGGTCATTTTGGTCGCAATGATCCTGATTTTACCTGGGAGGTTGTCAAACCTTTGAAGTCTGAGAAGGCATAAAGTTACCTTCATATTCATTCCCTTATTCATTTATTTCCTAACCGGCTTTTTGTGTCCGCATGATGCGGAATTGGGATTCTGTTATTCTTATTAGCTCATTGCTACACCAATGCAGAACTATCCTACTATTCAAATGAAATTTAATGTAATTGTGCCATCTCGTATTTTCAAGGAAATCAGATGTTCTGTTCATGGCACAAGCTGTTATGTGATAGTTTTCTTAACTATGGGTTTACTTTGAAATTGGGGGTGGACTTGAGGTATAAATGTGGAAATAATTTCTGATCTAACTCATCTGCGCAGCTTTTGTTATGAGAATGTGGGTTTGTGACTGTATAGGGTTGAAGTAACGGTGTATCTATTGGTAGTTGAGCTCAAGCTAATGAGTGGAAAAGTGACTTTCGTGTTTGCCTTCTTTATTTGTCCCTCAGCTTTATGCACCAGCTCAAAACAAAGGGGATGTTCAATGTGCATTTTGTGACATTTTAGGGTGGGTTCATAGGGGTCACATATGAATCAATTTTGGATGAACAGAAAATGTGTATTCAGGTGGACGATTATGATCCAATGATGAGATTTTAGTTGACTTCATTTTTTTGGGCATTAAACGTAGTTGCACATAATGATTTGGTGATGGTCCGGTTTTTGGTTTTCAGGTGATCTTAGTGGGCTTCGGGGCACAGAATTTACATCCATATGAACAGAGATACATGCACCATAAGTCCAATGATTGAAATTGAAATTACCACTTGTGTTGGGTGTCTAACCCCCCTTGCATGTGGGATATGGCCATCATATGGGGGATCTCCTGGGTATTAATCCAGTTATCATTTGTAATTTCAATTAATTCAAGTATCTCTAGGAGAGGAGGCTTTATGCCGAACTTCTTTAAAAAAGGATTTTTAGATAATGGGTTACACCAAATGCATTAGGTTGACATAATATATAATAGAATTGTTCCAATAAATTTATATTTTAGAAATTGAACTTACCAACATCTACGTCAAAAGGAAAGCAAAACATGTATTTTAAACATAGTGAGAAGCTCAAAATCGTGAGTGGTTCTACAATCTTTATAACGAATTTACAAAGATTGTCTTCATAGGATGGTTTTGAAGACAGATTTGTAATTTTTCACCTCGTGGAACACTAATGCCATAATGTTCATACATATTTCTATTGCTTAGAATTCAACAACTTATGATTGTGTACTCCCTAATTATGGATTCACCTAGCTTAGCCGTTATGAGTGTGCTATGACCTTGTGCGCCTAATTTTCCAAATACGCATGCCAAGGCCAATCTACCATATTCAGTACGGTAATAATTATTATTGCATTTACGGTACTTCATAACGCATATTTGTGTGCATCCAAGGTAAAACCCAAGTGTTTGAGGTGGCAAGACGATCGGCCACTGTCGAGTTTTGAATCGGTGACCCTGTGATGGGGATATGACGGCCTACCCATCTTTGTTGATTCATGATGCTTGGAGCCAATTTTAATTTTCTAATTCTGTGCAGTGCCTCCTTGGACAAGGCAAAATTAAAATTTGTTTTGGATACTGCCTCAATCTTAGAATAGTGGTGACGGAAACATGAAACTCGCGACCTCATAGAGCTGAAGAGATCACTCTAACCATGAAGGCCAACAACTCTGCATATCTATGAAATCAGGCCAGCTTTAATAGTTTCTTTGTGCTGGAAACAACAAGGCATCCTAAGTGTACCAAAAGGAGCTTGTGTAGATCCAGGTTTTGAACCTATGCTCTCATAGAGGAGGCTGGAGAGCTATCCATAGGATGACTCTATCCATCTTTTCATATACATCCTGCCATGCGTGACTAAAATTTTTGGTTCTTCCAACTCTTGTACATCATTGAAAAGGGACTATTGGACTCGTATAAAAAAGGAGCCATAAACTCATATGTGGAGTAAGTAGGTGAAGGTTTCTTGAAGGAGTAAGGGTGCCTCATTTCAAGACAAAGGAAGGATGAAGCTATTGTTTGGAGCTAAGTATTTTCTACTTAATGCTTGGTTCCAATGCTTGTTTGATCTTGTTTTCATCATCTTACACTTAATCTTAGAAGAACATTGAAATAAGAAAGATTTTAAAAGATTAATTCTACACCAAGATAATGAAATGGAATTAATTTAAAAAAGAAGCAGTTCTTATGTGACAAATCCTCCATCGAGGAATTTGGTCCAATGTAAAAGCTAGCAAAATTTGCGGTGCTTTGCCTTGGTGTAAATGTTGCCTACATGGAAATGAAGACTTGGGACACCTCTTGTTTTCGTGCCCCAAGTCATTGTTGGTCTGGCGAGCCCTTGTAATAATCTTGTTGCTGTAGGGAAAAATAAACTAGAAGCAAGCAATTTTGGGGGAAGCAATCTATTGTCCTGCAACATTGTGGAATTCTATAAGAGGCGATGCCCTCTGGAAGATTTGGAAAGAGAGGTGTGTTGCCAACTTTGACAACCCTCCTAAAGAATGGTCAATTGTAAAATCTCTTTTCCTTTTCGGTAAAATAATTTCCACTTGTAAGAAATCCCTACCATTTAGACATCATAGAGTGTTCTTCCTCGAGAGCAACAAGATTAAAGTCAACTGGGCCCCCACAAGTGGCATGAAAGGCTTATTAATCTTCCTTTTAATGTTCTCTAATTCTAACAAGTTTTTTTAGCTACTCCTGCTTTGCGGGATTTTGGGGGTCCCATGGGTGCTAGGACCATTCACTTGTATAATTTTTCTCCTATTTATTAAAGCTTGGGAGACTAGGCTGTAGCCATACTTCCTTTAAAAAAAAACAAGAGCTTGTTTTAAAAGAATGTTTGTGCATCAAATAATAAATTCTTGTGGCACAAAAAAAGTTTTCCTTATTGCACCAAGTATATGTTTTCATAACATTGCGCATCAAGCGAAAGGAAAACAATGCATCAAAATTATGCATGAAAAGCAATCTTAATACAAAGGGAAATTTTCATCAACTTGGCATGAAAGCACATGCAACTACATACATACAAGCACGTGCATTTACATGAGGAAAAGGCATCAGTTTGTTTTTGTTTTTGCATACACGGATTTTGCATGCAAGAATAGATGTATGGTATTGCAAATACAATTAAAGTTGAAAATTAGAGTAGAATTTAATAAGTAAGAAGGTAAAGGGACCTTCAAAAGAAGATTGGAAACAAGCTAATCTTGAATTGAGCTTATAAGTTGAACTTGATTAGTTCATCAAAGTTTTATCATTATAAGACATAGATGAAACAAATCCTATAGACTTTAGACATAAAGTCTAAAGATTTCATGTATACTTTATTGCAAGGATACTTATCATTTAAAGTATGGGATTAAGTCATGACTCTTTAAGTGATTATTCCATAAAGATAAGTATGGAGTTTATACTTCAATATGGGATAATACACAAGAAGTTCTAAGGTCTTTAAGTATTTAATATACTTAAAGAAGAACATTTGTGAATTATGAAAGGACCATAGAATTGGACTCAAGTCAACTATAGGAAGTTCTTTGAAAGAAAAAATATCCAAAGAATGCTAGCATTTTGGAAAATGATAACTTTTAAAGATAAGGAAACCAAAGTTAAGATGCAAAACACCTATGGAAAGATGTCCATCAAGTGTCTCAAAAGATAGAGTTTTGGTAATTCTAATTCAAGACCTTAAGACCTAATTATCAAAGGAATTAGAATCCAATAATTATTCTCGAATAAAGTATTATTTATACTTTAATATCCAATAATTGTTCGAGTTCAAGGAAGAAAAAGAAGCTTGGAGCACAAAACAATATAGAATGTATTACCAAGTGCATGTAAAAAGATAAGTGACACATTAGGGTTATAGGCATATATGCAAGAGGTCTACAACATTATCCTATGTGGGCACATAAGCCAAACTGATCTCTCAACCAGAGAACCTCTCCCTGACATAATGATAGTGCACCTCTATGTGCTTTGTGTGAGCAAGGAACATATGGTTCCTTGCAATTTCGAATGTTCACTGACTGTCAATGATGGTGGTGGCAAAAGACTGGGCAACACCCAAATCAACCAAAATGCATCTAAACCACATACACACACACACACACACACACACTCAACAATCAGTATGGAAGTTACCCAATACTCAATCTCACAACTAGAAGTGGACACAATAGGCTACTTCTTGCTCAAACAAAATATGCATGAGCTACCAAGCATGAAGCAAAAATCACTAGTGGACACAAACAATCCACTCCGAGTAAAAAAAAAAAACATGTAAATATGGCGGTAATGATCCCCCTTGGGATAAAACAATTTTAGACCCCTTGTCTTACATAAGGCCAAAAATCTTCTAATATGTTCATTTGGGTCTTGTGCTAATCCCTTGAAAGATGGAAATTTGATATTCAACCTAGAGAGTAGAGTTTCTAAGTCTACCTAAGCTGCCATATTTCTTACCAATGAAGATTCTTCCAAGTGTAGGCATGCCTACCGTGCTTTGTGACCACAAAGATCCTCTCTAAAGTATTGTCTAGGTAGGTCACCTTACCTGGGCTATCAAGATCTTTAAACTCATAGATTGTAAGCATTCCTACTTTGTTAGGCTATTCAAGCTTATACCTCCAAAAAGCCTCGTCGTTCTCTCGGTTAATAGCAGGTCTATACTCTTATTGTCTTGGGAAACCCATTTCGGAGTGATGATTCTAGTCAGGACTAATTTGCCTCGGGGAGTTCTCGGCTCTCTTCCTAAGTTCCCTTGCTCTATGTCACCTATGCCAGCCTCTGAGATCACATTGCCGAACTCGTCTGTCCTATCCAGGTGGGTGGTGACCACATACATTGTTCCTTCTTTATCTAGGTATGCTCCATTTTCTAACTTGACTACCAGTTGTTCTAGTCCAAGGGGTCGATCTTGGTTTTTAATCTGGACAACAGATCTTCTCTGTCCGTCTTTGTAGATACGAGCACCTAGGCAGTTGGTCCTGATATATTCCAATTGAGTCTTGTAAGGTCCTTCTGGCTTTTCTAGGTACACCACTCCTAAACTACCTATTGGTCTCTCCATGTTATAAGACATCTTAGGATTGCTTGTTTCTAAACTTAGAGTGTACGGGTAATCACTCAACTGCTGGGCCCAAGACCTAGCAGTATGATTGACACTAGCTTCAGAAGATCTGAGGCTTTGTCTATCACAACCTAAGTCTCTTCCTAACTCAAGGTTCATATGCCTAGTTTCTCTACCCCTAGTCCCGAGTACAATCTCGTTGCAGGTTAGTTTGGATCAAGCACTTGGTTCTTTTTAGTTGATTATCATGTTAAGCCCTTGTTTGAAATCACATTGTCAGGAATACTTAAGTGAATTTCGCACTTGATACTTGGTCGATTCAAGTTTACTTTTGTTCCTTAGGGTTTTCGCACTTCAGACCTACTTAATGCTTGTACTTAGTTGATTAGCTTTCTTGGACTTGATTTGTGCTTAACGTCACCCTAATTAATCACCACACCTAAGTCATACTTAGCCTAAGCTAGGAATTGACAAAGGAGGGTTGAGAGAACTTCCAACCTCAAATCACTTATTGTTAAAATTGCTACACAAGCCCAGGAAGCCTTCTCCCAAGCTTGGTATTCACCCTTGCTAGGTTGCTTTGGATGCCTTGATTGCTCAAAATGTTCCTGCAAAGGTTCACAAGTTAATATTGCACTTTATCAAAATGAATTGACAGACACACATCAAAAAGTATAGGCCCCCCTTGCGATAGTCGGGCTATTGCGATAGATAGCAGTCTGTCGCGATACACGGGTCTGTCGCCTATCGTGGGGTGGTGTGTCATGATATACAGCCGGTCTATCACGATAGATGGCTGTCTATCATGCGGGGTCGATCTATCGCCTATCGTGGTTTGGTCTATCATGATAGGTTGGGGTCGAGGTCGGTTGTAGAGGAGGTACCGGGGTATCCGCTTTCAACAATATCAATTTGTATACATTTCCAGTACTCCGTCTACTCAAGGGGGGTTCTCCTTAGGGAAGTATACCCTGTGACATTCTTGTGTGCAGGTACCTTCACTGATAACAGAGAAACCAATAGAAGTGAAAATGTACAGTTATAGAGAAAGGATCAATGACAAGTGCTCTTGAGAGAGGAAATTACTTCGTAACTTTGAAAATGATTACAGAGAGCTAAAACACTACAAAAGGATGTAACAGTGGGCTAGCATGCCATTCCAAAACTAACTAGCAACAATACAAGAGTGAGACCAACAAGTGAATACAATAAAGATGATGACTTGATCCTGAAGAAATTCACCGATGTATGCCAATGGCTAGATCCAAGCCACTCAATCACCCTGTAATACTAATCACCAACTCCACTGGGAGGCCCACGCTCTGTATACTCATCCCAGAGTGACCTCCAACAGTGTGCCTATAGCAACAGAGTGCAGAGAGTAGACCAAGAAAATAGCCTCAACTAGCATCAACAAATGATGGTAGTGATGATACGCAATAGTCCTCCTGATTCAGATTACTCTCCCAATGAATGCCAAAATGAGTGCCAAACATCTGTTTATATAGACTCCAAAGTAGCCAAGGGTGGCTTTGCCAAATTCCAGCCTTAAGTGCCGCACGCGCCAAAGTGGTGGTCAAGAGGTAGAGGAGAGGACTAATTTTGGCTCTGGTAGCCAACTTCAATAAGGCCCCCAATTTTAGCTTCTGACACCGCCAAAGCCAAGTGGCAATATTCCCTGCATTATTTTTCATTCTGACACATTACTGACAAGATATGCTCCGCCCGTCATTTGCCGCCCAAGTTGCTCATGGTGGAGCCCATACTAAGTCGGTAGTCGCTCATGTGCAAGTAGGAGGCGAGTGATCGCCTTTGGAGAGGGTTGGGAGAAAAGAGGTGGTCGCCCTCCTTGTGTTGCCAAGAATAAGTTCGTCGCCTTAGCTTGTAGTAAGTGCCCTTGGATGGTCGCTCAATTTGCCATTAGGAGGAGAGGGTCGCCCAAGGTGGGGGTCGCCCAAGGTGGGGTCGCCCAAGGTGGGGGTCGCCCAAGGTGGGGGTCGCCAAAGGAAGAAGGGTCGCCTAATTAGCACAAAAGGAGTCGCCTAGGATGATGGTCGCCGGTCGCCCAATTAGCACAAAAGGAGTCGCCTAGGATGATGGTCACCGGTCGCCCAATTAGCACAAAAGGAGTTGGTCGCCCAAGGCCATTAGGAGGAGAGTAGGAGGAGGCTCGCCCAAGTGAGCCATGGAAGCAAATGGTGGTCGCCCCAAGCTCCTTCTTCATATGGGCGTCGCCACTCTCTCCATGCGCGTGCGTTTATGCTTTTGAACCCAACCCACGTCCTCCCAATCGCCCTGTTGCTGAAGTCGCCCCTTTCCATGTAATGCAAGAGTGGGAGTCGCCCATGTCTTCATAAGTCAAAATGACAAGCATTTAAGGCGTCGCCTATTCCCTTCTTACCCACCATATGGGCGTAGCCCCATAGGCTACTATGTTGCAAAAGAAAGGCGTCGCCTTTTCTCCCTCCTACCTCATCATACGGGCGTCCCTTGCTCCATAGCCCATTGCGGAAAAGTGAAGGCGACGCCAAGATATCTGGTTGCCCAATGAGAAGAGAAGGAGGAGGCTCGCCCAAGTTATGCTCCTTCACCAATCAAATGCTAGCAAGCTCACCTGCTCTACAGACCCCCACATCAAGACTTTGCATCGTCCCGGTGCAACAACTCATTTATTTGCTTATTCCATCAAACAAATTGAACTGCAGAAAATGAAAAGAACTATGGTATGTACAATGAGTGAATTCCATCCGCTTGCATTAATTCAAATAATTTTTCACCCTGGAGATGTTGATCAGGGGCATCCTTTCACCCTGCAAGTCCTCTAAATCAACTGCTCCTTGTGGTAATACCTTTATCACCTTGTAGGGCCCTATCCATTTAGGTGCCAGTTTGGTGGATGCTGGCAGGATCTGATGCACCAAGACCAAAGATCCTTCCTGTACCTCATTAGTCCTTAGATACCTGTCATGCAACTTTTTGCGTTCCTCTTGCTTTACCTGCAGTTTCCTCATTGCTGCTTCCCTATATTCTTCCAATGCCACAAGTCTTCTAATGGGAGGCTCAATTCCAATGGTTCTGGCTCCAATTTCCTTCTTGATAATAAATTCGAATGGTGCCAAGTGAACTATTTGAGGGTTTTCTTCATCTCCAAGATTTACTTCTTGAACAAACGTTTCGGAATTAGACTCACTTGAAAATTCATCCCCACTGTATGCAGGAGCGGAGTTCAATTTATGATCCACAATCTGTTCCTTGATCCATCCTAAAGGTATATTTGAAAATGGTAGTTCTTGAAGGTCAAAATTAGCCTCCTCAGATGCAGGCACAACTTTGTCACTTTCTGGTCCTGCAAGCATAAAATCATCCAATTTTTCATGTTTACCTGTCTTTTCCTTACATATCATTGTAGTGGCGCCTATTGTCAAATTTTGACTGTCTGGGTCTACTGGCCCAATAAGTGGTTCCGGTCCTTCGGGAGGTGCCTGCAAAAGATAAGCTCGACTACCTTGCTTCAGAGAAGTAGTGAGTTCCAGAGGGAGGATTGGCCCATTTTGGCCACTATTGGCCAAGTGCACAACTTGGGCCTCATGTCGCCCACTTGGGCCACCTCTAGCTAGGTGCCCATCTTGAGCCTCATGTCGCCCACTTGGGCCACCCCCAGCTAGGTGCCCAACCTGGGCTTCCTGGTGCCCCATATGAGTGAGGTGCCTGATTTGGGCCTCATGGTGCCAAATTTTTGCCGCTTCCTCTAGTTTCTTGTGATCACATATCTTACTCTTTTCCATACTTTTCAAGTGAAAAACATCGATTTTTTCCTCTTTCTGGCCTCCTTGTGCTGCTTCTATAAAATCCTCATTTACTTCGCATATCTCCACTGTGCAGCATTCTGCACTTCCCATCATCCAATTTAATAGGGTATCATCTTCAGAAGGCATTACCTGGCTGTCCATTGTATACTCAGTAGCCTTGTTGATGTCTGATCCTTCTTCCAAATGTATCTGTAATTGATTGTTAGTACATGTGGAAATCCATAACTTGTTCTTTCCCCAATCCTGTAGAGCCTTTGCTTGCCTTAACCAAGGCCTTCCCAAGAGTAGAGGATATGAGGTCTCCTGTGGCAGGGAAATAACAACAAAGTCTAGAACAAAGTGACAACCCTGCACTATCATAAGTACCTTTTCAACAATACCAAGTGGTGCAACCCGATGTTGATCTGCTAATGTAACTGTGAAGGGTGCTGCCTTTGTGGGATTCAACTTTAGTTTCTTCATGGTAAAATCAAGCATCAAATTGATGCCAGAACCTCCATCTATGATAACACCTGTGAGAGCTTCATCGTTTATAAAAACAGATAATCTTGAGCTCTGATAGTCAGCCAGGGGTGCAGGGGTAAAGTCAACCATAAAACCATCTATGCTAGGAGGTGGGTACAAGCATGCAGAGTGTATCATTTTCAACAAATCACTTCTTACTTTTGAATCCATCTTTATGAGTTGGTACAGACTAATCTTATGATGAATAACTCTCTAGATTTCCTCAATGTTCACCTCTTGTGTGTCTTCCTGAGGACTTGTTGGTTGATCTTTTAGCAAAGTAGTCACCCTCTCATAAGCTCCTTCAATGTCTGCTTGGTCCGTCCATCCCGCCTTCTTTTCCTCATCTCTATCTTTGAGTCCTTGTTGTTCCTCCCTATAGGCTATTGCCGCTTGCCTGGCTCTAGTCATCCTTGGCATTGAAGAAGATGAAACAGCATAAGACTGAGTGGTCATACCTTCTACTTGTGGGGAGACTGCAATCATGTGAATTGGAGGAGGGCGGCTCTTTGGGCAATCTCTGGTGTAGTGATCTTTAGCATCTGGACAATGCTGACAGGGAGGTGCACCTTCTGGTAGGGAGCACTTGTTCTGCATATGGCCATACTCACCACAACGATAACACATGAGTGGCCTATTATATCTAGGCCGAGTTGGACGGGTCTCTTCTCTATTAGGTGCATTCGAAGTACTAGCATAATATGAATCCAAAGCTTGATGGTTACCTCGTTGTTGTGCTCCCTTGAGGTAGTAGCAGTCTCTAGCTTCATGACCATCTTTGCCACAGAATTCACGAAGCTTCTGCTGAGATGACTTGGGCAGAGCTTTCTCTATCCATTTTTTTACCAAGAAATCACCTGGAGCATGTGGCAGACGTGAAACAAGTGCTTTTGTTCTAGTGTGAAGTTCATGAAAGGATTCACCTGATCTCAATTTTAGGTTCTCTAGCTGATCTAGAGCTCTTTCAGAGGAGTTGCTTGGTCGGAATGTCTGCGAGAATGCCGTCTTCAGTGCCTCCCAAGTAGTGAAGTGTCCATCTGCATATTGACTATACCATTTGTCTGCAAGGCCTTCCAATGTAGATGGGAAGAGTACCAACATTGCATCCTCTCGGTTTTGCAATCCTCGTCTGCGGCATAATGAGACGAATCTCCTCACGTGGTCATCCGCATCCTCATAAGCCAATCCCTTAAATGTAGGGAACTTGATGTTCAACCTAGAGAGTAAATGAGAAAGTCCCTCCATTGGCACTGGTGCTTCTTGTGAAGTATCAGAGGAAAAATCTAACGTCCTCCTCAGCTTCTCTTTTGAAAGCGGGGTTGAAGCCAAATCGATGGAAAAATTTAAGGGTAGAGGGGTACTAGCCGAAGGTAGAGCTGACTTCTTGAGGCTCTTTTGTACACGAAGGGGTTCTCTGTCTACTCGAGTGTGGGTCATGTACCTCACACAAAAATGCAAGGGTCCCACCGGGCGTGCCAAACTGTAGAGGAGGTACCGGGGTATCCGCTTTCAACAATATCAATTTGTATACATTTCCAGTACTCCGTCTACTCAAGGGGGGTTCTCCTTAGGGAAGTATACCCTGTGACATTCTTGTGTGCAGGTACCTTCACTGATAACAGAGAAACCAATAGAAGTGAAAATGTACAGTTATAGAGAAAGGATCAATGACAAGTGCTCTTGAGAGAGGAAATTACTTCGTAACTTTGAAAATGATTACAGAGAGCTAAAACACTACAAAAGGATGTAACAGTGGGCTAGCATGCCATTCCAAAACTAACTAGCAACAATACAAGAGTGAGACCAACAAGTGAATACAATAAAGATGATGACTTGATCCTGAAGAAATTCACCGCTGTATGCCAATGGCTAGATCCAAGCCACTCAATCACCCTGTAATACTAATCACCAACTCCACTGGGAGGCCCACGCTCTGTATACTCATCCCAGAGTGACCTCCAACAGTGTGCCTATAGCAACAGAGTGCAGAGAGTAGAACAAGAAAATAGCCTCAACTAGCATCAACAAATGATGGTAGTGATGATATGCAATAGTCCTCCTGATTCAGATTACTCTCCCAATGAATGCCAAAATGAGTGCCAAACATCTGTTTATATAGACTCTAGAGTGGCCAAGGGTGGCTTTGCCAAATTCCAGCCTTAAGTGCCGCACGCACCAAAGTGGTGGTCAAGAGGTAGAGGAGAGGACTAATTTTGGCTCTGGTAGCCAACTTCAATAAGGCCCCCAATTTTAGCTTCTGACACCGCCAAAGCCAAGTGGCAATATTCCCTGCATTATTTTTCATTCTGACACATTACTGACAAGATATGCTCCGCCCGTCATTTGCCGCCCAAGTTGCTCATGGTGGAGCCCATACTAAGTCGGTAGTCGCTCATGTGCAAGTAGGAGGCGAGTGATCGCCTTTGGAGAGGGTTGGGAGAAAAGAGGTGGTCGCCCTCCTTGTGTTGCCAAGAATAAGTTCGTCGCCTTAGCTTGTAGTAAGTGCCCTTGGATGGTCGCTCAATTTGCCATTAGGAGGAGAGGGTCGCCCAAGGTGGGGGTCGCCCAAGGTGGGGTCGCCCAAGGTGGGGGTCGCCCAAGGTGGGGGTCGCCCAAGGTGGGGGTCGCCAAAGGAAGAAGGGTCGCCTAATTAGCACAAAAGGAGTCGCCTAGGATGATGGTCGCCGGTCGCCCAATTAGCACAAAAGGAGTCGCCTAGGATGATGGTCACCGGTCGCCCAATTAGCACAAAAGGAGTTGGTCGCCCAAGGCCATTAGGAGGAGAGTAGGAGGAGGCTCGCCCAAGTGAGCCATGGAAGCAAATGGTGGTCGCCCCAAGCTCCTTCTTCATATGGGCGTCGCCACTCTCTCCATGCGCGTGCGTTTATGCTTTTGAACCCAACCCACGTCCTCCCAATCGCCCTGTTGCTGAAGTCGCTCCTTTCCATGTAATACAAGAGTGGGAGTCGCCCATGTCTTCATAAGTCAAAATGACAAGCATTTAAGGCGTCGCCTATTCCCTTCTTACCCACCATATGGGCGTAGCCCCATAGGCTACTATGTTGCAAAAGAAAGGCGTCGCCTTTTCTCCCTCCTACCTCATCATACGGGCATCCCTCGCTCCATAGCCCATTGCGGAAAAGTGAAGGCGACGCCAAGATATCTGGTCGCCCAATGAGAAGAGAAGGAGGAGGCTCGCCCAAGTTATGCTCCTTCACCAATCAAATGCTAGCAAGCTCACCTGCTCTACATCGGTCTATCAGGATAGATGGGTCTATCGTCTATCATGGATTGGTTTATCGTGATAGATGGATCTGTGTCGCGTCGGTTCGGTCTGTCATGATAGACTGCGTCTATCGTGATAGACGTCGTCTATCGTTTTTCACCAATTTGGTCTGTCACGATAGCTCGGAATATGGCGAATTCCTGTGATCAAGCTAGTGATCCTTGAAGCTCTCAGCCTGCGCTATGTCGTGGTCCACTCAGAATCGTGAAATGGGCAACTTTTTGATCTGTCACGACAGGTCAAGGTCGATGTCTCGAGGCTTGCATAGACAGAGTCCGTACCTGCAAAGCTTGCTGGAGATGATGATGCTAAAACCTGCAAGAACAAGCAAGAAAAACACACAAAAACACTAGTGCACTCTTGCTCTCTCTCAAACTCTCACTATGCAAACGAGGTGAATGAAATGGAAGTGGGAATATGAAAGGAAGATGGACACGGATGTAGAGCAGAGATGGAGATAGAGATGGGGATAGAGATGGAGACGGAGATAGTGAAAAATAAAGAAATTATCTACTACTTACCTTTCCAACAGGTCCTCTCTACGTCTTACCATCACATGCTGGTCCTCAAAGCTCGGTCCCCGGCAACGGCGCCAAAATTTGGTGTAGCTCAGTGGTGAGTAGCACCTCCTTTAATGTCAATCTGGGAAGACATGAGGATGGTATGAAGACCTCGAGCAAGTGATGCGCACAAGTGGAGATGGAGAAGCACACACAAGCATGCACACACATACACACACACGCGCACACACAACAAGAACAACAAGAGAGACAATGGAAGCTTTGATTACAAAAAGAGTTCTCTTACAAGGCTCAAATCTACCTCAAGCTACCCCAAAAATGAGCTCTCTAGCTCTTTTTATAGTTTTTGACTAGTTTTGGTCCTGTCCATACCTAGTGTCCAGCCTAGTTAAAAATTAGGTTCTAGAGCTTATTTGAGGATTCAAATGGAATCTAAAAATTATGAAAATTGGCATGTAGCTAATTCTGATACTCCTCAAGCTCGAGGGCTCCTCGGCTTGAAAAAAATGGAGTATATTCTATCAAAAACGGGATTTACAATATTAGTGTAGTGATGAAAATCACTTGAGTTGGAATTAGTTCATGGAAAAATTGATTAGGCCTTGTTGCCGGATTGTGCATGACTGCTCCATCGTGCTTGTATGCCAATAGTGTTGCACTCTGATTGAATGTCTCTTGCTCTTCTCCCTTAGTGTAGACTATGCTCTCCCTTGCTTAGTCTAACTCCAAGAATAATTATGCTCATGCTTTGTGTGTCGGTGTAGCTCAGTGATGAGTAGCACCTCCTTTAATGTCAATCCGGGAAGACGTGAGGATGGTATGAAGACCTCGAGCAAGTGACGGCACAAGTGCGTGAGTGAGAAGCACACAAGCATGCACACACATACACACACACGCGCACACACGGCAAGACAAAGAGAGAGAATCAATGGAGTTCTTTAGAATACTTTCAAAAGCTCTTACAAGTTCGTTTCAATTACAATCTAGCCCCAAAAATGAGCTCTCTAGCTCTTTTTATAGGTTTTGACTAGCTTTTGACCCTGTCCAGACCTAGTGTCCGTCCTAGTTAAAAATTAGGTTCCAGGGCTTATTTGATGGCTCAAACGAAGTCTAAAAATTATGAAAATTGGTACGATGGTACTTCTAATACTCCTCAAGCTCGAGGACTCCTCGGCTTGCACAAAATGGAGTCTAATCTACCAAAAACGGGATTTACAATGTTTGTGTAGTGATTAAAATCACTTGAGTTGTACATAATCTAAGGGAAAAAATGATCTGGCCTTGTTGCCGTATTGTGCATGATTCCTCTGTTGCTTTGTGTGCCAACACTCCCCCCTTCCTAGCGTCTGTCGCCCCTGACAGACCTTTGTTCGCGCGGGTGGTCGATGTAATATTGGATGACATTGGTGGCCAGTTCATGTTCTCCTATCCTTAAGCCTCTGGCTAGATCGGCTTCCAATGCCTCCCAATTTATTGCACCGGGGGTTTCTGGTTGCGGGGTGGTGTAATACTCTGAATACATTGCTTGTTCACAAGCAAACAGTTGAAGTAGATGTGTCGGCTTTGGTGCGAAAATCTCCGAGTGGTACTCCCAAAAACCTGATCTGAACATTTCTTCGAAGGTCTGTTTGTAGCAGGCGGGGAGGTACTTGATGCGTGCATGCCAAGCGTAAGCCACACGGATACTGGGGGTGGTGCTCATGTCATACACCAAGTCGTAATTTCCATTGCTAAACCCCGGAAGACGTACCTGTGGTGCGGCTGCATTTCGAAAGGTCTTCAGCACTACTTGCATCATATCTAAAATTTTAAGCATCATTTGCGCTGCTACATCTTGCATGGGCTTCAAGCGCGGCATCCAGTGGCGAATGGTCCCCATCATATATGCTACCGATGGTGGTCCTTGTGGTGGCGCGATGTACGGGTAGTTCAGCCATTCCTTGCATTGCGCATTGTTCTGTACCTTGATATTAAATGCCTTCCACGACCTGCGGCGGGGGACTGGACCGTAGCATGGGTTGTACAGGAGGTGCAGCGGCGCGCTGTTCCATGTGCGTAGCATTTCTGGATAAGTCTCTAAAAGTTTCTGCCGCCATGTTGGTTGACGAATCTTGCCTTTTCGCACCTCTGGAGGAAGGTCTTCGGGTTGAAATTGGGTCGCAAAAGTAGGAATCTGACCCGTGACTCTTTGTATTTCAGCATTATAATCAGCCAGAAGAATGTAATATGGCCTGTACTGGAGTTCCGATGAGAGGATCAGGCGTCTCGATGACAAGTTCTTGAAGTAATCTGATTGTAAAACAGTCTCCTCTATGACCCTCATAGCCTGATTTTGCACTACGGTGCGCTCTTCATGCGAGGTCCCTATTTCCTCCACTTGTCGTAACCATGGCGGCCGTGGTGCCTCGAACGTGTCCTGCGCTTCTTCTGTTTGTTGGCCTCCTGGGAATGGTTGCGGATCATATTCTTCATCAAACGTTTGTTCCACAGGAATTTGCACAACTTCTTCGTCCGTGGGAGCCTCCGGAGGGGAAGATGGCCTCTCATATTGTAGTAGGCGTGTCTGCAATTCAGTTACCTGTTGCTGGAGATCTTTTATGGCCTCTGCGTCGGAGGGAAGCGAAGCTGCAGAGGGGGTGGTCGTAGGGGCAGCTATTGGGCCTTGTTGGTGTTCCTGCTTCAGTTGTCCTAGCTCCTCCGATAGCTTATCATGTGCTTCGAGTAGCATGACATAATCTTCCAATATAATCTTGATGTTATCGGGGGTCACTGCTTGAAACTTGGATGGGCTGATGGGTGCCCCCGGTGTGCTCTCAATAGCTGCTTCCAGGTTCTCTTGATTTTGTAATTGCAGGCGTCTATTCTCTTCCTGCGCAGCCGCAAGATGGCGTTTAAGTAGCGCCATATTGCGCTGAAGTTTTGAGTTGCGTTCCAGTTGTGTCCGTAGGTGACCTTCTACCACCTGCACTGCTTCCTGATCTACGTTCTGTAGCTGTACTTCCAATATATTGTGGGCTTCTTGTAGGGTGTGGAACTGTGTGTGGAGGCGAGTGTTCTCCTCCTCTAGTACCGCAAGGCGGAGCTGTAGTGTCGCTGAGTGCTCTTGCAGGCGTGCGTTTTGTTGCTGAAGCTGAATGTAATCTGTTCTTAAATTTGATATACAAGCCAACATGGTGTCCAATGCATTACCTATAGATGAGTGGGGGGTGTTTACCGTGGAAGATGCATGGGAAGGGAATTGGGGAAGGGAGACAGTGAATGATGTGTCTACGAAAGTTGTGTGTGTGGGTGTAATTGGTGGAGGGGGAATGGGAGGAGGTGAACCCGTGGGTGGAGGTGCCGTGGGTGGTGAAATGTCCATTCCTTCAGGAGTGGGTGTTAGTGTGGGACCTGCCATATACACTGGTATGGTAGGTGGTGTGTGTGTGGAAGTGGTGAATAGATGTGAAGTGGGGTGAGGAGCTGAAAAGACAGGGAATGGTTGAGGGCCTGGTTGAAAAGCCCTAGCAAAGATGTCCTGGAGGGATTGTAGAAATGGAGAGAGGGATATCGGGGGTTGGGGTCGTAAAGTTGAGGAGGGCTGAAAGGGTTGCGTGGTAGCAGGGAAGCCCATGAATGTGGATCTAGGGTCAGGATGACCCGTGGCTGAGGGCGTTGGGGATGGTTGCCCTAGGGCAGGGTCTAGGAGGGGTTCGGCGGATTGTGTAGTGTTGGGGTTGCCTTCGAAGATAGGATTATCAGTGGTAGAGAATAGGGTGGCACTGGAGATCGGAGTACGGAAGATGAAGGTGGGGTCGGTGGGTTGATTAGTCGATGTGGTTTCTACTGTTTCTCCTCTAGGAGGTGATGGCGGGGGAGTAGGTGGTAGTGGTTCGGTGGACTCCTCATGGGTGGCTGGGTGCTGTTGGCTAGCTGTCTGGGAGGTTGTTCTGATAGTTTCAGGTGTAGTAGTCGGCTCTTCTGCAACTGTAACGGGAATTTGTATATTTTTACCTGGGCGAGGTCGTGTCTGGAACCTTCGTGGGTCATATTGAACTGAAGGCCTCTGAATGGCAGTGCGCACAGCTTCTACAACTCCATATGTTTCTGCCATTAATAAGAGACCTTCCCTGTACTCTGAGTCAACTCCCGCTTCTTCCAACAACTGAGTCATAAGTACTCTGCTGCTCTGTTCAGTGAGTAATTGCTGCGATCGTACTCTTTCCATAATCTGATACAGCCTTCGGAGTTCTGCTGTATATGCTGGGGCTTCAGTGGTCTCTTCTTCATACACTTCTTCTGCTTCCGGGTGTCCGTGTTGTTGACTTTGCTGAGCGTCACTCCAATGGACATGTCTACCGTCTGTAGACCTTCGTCTTCTTCGTGAGGATGTGCCCTGCTCCTCTGCCTCTGAATAAAACTCCACATCAGAGAATTGTGTGCTTTGTAGGAATGCTTCGAAATCCTGGGGGTCCAGTCCTTCAGCCTCTCCAGTGGCAGCAAATTCGAATTCAGGTGTAACAGGAGGAGCCGATGGGGTCGGTTGTGCCGTAGTGTCAGATTCCGACCTGGGTATCCTAATGGTAAAGGGGGGTACAGTGCCCTCTCTTAATGGTGATGCCTCAGGAGTAGTCAGGACTTCCCTTGTTTGGACACAAGGGATCGCGCCCCTCATGCGCTTGGACTGATGTGTGGATGTCTTGAGCCTTTTAAACATTTGTAATTGTGCACAAGTTAAGGCACGCTCAATGGGGACATCATATGCCAAGCATCGATAAATGATGCGTGTGAGTGCGCAGCATCCGTTCACCACTAATTTCCTAGATGCCCGTTTGTTTGCTTCATACAACTGATCTATAATCCACACTGGTAGCTTAATAGGTAACGCACCTGCTGCCGCCAAGTAGAGAGCAAACCAGATCTTCTTGTGTGGTTGCGTGAATCGGTCTTGACCGGGGAAGGCGAAGTGCTGCATGCACATTCGGAGAGGGATGGACACATTTGGGGTGAGTGCTGCCATGTCTTTCAGCTTCACTACTTTCCTGTCCTTCATGTTGGTGGGAACGAGAGCATCCTTTTCTGAGGGTACATGCGTGCCATGCATATTTAAAGCATCACTTACCAACTCCACAGTAAGCTCAAACCTCTTCAACTCGTTGTTGCCCAGCAATGAAGGGAGAACAAATGATCCGGGTTGGTCCTTATCTTCATTAGCTTGTAATGTGGAGACCAAATAGTAACATCGGAGGAGATCGGGTTTAGGTAGTGGGGCTTCAAAATATTCCGCCAATCCTGCTCGTTGCCATATGATCTGTAGATCTTCTGTGTTCTGTAAAGTCTCGAACTCTTTGGAGAAAAATTGGAATCGCACCCATGATCTGTCATACTCGCATTTAGACTCCCAGATATACTTGGCCTCACCTAATGGACCGGGCATGCCATTGAACCAATGAGAATTCGCATGAACTCTTTCCGTGATGCCTGTAGGTGGATCCGGCACCGGGAGTTGCTGAAGGTGTTGCATCTCCTCTGGTCGTTCAGTCGGAAGCACGTCCACAGGTAGGCTATCCACATCAATTCCTGCAGTAAGTATCCCTGCTTGTGAGCCCGAACCTGTCGCTTCTGCCATTTCTCTTCTTGCTTTCTGATTCTGTGAGAATATAGAATCATGTGTTAACATCGTAATGGACAAAATAAATCCGTTATTGTCCCCGTTACAACATTAACATGAGGTAGATGGTGAGTTAGTGGTTAGTAAGTGCACGAAGACAGTGAGTGTAGTTAACGTTTGTGTATTCCTAGGAGACTAATGCCGTTAGTAAGTGGGGTGAATTTACAAATCTGGGTCGGGGGGTTTATTACAGATCTTAGACTGCCAAATGCAGTGGATGGGCTTTGCTTTCGGTTTTGTAGAGACACCAGAGAGCTGTGTCGGTGTCGCTGTTTGGGAGTGGGGCCTTTTAGGGACCCACTTATAAGTGATTACATGCATGCTCATGGGTCTTGGTGTGTTCCTAAGTGTTGAGCACGAGGGAATACTGGTTGTACTCGTAGATGGGTTATGCTGCATAGGTTGTGGCCTTGGTGTAACTACTTGTGCCCTCAAGCAAGCCTTAGGCACCCAAATTTGTCTAGATTGTGGGCTTGCCTTCATCGACTTCTTGGGCACCCAAATAGATTTTACTTTAGCAGAAGAATTTCTGATAGACTTCTTATTAGCGTCGTGTTGTTGGTTACTAATAAGAAGCTGTGCCCGTGTAGTTGACGGTGGTGCACCCGATCGTTCGCCTTTTCGCACCCACACCTGGTGTATTTTCTGGGACATTCTGCTGCGCAGGTACTTTTGATCTCGGACATAGGTAGTACTCGGCTTCTTCTGCTTGTGATCCGCCTTTGGTTGCTGCCTCCTTCTGGCCTTTGGAAAAGAAGGGAGTTCCGTTGCATCCCTGACTCCTTTTTTGCAAATATCATTCCTCTGCAACACAGGGTTTTGAACAAGAACAGCATGGTCATCTTCATGTGTACCCCTGGAAGGACCAGGAGTCTGTGCCTTTCCTAGCTCCTTGAGTGCTCCATTGTCTAATTCTACTGTGACTCGACTATGATTGAGCCAAACCTGGAGAAGTCCACTTCTTAGGTTTAGATTGACTGCTTGGTCATAGATCCAATCCTGACCCAAGACGAGAGGTTCAGTGAGATCCTCATCTTGACACACTAGTCCTTTAACGGTCATTGCCTCATCGTGAATGTAGAGGGGAAGTTCCACCTCGCCCATGCAAGGGGTTTCCACGCCTCCCAATCCTATGAGATATGCTTCCACAGGATTGACAGTCAATTGTAATTCTTGGCAGTAAGACAATTTAACAGCACTAGTGGCTGCACCTGAGTCAATCAAGGCTCTTACGGTCCTTGCACTCTTTCCTTGTCCTATATCTAAGGTTACAAAAGGACGTCTATCAATTATCCTATGCGAGCTTGTTCCTGCAACTTCACACATGGCCATAGGAAATCCTTGGTCTGCATAGTCATTCGCTCCAGGCTGATCTCTACCTTGCCTTCGTAATTTCATCCTTCTGATGCGTTCTAAAGCTTCAGCTTGAGCTTCTTCTCTAACTCGCTTTTCTTCCTCTTTGCGTTTTTTAGCAGTGTTGAGTCGACTGAGCATTTCCTCCGTGAGGGGTTCTTGATACAACTTGACTCTGCATCCGCTAATATAGTTTGGGAGAACATCACCCTCTAACGTGGCTAGTTGTACTGCTCCGCTCGTGGAGATCCTATTGATGATCATCGGTCCGTAGCCTCTCTTTTCTAGCTTCCTCGCGTGTTGTTTTAGTGTATAGACTAAAACTAAATCTCCTGCTTTCAAGCCCTTATCCTTCACATGGGCATCAAAATATGCCTTCTGTCTCTTCTTGGCTGCATATATTCCTGCAGCGGCTCTCAGTCTTGTTTCCCCTAATCGTTCAAGGTCAAAGATCCTAGAGGAGAGCTCATGACCTGTCCATTCGTGCTCTTGTGCTACTTTCAATGTAGGGATCAAGAAGTCCAAAGGTAACACAGCGTTTTGACCGAATACCATCTGAAAGGGGGTGGCTTGGAGTACCGTTTTGTAGGCAACTCGGTATGCCCAAACAGCATGGTGTAGCTGTTTGTCCCAATCAGAGCGTTTAGTGTTCACTAATTTCGTCAGTACATTGCATAAAATCTTATTAGTGCTCTCTGCTTGTCCATTAGCTTGAGGGTGATAAGGGGCAGACTTCTTGTGTATTACCAAGAATTCTTGGAGTAGATTTTCAATCACTTCGTTCAAGAAATGAGTGCCTCTATCACTTACAAGCTCTATGGGTAGCCCATATCTCGTGAATACATTCTCAAACAAGAATTTGGCAGTTGTTTGAGCATCGTTCTTGGTTGTAGCTTTTACCTCAACCCACTTGGTGAGATAATCTGTTGCCACAATGATGTATTCCGCATGAGAACCCTTAGCTGGGGGATTAATAGGACCTACGAAGTCTATTCCCCACTTAGAGAATGCACGTCCACCCATCATAGGTTTCAGTGGCATCTCATCTTTGCGTATAGGATACTGAGTCCTCTGACAGACATCACACCGTTTCACATAGGTATGTGCATCCATGTGAAGGGTAGGCCACCAGAAGCCCGCAAATAATATCGCCTTGATCACCCGATCTGGTCCAAAGTGTCCTCCTGCTACACCTTGGTGAGCAGTTTCCAAGATCTTAAGATATTCACTCTCATGGACACACAGTCTCAGGTAACCATCCTTACCGCGTTTGTATAGATTATCACCAATGAGTGAGTAATCCAAGGCTTCTTGTTCTAAACTCCTTTTCCTAGCCAGAGTCATGTCTGGAGGGAATGTGTTTGTCCTCAGGAATGATACTAGTGGTTCGCTCCAATCTGGCACAATGGATACTTGATAAAGAGTGGCATGTTCCACTGGTGGTTTAGTGCAACAGATTGGGCATTCCTTGCACAACTTTTGGACATCAGCTTCCATAGTTGGCCAATGTACTCCGAGTCTCCTTAGAGTCTGTAACGTTCGTTGCTTTGAATGGTGTTGCTCTAGTGCACCTACATGTGCTAATTGCAACCATTTAGAGTACTCATCCTCTTCTACGCAACACGCCAAGATCCCTTGGTCTGTGTGCTTGTACATGCTTCCTGCCATGATGTGGTACTTCTGGGCTTTTACAACCTCTCTATTCCGTGTGTTTACGACTGGATGATTAGGCCCGTAGGTCAATACTGGTACCAATGGCTTAGCCCACTGCGGTATAACTTCCAAATTAAACAAGTAAGCATCTGGAAGGTCATCTGACACTCCTTGTGGGGCTTCTCCCGATGTGAGCCTAGAGAGATGATCTGCTCTCAAGTGAGTCCTACCTTTTCTTACCACAACCTCAAAGTCATATTCCATTAGCAAGAGAAACCATCTTACTAATCTTCCTGTATTGCATGGCTTGTTTACAAGATATAACAAAGCCTGGTGATCAGTAAAAAATTTAAACTTATTTGCAAGCAAATAGTGTCTAAATTTTTTGACTGCATAAACCATGCCTAATCCTTCGCGCTCTGTAGTGGTGTAATTCCGTTCAGCCGCATTCAATTGTCTACTGGCATAGGCAATTGGAAGATCCATATTACCTTCACCAGTAGGTTGTGCGAGCACACATCCAATAGCATAATTGGATGCATCCACGTGAACATGGAATGGCTTATTCCAATCTGGTGTGGTCAAGATTGGTGCTGAACACAATCTTCGTTTAAGTTCCTGGAAGGAATTCTCACATTCATCCGTCCATTCAAAGTTTGTCAGAAGTCCGTACATGGGCTTTGCAATGACAGCATACATGTGTATAAATCGTCGATAATAACCACAATGCCCCATGAAAGCTTGTACTTCCTTGACATTCTTTGGCCTAGGTAGCTCTGCTATGGCTCTCACTTTTTCTTCATCGGTAGATATGCCATTCTTTGACACTATGTGTCCTAGGATCTTTCCTTGCCTGACCATAAAAACGCACTTTTCTGGGTTCAGGCAGACTTGGTACTCTCTACATTTGTCAAAGATTTGTCTGAGTTCAGGAATATGGGTTTGTCTAACGTTGGAATGAGCACAAAGATCATCAACATAGACTTCTAAACTCTTCCTTAGGAACTCCTTAAACACATGGCACATCAGCCTCTGGAAGGTAGCTGGTGCATTGGTAAGCCCAAATGGCATTACTCTAAAAGCAAAAATGCCCCATTCTGTGGCAAAGGCTGTCTTATGCTGATCTTCTGGAGCTATGGCTACTTGATTGTAGCCAGAAAATCCATCAAGGAAGCTGTACACTTCCTTGCCTGCCACTCTTTCTAAGAGATGCTCTGTGATGGGAAGCGGATAGTTATCTCGAATTGTGGCGGCATTAACCTTTTTCAAGTTAATGCACACACGCAGTTTGCCATTCTTCTTGGGCACCACTACGATAGGGGATACCCATTCAGTGTGCTCAATTTCATAGATAAATCCAGCTTCGACCAATCTATCTATCTCTTCCTTGATCTTAGCAGCATAGTTATCGTTATATGTATATGGCTTTTGCTTAGAGGGTTTAGCATCTGAGGTCATGGGAATGGTGTGTGAGCATATATCTGGGTCAACCCCTTTCAAATCCTTGTAACTCCAAGCGAATACATCTCTGTATTCTCTTAGCAAGGCAGTCAATTCATGTTCTTCTTCTTCTGTCAGGTCATGGCCTATATACGTGCATCTCTCCTCTCCTTCTTCTATGGCCACTACTATTTTCTTAGTAGTTTCTTTGTTATCATAGGCCTCTCCTGATTGTGCCTCTCGTTTAGGCATTCTTATCATGACTCTCCTGTCATCTATCTCATACTTCTTAAAATTTTCGGGGACCTCAAACAAAGATTCTTCCTCTTCTGGTGAGGCTTCTCTCTTTTTTCGTTTCTTTCCTTCTTCCTTCGGGGTCACATGTGTTGTTAATCTTACATTAGTTGTAACCTCTCCATGCCTCTGGGGTTGAAATTCTACTTCATGGAAGTATTCTTCATCTGATGCAAATGGTGGGTCCATAATGATTGACTCTAGATCGGAGTCACTTGCATCCTCAAATGCATCAGGGCTAGGCTCGCATTCTTCTAGAACTGCCTCTCCCATGATTGGCTCTATGGAGAAGACTGAAATATCATAACCATCCTCATCACAGTGAGGTGTCCATTGTTCTTCGTTGATGGCTACGTCCATTGTTGCCAAGATTTCTGCCCAACCGTGAGGTTCAAATTCTTCGTCTGGAAAAACTACAGGTGCATAGGCTGGGTCTTGGATTGATCTATGGGTTTCTTTCACACCTACCTCTCTGGCTTTCTCTCTCTTCTCTTCTTCTACTGCTACCTTGCACATCCATAAGTGAGTGTCTTCATGCATCCATGAGGATCCAGATTCTAGGGAATGCACAGATTCTGTATCATCTTTGGCTCTATGGATGGGATTCCACTGGATAGGAGGGACATCTCTATGAGAATAGTCCTTGAGATTGACTTTGGTTGTAACACCCAAGTGTTGCAAATACAAGGAGTTGGTTCCCCAATCCTGTACCACTTGCAACTGTCGCATAAATGGTCTTCCTAAAATCATCTCATAAGCATGATTTTTGCTGAAGTCACATATAGCAAAGCTATGCTCAAACTCAACACCACAAGTGGTGAGAGTTATCCCTTCCAGCAATCCTAAGGGTCTCTCAATATGACCATCGGCCATCTGCAATTTCATTCTTGTTGGCCTGAGTGCTGGCTTGCCCCAACGCTTCCAAAGGGAAGTAGTGGCAATCGCAACTCCTGCACCTGAGTCTAAAATTGCCTTGGTGGTGTACTCTTGGTAGGTGATGGGAAGATAGGTGTTCCCTTCTTCGCCTTCACACATATCCCCTATCTTATCCAAGGGAATTTCTGGCACTGTCCTATGGGATCCTACCTGGGAACGAGGTTTTGCTATCTCTGGTACTTGTTTGGCTACATGTTTCCATAATTCAGGTCTAACCTTGAGTAGCTCTTCTAACTTGAGATTACACTGCACATTAGTGTTCTTCACTACCTCTGTGTTCCTAGGAATGATTGAGTCGTCGTTCCTTACCATGACTGTGGGTGCTCTCATACATGTGGACTTTGCTTCCCATGGGCCTGTGAAGTGGGGTAGCTCTTGTATGGAATTAGACTCAAAGTCTAATCTCTCGTGAGACTGAACACTCTCATGCTCCCCGTAAATAGATGGGATGTCTTGTGGGAATTGGTCGTGTGCATCGTCCACAAGTTCAAAAGGAGGGGCGACCTCGCTTTCGTTATCCCATTTGTCTTCTTGAATCTCTCGTAGGAAGTCTGGTGCAAACCGATTCATAGAAGAAGAAGTGTCTGGCTCCGTAGAATTGGGCGCATAAGCAACCTGTGAAGGAGGGCTGATTCTATTGTTGACTCTCTCCTCGTTCTCGCAAATGGCTGGAGCACAAGCTTCTTGGGGAGGATTACTTATTCTATTACTTTTCCGAACAGGCTCACACATTCCCTGAGAAGGAATGTAGGCAACCTGTGGAGGTACTTGAGCTTTCGAGGGAGGCTCATCTGCCTTTTGGGGGGGAAGATAAGCTTCTTGGAGAGACACATGGGCTTCCTGAAGAGGCTGGCTTATCCGTTCTCTTGCCCTTTCCTTTCTTTGAGGGGTAGGTTCCTTTTCTGGCTGTGCTATTGGCCTCTCTATTCTTTCTAAGGAGGGGAAGTTGTCCGGTTTAGGGGCATTGGCCACATACACTTCTGATTGGGAATGATTCCTGTTTTTGCTTGCTTTTTCTTGGTCTTGATTTTTTTCTTCCTTGTCAGATCTTGCAATTATCCTCTCTAACTTCTCTAGGAATCCATCCAAGTGTAATTGCGTTTTGGCTGAGCCTGAGTAATTGAAAAGGCGACTGGCTTCAAACATAGTCTGAGCCAATGCGACCATTTTCGCGCATAGTTTGGTTCTTTCTATCTCTAGGTCAGCTCTAGGATAGCACTTGTCATGATCCGTGACGTTTGGCCCTTCTTGGATTCTGGCCTGATATGCCTTAAGCATCATGTCTATGTCTTCGGGAGTGGGATCAGCTAATACTGATCCTGTTTGGGGTGGTGGGTGGGTTGCGTGGGCTGTCTTAGAGGGTGAAGGGATGGAGGGTGATGGGGATGGTAGCGGTGGGAATGTGTGAGAGTGCGGTTGAGACGTGATCTCTATGATTTTAGCCTTGGTTTCTCGTAGACTTTCCTCAAGTTCACTCATCTTCTTTGCCCATTGCCTTTTCATGCGTTCGCGGCTATCTTTCCAAGCTCTTGTTCTCTTTTTATTTTGGCTCTCAGTATCGCTAGCATCTAGGCTCTTTTCCTGGCCTACCCCTTGGTTTTGCTGCAATGCCTGAGCCCTAGTGACTACCTGTACTGGTGCAGTGGAAGTGACGCTTCCTGAGGAGTCTACCACTAACCCAACAACGTTGATAGGGGTGATTTTTGGCATGCTATTGGGGTTCTTTGGGCAATCTCGTAAGAGATGCTCTTTTCCGCAATCTTGGCAGAAGCCTTGGATCGTCACCGACTGGGTTTGCGTAGGTGGAGGCAAGGGACAATCACGAATGAGGTGATCTCCTTGGCATCTGTAGCACGGTCCTCTGGGAAATGGTGGTCGTACTTGCCTAGGTTGAGGTCTAGGGTTGGGGTTTGTATACATGATGTTCGTGTAATCTGACTCCCAACTAGGTTCGTTCGGCTCTTCACCATAGTAGGACTCTCCATGTTCTGGGGACTGCATGTAGTAAGCCTGGGGGCTATCCACATGGGTAGAATCAAAGCTATGGTCACTTGGGTCATTTTCAGAGATCAAGGATGTTACAGGGACTATAGCTCTATTCAGGTTCTCTTCTGCAGCAGTATACTTTACCGGAATCACATTAGCTGGGGCTGGGGTTTGTTGTGCTAGCACAGGCTGAGGCCTTTGTTGGTTTTGATATTGAGGTTGGAAATTTTGTTGTGGCCTGCCATATGGTTGTGGAGGGTACTGGTTCTGGTATCTGCCTTGTTGGTAGGGCTGAGGGTAGGGTTGTCTAACCGCCTGCTTGTTGTATGGGCAGTCTTGTGCGGTGTGGTTGGTGTATCTCCGTTCTATGGTGCAGTACTGGCTACTAGGGTTTACTTGGGGTTGAGCCATAATGGGACAGACGTTCGCCATATGGTCACCACCGCATGTATAGCACCTTTTCACAGGAGCAAACCTTGGAATCTGTTTGCTAGTCACACCTAATTTCTGAGCTACTTTTTCGGCCAGTTCCTCAATTGATGTGGCTTGTGTGGAAGATTGACTAGATGCACTATCTGAATCTTTGTAAATTTTGGACAGCTCTAGCTCTTCTCCTAGGTTATCTTCAATGTCAATGCACATACGTACACACTCTTCTATAGTCCTAGGGTCTTTCAGATACACATAGGATCTCAATTTTGGACTCAACAATCCGTCAAGGAATAAGGCTACTTGTTTAGCAGATGTGGGTAGCTCCGAAATAGGGCACCTTTCAAGATATTGTCTAAATCTTCTTCCGGCAAGTCTCACAGTCTCTTGAGGGGTTTGTTTGAAGCTGTGAATCAGTGAGGAGGTGTTGTGCCTTATGCCACTCTTGGAGAACTCAATAATAAATGCTTCTAGGAGTTGGTCTATGCTCCTGAACTGGCGCTCATCCAATGGTTGAAACCATGTAAGTGCCGTATTCCTTAGGGTTAGACCGAAGGCATTGTACTGTGTGAATAGATCCTCAACCTGTTCCGCCCTCAAGACTTGCTTGAACTCCGCCACATGATCATAGGGATCTCCTGTGCCGTCAAAATAATTCTTCATGGACTTAACTAGCTGGGTGGGTCTCAAAGTTCTTGTGTGCTCTCTAGGCCTCGGCAGAGGGAATCCATCTACATTTCTTTGGTTCCTGTGGGCTCTATGCATCTCGGGTTCTACCCTATTCGTCTCTGTTCTCGTTCTTTCTCTGCCCACTGGGTTGGCAAAACTTACTTCTGGTCTGTCTTTACTTCTGTCTCTTTGCATACCATGAGCCTGGGATGTTCCAGCTCCAGGGTGACCATAGGCTACATTTGATCTTGGTTGGGGGAAAATGAATTCGCCCTTCCAAGTGTAAGCATGCCTATCATTTTCTGTCACCACAAAGATCCGTTCTGAAGCATGATCTAAGTAGGTCACTCTGCCTGGGCTATCCGGATCCTTAAACTCATAGATCATGATATTTCCTATGTCTGTTGGCTGATTAGACTTATACCTCCAAAAGGCTTCATCAGTTTCGCGATTAAGGAGCAACTCTATGCTCTTGTTGTCTTGAGGGACCCATTCAGGCGTGATAAGCCTAGTGAGCACTGATTTACCTCGAGGGGTTCTAGGTTCCGCACCCATGTTCCCTTGTTCCAGGTCCCCTAAGTCCGCTTCTGAGATTACGTTCCCGAAGTCATCTGTCCTATCAGGGTGACTAGTAACAACATATATAGTTCCTTCCTTGTCCAGGTATGCACCATTTTCAAACTTGACAGCTGGGTGTTCTAGTCCTATGGATTGGTCAGGGTTTTTAATCTGGACCACAGATCTTCCTAGGCCATCCTCATAGATGCTCGCACCTAATCGGTTGGTCCTAAGGTATTCCAGCTGTGTTTTGTAAGGGCCTTCTACCCTGTACAAATAAGGCACTCCTGAACTTCCCGTCGGTCTGTCCATGCCTTGAGACATTTCTGACTCACTGATCTCAGAGCTAGGGTAGTATGAGTGGTGGCTCAACTGCTGGGCCCAAGACCTTGCAGTATGATTGACACTAGCCTCTGAAGACCTAAGGCTTTGTCTTTCCCTTGCTAAATGTCGTCCTGATCTAAGGTTCATATGCCTAACTGATTAGCCCAAAATTTTTTTTTTCAGAGTACAACCTCGTTGCCGATCAATTGGTACCAGTCACTTGGTTCTTTTTAGTTAATTGTTGTGTTTATTGTCTGATATCACGTCGTCAGGAATACTTGAATGTTCTTCGTACTTTCAGGTTGATCGTTCCACGTTAGGTTCTTTCCTTTATGTTGTCGACAGTACAGAGATTAAGTTTTTAACTTGAACTTGAGTTTTTAGGTAGTCTTCAACTTGATAGTGGCCTATCGTCGTCCTGACTTACTCCTACTTCTAATCGCTCTTAGCCTAGGCTAGGAATTGACGAAGAGGAGTTGAGAATATTCCGACCTTTCTTGCCGAACCTTGCTCTTTAGTGCTCGAGAAGTGGATTCTCAAGCGTGTGCCACACCCTTGCTTGGATACTCTCAATTGCTTCTCAATAGGCCTGCATAAATCCCAAGATTAGCTCCAAGTAGACCTTTCAATTGACAGACAATTTATTTCAGACACTTTGTTAATGACCCTTGTTCCCCCTTTTGCATCGTTAGAAATTTACTCTAGAGCTCCCTTGGTGTTCCTACCCCTCAGTATGTCAATTTTCCAAATATCCTATCTGAAAATCAACGCATTATTCTCATAAAAAACAGTTGAGGGCGTGTAGTATATGTCACGAGCTTTCCGACAAGCCCTAGAGCTCAGAAAATGGATTTCGTATGAAAAAGTTATGACCGTTCAGGGTTTAGGGGGTTACTAGACCAACAGAACCTTTCGAGGGTTTTAATGCATTTTCTAAGGCCTTTGTAAGTAGATGAGTACATGAAAGTGCAAATATGCCCAAAATTTAGCCTAAATTTCCAAAAATTCACTCCTTAATTTTTTGCCGAAAATGCCTGTCTATCGCGATAGACGGTGTCTGTCGCGATAGACACAATCTATCGTGGGGGCTGTCTGTCGCGATAGACGGTGTCTGTCGCGATAGACAGTGTCTATCGTGGAATTCTGTCTGTCGCGATAGACCGTGTCTGTCGCGATAGACGGTGTCTATCGTGGGATTCTGTCTGTCGCGATAGACGGTGTCTGTCGCGATAGACGGTATCTGTCGCGATAGACACAATCTATCGTGGAGGCTGTCTGTCGCGATAGACGGTGTCTGTCGCGATAGACAGTGTCTATCGTGGAATTCTGTCTGTCGCGATAGACGGTGTCTGTCGCGATAGACGGTGTCTGTCGCGATAGACGGTGTCTATCGTGGATTTCTGTCTGTCGCGATAGACGGTGTCTGTCGCGATAGACGGTGTCTGTCGCGATAGACGGTGTCTATCGTGGATTTCTGTCTGTCGCGATAGACGGTGTCTGTCGCGATAGACGGTGTCTGTCGCGATAGACGGTGTCTGTCGCGATAGACGGTGTCTATCGTGGATTTCTGTCTGTCGCGATAGACGGTGTCTGTTGCGATAGACGGTGTCTGTCGCGATAGACGGTGTCTGTCGCGATAGACGGTGTCTGTCGCGATAGACGGTGTCTATCGTGGATTTCTGTCTGTCGCGATAGACGGTGTCTGTCGCGATAGACTGAAAAAATGCAAATTTTTGAAAAACTTCTAGTGATCTAGAGTGCCCACAAGGTGTAGGTTACAGTGGTAATCATGCATTCACAAAATGTTAAGATTTTCTGTCTGTCGCGATAGACAGAGACTGTCGTCCCGGGACCTGTGCAGAGCCTGTCGTACCTGCGCACACTGCTGGGGATGATGGTACAGCAAAAAACCTGCAAAATAGCTCAGAAAACATGCAAAAACAGCACATGCAAGTTCGCTCTCTCGCTCTCTCTCACAAGTGAAATGAGGGAAATGAGGTGGAGGTGGGGATATAGTCAAAAAACTGAAATTTTCGCGATGATGGAGATGGACGTGGGAGATGGTGATGATGATGATGGTGAAGAAAGTAAAAGAAAATCGATGAGAGTGAAGAAAATACCTACTACTCCAACGCGTCAACTCTACGTCTTACCATCACACGCTCGTCCTCAAAGTTCGGTCCCCGGCAACGGCGCCAAAATTTGGTGTAGCTCAGTGATGAGTAGCACCTCCTTTAATGTCAATCCGGGAAGACGTGAGGATGGTATGAAGACCTCGAGCAAGTGACGGCACAAGTGCGTGAGTGAGAAGCACACAAGCATGCACACACATACACACACACGCGCACACACGGCAAGACAAAGAGAGAGAATCAATGGAGTTCTTTAGAATACTTTCAAAAGCTCTTACAAGTTCGTTTCAATTACAATCTAGCCCCAAAAATGAGCTCTCTAGCTCTTTTTATAGGTTTTGACTAGCTTTTGACCCTGTCCAGACCTAGTGTCCGTCCTAGTTAAAAATTAGGTTCCAGGGCTTATTTGATGGCTCAAACGAAGTCTAAAAATTATGAAAATTGGTACGATGGTACTTCTAATACTCCTCAAGCTCGAGGACTCCTCGGCTTGCACAAAATGGAGTCTAATCTACCAAAAACGGGATTTACAATGTTTGTGTAGTGATTAAAATCACTTGAGTTGTACATAATCTAAGGGAAAAAATGATCTGGCCTTGTTGCCGTATTGTGCATGATTCCTCTGTTGCTTTGTGTGCCAACAGTCGATTCACTTATGTATGCTTCTAACTGATAGAGTATCTTGGTGCTCACTTTGATGTCCCAAGAATGTCTAAAGAACATAATTCAAAAGTCCTAGTTTTAAGTGAATTTTTAGGAGTTCCTACCAATTGGTATCAGAGAGAGTAAGTTCTTTTGGGAAGTTTGTTTCAAGTCATGTTGTTCTACATGTGAGAGTTTTTGGGATGAATCATCATCATCTTTGGGTTGTCTAATCGCCATCGCATGAAGGAGAGTAGCAGAAGGCACTTTTCTAGAGTAAAAGGGAGGGTCTTGACCCCCTGAGAGGAGCTTGACTCACCTCCCCCTCCCCCCAAGAGTCCATGTGTGCACTCGACACCCAAAGAATAGAGAAGAATTGCCCGAATTCGCCCCCGTGCTAATGCACTACTGGAACATACCCATGAGGAGGAGGGGCTCCATCCATCTTCTCTTCTTGATGGTCATAAAAGAATCTCTTTAGCTATATATCTCCACCTTGGAAATTGATGAAGGCACATGTGGGGTAAAGAGGCCAACAGTTACACATGCACCTTGTTGAGAGAGAAGCTCCATAGAGAACCAAATTGAAGTTCCTCCACTTGTTTCTTCATCAAAGCCTCTCTACAATACCTTATTTGGAGTACCTAGCTTCACCAAAATGGCCATGGCTCTTTCATTTCTCAACTAAATTGAGTGATTTCACTTCCTATAGAATCCTCACTTAGAGATCTAATCTTTGAGTAGCATTTGGATTCATCTACACACATGTGCGTAGCTTTGAAGTTGGCTATTTTACATCAACTATTCTCAAAGAAACATCTTTTCAATGCAAGGATGATCAAGATCCACTTCGAGACACAAGAGGACTATATATCTGTCATTTCCAACACGGGCACATATCTCCATGTGGAAATTCTAAACCTTAAGATAAGTTTTCTCATGTTTTTCATGCATTTCTACTGTCTTTATGCATTATTTTGCATTTAGAACAAGCATAACACATGCCATATGCATCATATGTTTTTTCATATTCTTGTTTAGTTCTGCCTTTTGTATGCAAATAGGATGGTAGTATATTCTTTTACAAGCACCACCAAGAAGAAAAAAGAACATTCATTGTTCTTATCATTTGTATCCGTGCCGCAAGCATGAGGGTTTTTATACAAGGTCGTGTAGTGCCCTTTGTTCATATTGTATATATTGTGTGCCCATCGACACATTTTCTTGAAATTGCATATAGAGCACTTGGTTAATTTTTTTTAAATTTTTATTTTCTTGTCAAAATGTTGTCAAAATTTTCAAAATTTTTACATGCATAAGCATAAATGTAGAAAAGCATACTAAAAGTGTTCTTATTGTCATTTCTTTATGCAAAGGATTGTGACTAGTTACTTTCTACTGCCACTTTTTTACATTAGGTGTACATAAACACAAAACAATAAACATAATACCATAAAAAAACATAAAAAGAACTTCACTCTTTCCTAGTTATGGATTCAGGACCTTCTTCATCACTTAAGGCCTTTTTTCTTGGAGGCAAGTCACATAAAGAACAAGTACCATTCTTCATAATATCATAATATTATGATTGCATAGGAGCATGCTTCATGATATTTGGAACATGTACGTAGCTCAAAGAAAGAGGAAGCAGTGCCAGATAGCAACTTGCCAAGAATGGACTTAGATGCTCTAGGTGAGCATCAGACCCCAAAAGTTCCTAGCAAAAGTTTTCTAGTAAGAGAAGCTAGATGGAAGCTTAAGGATCTTAAGCCATCAAGATGTCATGGCTCTACTAGTGCACAAACTGCTGATGCTATTGAGTAGTGGCTCAACAAGTGGGATTGATGCTTCTATCTATGCCATATCATGGATGATAGGCATAAGATTCATCAGGAAACCTACAACCTCATGGACGTTTCCCATAGGTGTTGGCATAAGATGGAACATGACAAGAAAGAGCCCACTACATGGGAACAGTTTAAAGTCCTGTTTTATAACAACTTTGTATCACTTGACAAGAGGTCTATAGCACTAGACACTTGATTTTTCATCATCAAGAAAAACCAAACCATTCAGGATTATGCAAATAAGTATAAGTGGGTACTTCTTAAAGCACGTGACTCTATCCTAGAGTTTCTCCAAGTTCACAAGTTTTTCTTGGGACTTAGAGAAACTATCCGTCCTCTAGTTAGAAAGGGTAGGTGTCACTCTTTGGCATAGGCCATATAGATGGATCTAGTCTATGAGGATAGCCACAAGGGCATAGGCTCCTAGGGCCAGAGATCCTCATGGACTAAGATGAGTCAGCCCTTCTCCACTTCCACTCCTATCTTGACCAGTGTACAACCTCAAAAAGAGGCTAAGTAGATGCACATGATCAAGAAAATTTTCTTTGGCTAAGAGGGATTATAATAAGTGCACTCTTACCCTTCATTAGAAAGAGAAGGCAATGAAGGAAGGATTCAGCTATGGATGCTTAGGACATAATTGCTTAAAGACTATCCTAGGAAGAAAAAGATAGCAGCAACCATAGTCATAAATCCTACATAGGTAGGGAGTGATGTAGATGAGGATTTAAATGATTCCCCATCTCAAGTACCATCTCCTATAGTGTCCATGATGATAACGAAGAAGGTGCCTTCTGTGCCAAGTGTTGTGCTTTTGCTAGTGGCACAGAAAGGATACCAATTCCTTGATACAGAACTCATTGTTATGAGAGGAGTCATCACAGGACAACCTATCAAGGTCCTCTTTGACATTGGGTCTATGCATAATGTCATTAGTTCCTGACTTGTTACAATGTTACACTTAGACAATGTGCAGTTAGAGTATGCCTACATAGTGGAGCTTGTTGATGGCAAGGGTACATGGGACTGACGAGTAGTAGGTCTACCAATCCAGATCTAGTCCTACGAGGACAAGTTGGATTTTGAGATAACACGACTGGATCATTTTGATGTAGTCGTAAGTAAAAAGTGGCATACTAGGAGATGACCAATCATAGATTTTGCTTCACATGTTTATCAGTTTGAGCATGCGGGGAGGCGAGTATTGATCCGTGGAGAGCCAGATCTCCAAGAGATGGGATTGGTGATTGCACCCAAGTTTCTCAAGATCGATTGTAGTTATATCTATTTTCTTTATTTCGTGTATTCATCTTATGTAGTGATGGATTCTTGCAGTCAAGGAAACCCTAGTTGGAATGCTCAAGTACTTTCAAATAAAATAAGAGCAAAATTCCAAGGGCTGTTTTTAAAAGAATTATCTTCAGGTTTACCTCCTTGCAAGAACATTGAGCTCAAAATCAAATTGGTACCAAGAGCGAGTCCGATCGCTCGACCTCCATTTCAAATGAGCTTGTAGGAGGATAATGAAGTCCACAAGGCTTGGATGAGTATTTGCAGAAAGGGTTGATCAAACTTAGATAATTGCCCTTTGGAGCACCTGTTCTTCTAGTGAAGAAGAAAGATGGATCTTATAGGATGTGTGTCAGCTACATAGCACTCAATAAGATTACCATCAAGCATAGTTATCCCATGACCATAATAGATGATCTCCTTGATGCTCTAGGTGGATCAATTGTATATAGTAAAATAGATTTGAAAAATGGCTACCAACCGATTAGAGTAAAGGAACAAGATGTATATAAAACAGATTCAGAACCTATTTTGGACATTATGAGTATTTTATTAGGCCATTTTGTTTGATTAATGCACCTACTACTTTCATGATGTTAATTAATGATATTTTACATCCATTCATTGGAAATTTTGTTGTGGATTTTTTTGATGACTTGTTTCTGTATAGTAGGCCTCTACATGAGCATGAAAATCATTTAAGATTAGTACTAAATAAGTTAAAAAGAAAATTAGTTATTTGTAAATCCAAATAAGACTCAATTGTTTCTTCTAGAGATAGAGTATTTAGGGCATGTGATATCGGTCGATGGGGTTCAGATGGATCCCAAGAAGGTCTCAATTATTCTAGCTTGGCCTACTCCTCAAGATGAGGGAAAATTAACATTATTTCTAGGACTTTTTGACATAATAGAAATTCATTTCCTCTTATTCATCAATAGCACCACCTATGACAATGTTTCAAGGCAAAGTACCCTTTGCATGGAAGCAAGAGCAAGAAGAAAGTTTTGATACTAAGAAGCAAGCTATTTTAGAGGCTCCAATAATCAAAGTTTTAGATCCATAGATATAGTCTGAGCCAAGATGGTAAGCCAATAGCTTTTGAAACAAAAACGTTGAGTAGTACACAATGTTGGAGATTGAGGTCTATGGAAGCACACAAACAACACAAGGAAGAAGAAGAAGCTTGGAGCACAACACACAATACTAAATGTATTACCACTAGAATGCACAAAGATAAGTCACCCATTAGGGCAATATGCTATATACAAGCCGGGGGAAAAAACCTCCTAAAGAGGGAAAAAAGTGCCTCAACGGTCCTAATGTGTTCACACACATCACTACCTAAATATATCAACAAATCTCCCCTGGGAGTGATGTGGTGAACAAGGAGCTGGCACTCATGTATAAGGAAGTGCCAAGCTATGTGGAATCAATCCAAAAAGGAAGTAAGGTGAAAGCTTTGTAGAAAGCTTCAAACTTCTCCCTAGGTAGAGCCTTCATGAAAAGGTTTGCAATGTTCTCCTGCGTGGGCACATATGCCAAGATGATCTCTCCAACAGAGAACCACTCCCTGACATAATGATAATGCACCTCAATGTGCTTACTGGGAGCATGGAACACAGGGTTCCTCGTAACTGCTAATGCACTCTGACTGTCAGTGAAGATGGTGGTGACAAAAGACTAACCAGCACCCAAATCAGCCATAAGGTGTTTGAACCACACACTCAACAATAGCTATGAAAGCTACCCTCAACCTCACAACTAGAAGTGGCCACTTTGGGCCGCTTCTTGCTCAACCAAGATATACATGAGCTACGGCAACCATCCAACGTTCAAAATTTTGTGCTTGATTAAATGAAACATGCTGAATCTCATCACAAAGACTAGAGGTAGCCATAGCATAGAAATCTGATGCAAAAGAGGCACTATGAGAGCCGGAACAAGTACAATATGATAGAGATGCATCTAATTTGTTGTCACGCAAAGTCTACAACAAGAATTTTGGCATAGTTTTTGTCTCCTCAATATCAACTCTCTCATCAACAAGTGCATCATGTGAATTTGCATTAGGAATAGAATGATCTGCATCATCACATGAAACCTGTAAAGGCTGGGAAGTTGCCTTATTAGGATTAGCACTAGACTGTCCACCTGTAAACAACGGCAGCAAAGTATCATACATGTCTTTGGAGCTAACAAATGTCTCCTTCGTACATGAAAGTAAAGGTTGAATAGCATCTTCCACAAAAACAATATCACGGCTAACCAGAATATGTTTAGTCTATGGATGATATAGACGGTAGCCTTTGCTTTCAGAATTGTACCCAACAAAAATACATTTTACTGCTCTATTGTTTAGGCACCAATGCATATGCCAGACAACCAAAAACATGCAGGTGAGCAATAGATGTCTTACGACCATGCCAAGCCTCATATCGAGTGATAGACTACAATGCTTTAGTGGGACATCTGTTAAGTACATATGGTGCACACAAAACGGCCTCAAGCCAGAAACTATGTGGTAAAGCCTTACTCTTGACCATACACCTCGCCATCTCCATGAGTGATCTATTCTTCTGTTTAGTACCTCCATTCTGTTGAGGTGTATATGGCACTGTACACTTATGTTTTATCCCATGTTCAGCCAGAAATGCATTAAAGTCTGAAGGCATATATTCCCCCCTTGTTCAGAATGGAGGGTGCCCATTTTACATGCTGATAGATTTTGAGCGAACAGAAAATTTTTTTTGAAGCACATAAACACTTCAGACTTTGCTTTTAATGGATATACCCATGCATGCCTGGAAGAATCATCGATAAAAGTCACGAAGTAGAGATAGTTTCCAAAAGAGGGTGTCTGCATAGGACTGGAGACATCACTGTGAAAAGCTGCAATTTTTGAGTAGCTCAAATTGAACCATCTTTTGGAAAGGAGGAACACTGCATTTTGCCCAAAATACAACCTTCATAGACATGTTTTCTGGGTGCCTTAAGTTTGGGCAAAGAGGACACCATTTCCGATTTTTGCAAGCATAACAAACTAGCAAAATTCAGATGAACAAAGCATGCATGGAAATCTTTGCATCTGACATAGCCTAAGAATCATGTACTCCACATGCTGAATCTCTCATAGTCTATGAGCTTATACAGCCCAAGACATAAAATGCCAAAATCAATAATCATGTCTCCATTTGAGAGATCATGAACTATACATCTGTCATCAACAAATTTCACAACCAAGCCAATCTTGGCTAATGTAGAAATTGATAACATATTTTTCTTGGTCCATGGAAGAAATAAAGCATCTGACAATGTAAAAGAATTGCCATCAGCAATATTCAGAATGATCTTACCAACTCCCATAACAGGATAAAAGGAGTTGTTGGCGCATGCGACAATATTCCCTGTAGGGGCAGGCTCAAGTGAAGTGAACTACGAGGTAATATGTTTGGTTGCCCCAGTGTCAAAGTACCAAACATTTGAGTTGATTGCAGACATACAATGCTCATGAGAAGATGGTTCAAAACTGCAAACAATAGTAAACACCCATTCTTCATTCTACACAAGATTAGCAAACTCTTTTTTCAGTGTAGAGGCCTCTGCAACAACCATTCCAACCTCTTTTTTCTTTGCCTCTTTTGTAGCCATTTTTGGATAGTTCTTTATGGCATGATAATTTCCTTTACAGTACTTACAAAAGAATTTTTGCTTTTCCGTTTTTTGCTCTTCTCTGTCTTCCTTCATTGATTGTGCAGAATTAGCAGATTTTTGCTTACTAGTAGAAGAGTTCTATTTACTTTTGCCCTTCTAACTAGCCAGGAAAGCTTGATTAGCAACATGCATAATGGACCTGTTCTGCCTAGACTGATCTTCCTGCAATAGAACATAGAATAACTCCTCAAATGTTAACGCATTTGGATTGACTATCATTATCAAACAAAGAGTAGAAGCAAAACTCTGGTATGAATTGAGAAGACCATTCAGAACAGTCGACACAAGTGAACTGTTAGGCAAGACCATCAATAAAAATTAACTATTCCTTTAAATCTTTGATCTTTGTTAGCAAACTGTCCATAGAATCACCTTCATTCACATGCTTACTCTCCAACTGTTTTCGGAGGTAAGCAACACGAGCCTCATTCCTAGCCTGGTACAATGTGGTAAGTGTATCATAAGCATCCTTAGCTATTCTGCAAGAGCAAATGTGAGGAATAATGGCACGTTTGACAGACAAAGCTATCAATGCATGTGCCTGAGCATCTCTGCCATCCCAAGAAATTTGCTATGCTATAGGTGCTACAGAAACTACAACACAAACAGGAACATGAAGAATATCGTCATCTTCAACATCGTCTTCATCATCTTTAGTACTTGTATTTGCAGGTGTAATAGGATGTTTTTTAACACTCTGCACAATATTCCACATTCCTTTTGTGACCAATACATGATGCATTATATAAGCCCACAATGGGTGATTCATACCATCCAACTTATCCTCAACAACCAACATACGAAATACATCACTGCTTTCAACCATGGCCACTAACTAAAATACCCTGATGTAGAAAAATGACTGTATCTGAAAAAGTTGAACAAAACTACTCTAATGAGTCCTGCTAAACCTGTAGCAGACTTCGAGATGCTTATATTGGCAAACCAAAACATGTATATATCTTTTGCACAAAAAGATGAAATAGCCTACACAAGCACTATGATAGTGCATTTGGAGGTTGAAACGAGCTATATCGGGATTTCGACAGGACAAAGCAAAGCAATTTTGATCTCCTAATCAACTTGAGTATGCTCACCAATTTTTTTGCAATTCTAGGACTATGATCGGAGGGGTGTCGACGATACCCTAGATGAAGCGGCGACCTACTTTGATACCAATTGTTGGAGATTGAGGTCTGTCAAAGCACGTGAACAACACAAGGAAGAAGAAGAAGAAGCTTGGAGCACAACACACAATACTGAATGTATTACCACTAGAATGTACAAAGTAAGTGACCCGTTAGGGCAATATTCGTATATACAAGTCGGGGGAAGAAATCTCCTAAAGAGGGAAAAAAGTGCCCTGACAGTCCTAGTGTGTTCACACACATCACTACCTAAATATATCAACACATAACACAATTGTGTAGTGCATGAATAGGAATTGTATGCAATGGTGCATGCTCTTAAAGTTTGGAGACACTATCTTTATGGTGAAGACTTTAAGGTATACACAAATCAATATATACTCAAGTACTTTTGAAGTCAGCCCAATCTTTGAGGTAGACAGGCTTGTTGGACTAAGCTCATGCAAGAGTTTCGCATGGAAATTCTATATAAAAGAGGCAAACAGAATATTGTACTTGATGCATTATCACAGAAATGTATCAAAGGAGATTTACAGTTCTAGAGATCTAATTGCTTCAAGAAATAAAGGAAGCAAGGGTGAAAGATCCACACTTACTACAAACAAGTCAAGCCCATATTCCAATTTCTCAATGGATAATACAAAAAGGAAAGGTTTGCAGACTAGATTCCTAAGAATTGAGAAGAAAAATCATGCATGATAACCATGATGTTCCTTGTGCAAGGAATCTTGGTGTTGAAAACACCATTCAACTTTCTAGAAGGACATTTTGGTGGCCTAGATTAGCCAGAGATGTCCATGCATATGTTCAAGAATGTTTTATGTGTCAAAATAACAAACTAGAAAGGGTTAAGACACGAGGTCTTTTACATCCTTTATAGATTCCATAACAAAACTTGGACAATGTATCCATTGATTCCATATTAGGGTTACCGCACGCCCAAATGAAGTGGGATACTATCCTAGTAGTGGTAGATAGATTGATCAAGATGGCTCACTTTATACCCACACAAGAGAGAATAGAAGTTCCATAGGCAGCAGAGCTATTTATCGAGCATGTCTTCTAATTGCATGGGTTATTGAAATCGACAGTTTTAGAAAGGGATGTTAGATTCATAGAACACTTTTGGAAGTTTGTATTTGACAAACTTAAAGCATCATTGAAAATGAGCAGTGGTGACCATCCACAGACACATGGTCAAACCGAGACATGGTCAGACTGATACGTTCAACCAGATTCTAGAGGACATGTTGAGAGCATATGTGTCTAAGAGGTAGACAAATTGGGATAGTTAGTTGACACTAGTAGAGTTTTTTTATAATAATAGAACACATAGAGTAACAAAAATTTCTCCTTTTGAGATGAACTATGGCATGAATCCCACTGGTCTCAGTACCATAGGAATGCCAAAGAAATGTCCTCGTGCTTCAAAGTTCCTGGCAAACCTCCAAGAAAAGTTAGAAATAGTTAAAGCCAAGATGTAGCAAGCAACTAATAGGGTAAAAGAATATGCTAATAGCAAGAGATCTCTTAGAGTCTTTAAGGAATGCAATAGATTTTTTCTTCAAGTTCCAGCTAGATCTACTTCATTATCCACATGAAAACGTACTGAGATTTCACAAAGGTTTTGTGGAACTTGGAAGATAGTTAAGAATCTTAACGATGTTGTATACCAATTAGAAATTCCTCCAAATTGCAGAGTCCATCCAGTGTTTCATGTTAGTAAACTTAGAAAGTATATTTTCAAGGAGGATAATCTAATGGAGGGTATTGTTTCTTTGCAAAAAAAGTAATTTTGATGGACTCATCATTGCATCTGGGGTATTATCTATGGAAGCTTCTAAGTTCTCTTGATTCTGTATTTGCAAGCAGTGATTCTCTTCCTGAGTAGTAGCTAGATGTCTTCATAGTAATGCCACGTTTCATTTGTTAAAAGTGCGTTTCCGTCACAGGCACTTTTAAGTTCTTTCGGGTTCTTGGGAGTGGTAGGGGTCTGATTTATCAGAGGCCCTGTATCTTAATTTTCCCAATTAACTTATTCAATGCGCAGTACGTTAGCGTTCAATATCGAATCGCTTACTTTCAAAATTCTGGTTAGCCTTTTCACAGTAAGTAACACCAGAGTTATTCATTACCATCGCACAGACTTATTATCCTTACTTAACCTGACTGTGTTAATCACAACTTAATGTAATTAAACAAAGGTAAGAACAATAATACTCCGATCTCACAAATGCTGCACCACGACGACGTCTCCACAAGCCGCAATTGCCCAGATAGACAGTCTGGCGATCCTGCTTGCCGTTACCGGAGAGTCACTGCAATGTCTTTTCATTAATTGATAAACAGATACATCACTTCGCAATGACCTTTTGGTTCGTGCAGGATAGGAAAATATAGGAATTATGAAAATACAGAATGCCAATCCGGCGGCTCACAGTGGCATGCACGGTGGACTTGAACCCGGAACGAAACAAAATTTAGGGCTCGTCTACTATGCCCTGTATATACATGGTGCGAGCTAATTTAAAAGTTCTGGAAATCTTCTGCTTCAAAGAATCCAGCATTAACTTTAAAGTTTCTGGCTCTACTAACTGAGCGTCTGTGCAAACAGAACTTGTTGCAATCACTTGACTCATCAAAATTTCTGTCTGCGTCTGCAAAAATGCCTCCTGCATGTAAAAATCATTTGCAAGAGCTGTGTCACGGCTCAATCTCATATCTTCAATCTGTTTATCTATTCTGGATAAACGCTCTGCTTGATAACCGAGCTGCTTTTCTCTTCTCTCCAGTTCTTCAGATTGGAACTGCATGGTTTTGTAGTAGGCTTCTCTTTCATTGTGCACACCTTCCAATTCTTTCTTCAAACGGAGATACCTGCCAAGCTCTTCTTGTAACTCTTGATCACACTTGAACAGGGTTTCGGTAGTTTTATGAGCTCTACCTCAGCTTTAAGGACATTTGCGGCAAGAGACTGAGAAGCTTCTTCTAATATAGTGTATGCGTCCCGCGTGCTATGAAGTTCATTGCCTATGGCACTCATTGCATCTGTTTTATCAATGAAGTCTTGCTTCAACGTGCTGATTTCTGTATCCTTTTGACACAACAAATCATCTCTTTTTTCGGTTGTATTGTTGCAGTCGCCGGAGTACTGGGAGATCCAGGACTGACCTGTTGCTGGAATTGCTGCCCAACTCTGGGTTTGGGGAGTGTAATTGAAGCCTTCGAGAGAATATCCCATACCTGGTCTGTTGGAATTGCACTCTTCACTGATTCTGATGATGTTTCTCCTGTTACTGGGGTAGAGGCTTGTTCATGCACTCTCACCTTTGGCAGGGGAGCCTGTGTCATCGGAATTGGATCAGGGAATACAGTTTGCTCTTTAGATGCCCATTGGCTAGCTTTGGTATACATTTGCTGCTGCTCATGGATACCAGGTTCGAACACCTCAGCTACTGGTTGCAGCTGCTTACCCGATCTTGTTTGGACCACTGCAGCTTGTGATTCCACTAGTGAGATATAGACCATGTTGGTCATTGGATTTTGACGCTCTTTCTTTCTTTTGTCATATTCAGCTGCATCCTTGCAAAATCTCTGGATGTGACCAATCTCACTGCAAAAGTGACATCGAGGTGGTGGCAGGGAAGCACCTTCCGCTGATGTACCTGACTGCCATCGATTTGCATTAAAATTGGTATTCTGCTATCCTCGGTAATTTCGATATCCTTGTGGCTGATTGTTTCGCATCTGCGGTGGCACATAGTGGGTTGCTGGCTGACCTGGTTCTTGTATAATGGCGTTTACAGCTGCTCGTCCCTGCACTTTGGCATTATATGCACAATTTTCGGTTGAGTGTTCGGTGGTATTGCAGATGGCACAATATATCTGATTAAGGGCGCAGGTAGCACTGGTGTGCCCTAGATTTTTGCACTTGGTGCAATACATCTGTTTAGCCGGATCATCTATAATATTCTTGCTGGCTTTTAGCCACTCCAAGTCTTTAGTGAATCCTCCAACTTTATGCTCTAGCTGTAGAGCTCGCAATAACAACATCTAGTGTCATAGCACCCACGCAGCGGATGATCATGATTTGTCTTAGCTGTGGGGTCAAACCATTAATGAACCACTAGGTTATAACATGATCCGATAAATTAGCATGTGCCGGAGGCAATTGTCTTAAATGAGTTCTAAATAATATGGCATATTCTTGAACAATCTGGTGCGGCTTCTGTCTATTGTTCTGCAAGTAATCGAAAATTTCGACAGGGTTCTTCTTCAGCCGGAACCTCTGCAAAAACGCATCCCTTACCGCCTCATAGGTAACAAAATGGTTGATATCGTACTCTGTTAGCCACCTCGCTACTTCATTGACTAATGTCACTGGAATACGATGGCCTTGTACACCGGATCAATTGGATGGTTCAGTACGGCATAACTTATCTCAAAGGTACGCACATGTGCATCAGGGTCGTCACCTAGAAATCCACCGGACTTTGTGTACGTCACCCCTGTTGGAAGAGGTCGAAGTGGAAGTGGTTGTTGCTGTTGCTGCTGTTGTTGTCCACTCATGGTGCTATTAGTGGTACCATTGCTGTCTGCTGAGTTCTGAGGAGGTGTTTCTGGTCCTTCGGAATCTGTGTGGTCAGACTGCTCATCTTTCGGCTTGAAAATAGCGTTCAATCGCTTACAGATCTCCAAATCGAAGAGCCTATCCTCAGCCTTGATATCCCAGGTAGGCAAATTTGCTCCGAACACTGGTGTCCGAAATGAAGATTCACCAGGGAGTATCACACGGTCACCGAAAAACTGTAAATTCTTTGCAACTAGGACCGAACTGTCATCGAAATTTGTTGAACTTTCCCCAAAATAGGGTATTCTTTCACCGACAATGATCTCTCTGGGTAACACCACTTTATCCTTGAAAAAGTTTGAATCCTGACCAGACGGTGTCGGGTCAACTGCGCACTGCGTCTCTGTACACTCCGGAGTTACTGTACCTTCTGCAGACTGTACCGAAATTACACCGGAATCTATCAGAATTTCAGCATGTGTCACCGGAATGGTACCGGAATCACTGCTAACTGGCTCCGCTCCTTCGATAACTGGGCTTAACTGGTCTATGCTTCTACCGCTTGGGGGTGTCCCTAACAAATTTGGTACTATCCAGGGATGCTGGTCTCTCCTGTACTTCGGATACGACTCGCCGGACCGAGTAACCGGCATATATCACCTCTGCACCACTTGCGTACTACTCCACCTTATTGATTATTCACAGTTTGTGCCACCTTCCCACAGACGGCGCCAGTGTTAAAAGTGTGTTTCCGTCACAGGCACTTTTAAGTTCTTTTGGGTTCTTGGGATTGGTAGGGGTCTGATTTATCCGAGGCCTTGTATCTTAATTTTCCCAATTAACTTATTCAATGCGCAGTACATTAGCGTTCAATATCGAATCGCTTACTATCAAAATTCTGGTTAGCCTTTTCATAATAAGTAACACCAGAGTTATTCATTACCATCGCACAGACTTATTATCCGTACTTAACCTCACTGTGTTAATCACAACTTAATGTAATTAAACAAAGGTAAGAACAATAATACTTTGATCTCATGAATGCTGCACCACGACCACGTCTCCATAGGCCGCAATCGCCCAGACAGACAGTCTGACGATCCCGCTTGTCGTTACCGGAGAGTCACTGCAATGTCTTTTCATTAATTGATAAACAGATACATCACTTCTCAATGACCTTTCGGTTCGTGCGGGATAGGAAAATATAGGAATTATGAAAATACAGAATGCCAATCCGGCGGCTCACACGTTGAAGTATAGAGTTACACTCATTTGTGTGTGAAGATGGCCTTCTACTATTTTTATGACTTCTCAACCTACTTCCTAGAGTTTTGCCTCGTATGCCATGAACTTCCATAAGGTATGATTTTGATATTGCAAGCTTTCATTGTCCGCTTCAAGTGTTGTGTTATGTTTTTGTAACTACTCAGAGTGAGCTTGTAGCACAATGTTGCATTCTTCAAGTCTATGATACTTGGGCCCGAGTTGCATTATACACTGAATCATGGAATTAAATGCATATATAGTGGTGGATGCAATTTTTACATTTGTTGATGCAAGGGGAGGCTAATGGGGGGCATGAACGCAATGGCTAAGGATGAAGTGAGTGTAGGTGAATTTGGTGGAAAGGGGATGGGAGATGGTGAACCGTGGGGGGAGGGTGAGTTGCTATGGGTGGTGATATGTCCATGTGATCAGAGGTTTGAGTGCGTGAGGTGTCTACCATAAACACAGGGATGGTAGGTGATGTGCATGTGGTGGCTATGAATATTTGTGATGTATCAGAAAGGACAAAGGGGTTTGGGGGCAGAGTTAGAGGAGGCTTGAAAAATAGGCAACAAATGGGTGGATCATTGTTGGGAGGGAGGTTGGAGGGAAAACTATAGTCAAAGGAGGTGGAGTGATAGGAAATCCCATGAAAGTAGGTTGAACATCCGAATGACCTAACATAGATGAGGTGGAAGCTGGGTGTCCAATGACAAGGTGAATAGGGATGAAATAGAAGTTGGGCTATGCAAGATGAAGGTGTACATGATAGGAGTAGTAGTAGGTATGAGAGCTACATCCTTGGTTCAAGGGATGATTGTGGAGGTGTATGAAAGATGGGTTCAGATGCCTCTTCATGGATGATGATTGCTTCCATGCCAGGAGTTCTGAGTGGGGAGGGCATGGGACTTGGTACACTAGTGTCTGTGGTTTGAGAGGTCATTTCTCCTTGCATTGCTGATATTGCAATGGTAGTCATTCTGATTGTTTTAGGTGCCATCATTGTCGTTGTTATGGTAGTGATGGGAATTTGAATATTGTCCGGTATGTAATGTGCATGGGTCATATATGGCATGTGGTCTTTGCAACATGTATCCTATGGCTGCCACTACTCCACATGTTTTTGAGAGCATTTGCAAAGATTCAATGAGTTGAGGATCTACACCTACCTCTTGTAAGAGTTGGGTCATAAGTATTTTGTTGCTCTATTCGGAAAGTAATTATTGGGATCGAACACTCTCCATAATTTGGCATAGTCTATAGAGCTACGTGGTGTAGGTAGGATCTCTAGTGGCTACTTCTTCTTCCTGACCTTTAGGTTTCTCTAGTTCTTGAGAAAGTGTTCTTTGTTGATTGTCCTCCCAATCATTGATATATTTAGGTAGTGATGTGTGTGAACACACTAGGACTGTTGGGGCACTTTTTTCCCTCTTTAGGATGTTTTTTCCCCCGGAGTTGTATATACGCCTATAGCCCTAATGTGTTACTGATCTTTGTACATCCTAGTGGTAATGCATCCAGTATTGTGTGTTGTGATCCAAGCTTCTTCTTCTTCCTTGTGCTATCCATGTGCTTTTGTAGACATCTAACTCCAACAGTTGGTATCAGAGCAGGTCCCCTCTTCATCTAGGGTGTCATCATCACCTCTCTGGTCACATTCTCAGAATTGCACGATTTTTGGTGAGCATACTTAGGGTGATTAGGAGATCAATGTGAAGAGAGATGGTGGATGCAATCCAAAGATGAGTAGGTGCTGCTACAACCAGCTTCACACCAGCCAACTAAGACTTCAGAGTTGATTAGTAGACCCTTTGAGCTTCCTAAATCCATCGAAATATCAGCCAAGTACTTTGGAACATGTATCCCAAAAGTTTAAGTCAAGACAGACTAGTTGCGAAATGACTAGCTCCCAAAACTTGCTATTTTTGGACATACACCTGCTGGGAAAAATGAACAGTGCTCTCAACCTGGTAGGAATTAGATAAATTACTTTTGGGCATAGCAAATAGATTTAGCAAGCTTCCCAATCCAAGTTAAAACACTTCAAATCATGGACTGAGCACTGAGAACAAGATTCATCAATTTCTAGAACATGCCCACCATTCTCGGGGCTCTATAGAGATAGACCAGTGAGCAGTAAAATGCAGATATCTCCAAAATTGTAAATTCAATGACCTTGGAAATTTATATCCAGACCGTAGATAGTAGAAGCTATCTAACGCACATTAAAACACTGAAAAAGGTTGCGTAAAACTCGAGATATGACCTTCTAAAGGTACTACTTTGAGTGAGTATAACAGAGAACAAAATAGAGAAGTAGATAATGATAAATGTATAGATTCACATATGATTACAACCACATTGGCAATGAATGTTTGCACAATGGGAGTAGAATGATAGAGCTATGGAGTAAGCTCTTCAATCTCTACAAAATGACATGAAGTGGTCACGTACAAGGCTTGCTAATTGCCTCTTCCTTCTTGCTCTTTTTATAGCTATTCTTGGAGGGAGTTTTGAATTCGAATTTGAATGGCTCCACCTAAAAGTGATCCCCAAAGTTAGGAGATATTCCCTCAGCTCAAAAAGTTGTGGTTTTAGGTAGTTAGAGCCATGAGTTTGCTTTTACATCATGGATGAGGTAAGCCATCCTTTTCCTTTTTCTTTCTTTCAATTACAAGAGATAAAAATGAACTCTTTTACAAGAGGGGTTCACATGACTACACATGTGACTTACAAATGATCATAATATCAAGCATATCAAGCATGTAGGCTTGGGTAAAATGCACCAATAGCTCCCCCTCAAGCTTAACATGCTTGGCCTCTAAATAAGTCTTCAATTGTCCTTGATTTCTTGCAAGCCAATCGTCAACTTGAACCTACTTAACTTTGTACCATCAAGAGCTTTAGTCAATATGTCTGCACATTGCATATCTATAGAGACATAGGATAGTTGAACATCCTTGCTCATTAGATTCTCCCTTACATAATGGTAGTGGACTTCAATATGCTTGGTTCTAGCATGGTATACCGGATTAGCTGCTAGATGTAGTGAGCTTGTGTTGTCACAAAAAATGTGAGGTGTTGAAGAATGAAGTCCAAGATCTATGTACAAAGACTTTAACCACATGATTTCTTGAGTTGCATTAGCCAAACCTCTATATTCGACTTCGGTAGAAGATAATGCCACGGTGTTGCTTCTTCGATGACCAAGAAATGATTTTTGAACCTGCAAACGATATATACTTGGATGTGCTTCTTCTATCATCTCTAGATCGGGCCCAATCTGCATCTGAGTAGAACTTTAGCTCAATATCTGAAGTATATGAATATAACAAACCTTCATTCATGGTCCCTTTTAGGTACTTGAGGACTCTCTTGGCCGCTTCCATATGTGGTCTTCTCGGCTTATGCATAAACTGACTCAATATCCTAACACTATAGCATATATCCACCCTTGTGAGAGTTGCATAATTCAAACTTCCAACCAAGCTTTGATAGCTTGTGATGTCTTCAATTGGCTCTCCTTCATACTCACTAAGCTTATGATTTTGCTCCATCAGTGTACCTGCACACTTGGTATTTTCCATCTTGAACTTGACGAGCATGTCATGCACATAGTTCCTTTGTGTTATGTATATACCTGAATCTGTGTAGATTAACTCCAATCCAAGAAAATAAGTGAGTGGTCCGAGGTCACTTATTTTGAACTCCTCCTTCATTTGAGCCTTTACCTGTTTGATTCCTTCAAGATCATTGCCTGTGATAATAATATCATCAACATACAGACATAAATAGATCGCTTCAGATCCATTCCTCTTTATGAACAAAGAGGTATCCGCCTTGCTAGCTTTGAATGCTGGGTCCTACAAATGAGTCACCAATCTAAAATTCCAAGCTCTTGGAGCTTGCTTCAATCCATACAAAGCTTTCTTTAGTTTGCATACATAGTTAGGATGATGTGCATCCTCATATCCAGAAGGTTGTGCCATATACACTTCCTCAGAAATCCATCCATTCAAGAAAGCATTCTTTACATCAAGTTGATAGAGATTCCAATTTCTAGATGCAGCAAGACTAATGAGAACCCTCATTGTAGGCATTTTTGCAATAGGAGAGAAAGTCTCCTCATAATCAATACCACGGGTTTGATCAAACCCTTTAGCAACTAACCTTGCTTTGTGTCTATTTATACTTCCATCTGGATTCCTCTTGATTTTGTATATTGTAGCTCAGTGATGAGTAGCACCTCCTTTAATGTCAATCCGGGAAGACATGAGGATGGTATGATGACCTCGAGCAAGTGAAGGCACAAGTGCGTGAGTGAGAAGCACACTAACATGCACACACATACACACACGCGCACACAAGGTAAGACAAAGAGTGAGAAGCAATGGAGTTCTTTAGATTACTTTCAAAAAGCTCATACAAGTTCAATTCAATTACAAGCTAACCCCCAAAATGAGCTCTCTAGATCTATTTATAGTTTTTGGCTAGGTTTTGGCCTTGTCCATACCTAGTGTCCGGCCTAGTTAAAAATTAGGTTCTCTACCCTATTTGGAGGTTCAAACGGAGTCTAAAAAATGTGAAAACTGATAGGTAGGTACTTCTAAAGCTCCTCAAGCTCAAGGACTCCTTGGCTTGCACAAAATGGAGCTACAAAAATATGAAATGGTATTTACAATGGTTTTTAGTGATGAAAATCACTATTTTTGTAGGGATTTCTTCTAACATTTTGACATACATTTCTTGGAGCTCGCTCCTTCTTCTTGTGTGCCCAACTCTTTGATGCCTGAAAAATTTAAATGGCCTACTTGCCAGATCTTCTTTGACTACTGTGTCTGCTCGTGCTTTCTCTTCGTTCCGACTCCCTACGTAGGCTTCCTTGTCTTGTGACTCCTTCAGTTCCTTGACTACTGCCAACACCCCCCCCTCTCTCGCATCTGTCGTCTCTGACAGACCCTTGTCTAGCTGTGCGTTGGACATAATATTGAACAACATCGGCAGCGAGGTGGTGTTCTTCTAATCGTAGCCCCCGTGCTAGGTTTGTTAACAATGCATCCCAATTCACTGGTCTTGGGACATCCGGATGTGGCACCCGTAATTGTTTTGAATGGATGGTTCTCTCCACAGCGAATAAGTGGAGGAGATGTGAGGGCCTGGGTATAAATATTTCTGAGTGATATTCCCAGAATCCTGTTACGAACATCTCCTCGAATGTCTGTTTAAAGCAAGCTGGGAGGTACTTGATTCTGGCGTGCCAAGCATATATTACCTCTATTGATGGGGTGGTGCTCATGTTGTATACCAGATCTTGGTTGCCTGTAAGAAAGCCAACTCTTGAGAAGTGGGGGTCTTTAATATTCTTGAATGTCCTGAATGTGATTAGCATTAGTTCAAAGATTTTCATGCACATTTGGGCCATCACATCGGGGGTATTCCGTAGTCGAATGCTCCAGTGACGGATGGTAGAAATCATATAATTCACAGTGGGAGGTCCTTGTGGAGGTGCTAGATAAACATAGTTTAACCACTTTGCACAACCTTTGATGTTCTTGATAGCAATGGTAAACTCGGGCCAGGTGCGTCTGCGGAAGACTGGAACATAACAGGGATTGTATTTAATAAAGAGTGGCATGTTAGTCCAAGTACGAACCATCTCTGGGTAGGTCTCGAGAAGATGGATCCTCCAGGTGGGTTGATGAATGGATCCTTTTTTAGCACTTTCTGGGATATCATCGGGCCTGAATTGTGTGACGAAAGTTGGAGGTTTGCCACATCTGCGTTGGATCTCCGCGTTGTAATCTGCAAGGAGTACACAGTATGGCACATACTGATCGTCGTTGGTGCCGATCCATCTATGATGAGACATACTGCGGAAATATTCTGACTTTTGATGGTGTCTTCTAATTTGGCCATTGATTGGATTTGGATTGCCACTCGATCTTCATGGGTTGTCGCTGTTTTTTCTAGTGTCTGGAGCCATTCAGGTACTTCGACTTCTAAGGTGTCCATTCCTTCTGAGGTCTGCTGACCACCTGGCATCGGCATAGGAACATATTGTTCCTCATACGTTTCGTCCACCTCAATGGGTACCAATTCATCTGGCTCTGGTTCTACAACTGGAGAGGGCTGCCTTTCATATTCCAGTAACTTCTTCTGCAGATCCGCCACCTGCTTTGTTAATGCCTTTACTTCCGCTGAAGTCGAGGTCGTTTCTATGACTTTGGGTTGTGCCTCCTGTTCCCTGAGCTGGCGACGTAGTTCATCCCGTTCCCTTTCCAAATTGTCATGTGCTTCTAATAAATCAGCATAGCTTTCCAAGATTGTTTTCATTGTTTGTGAGGGAACTGCTTTGAATTGTTCTGGGTCGATTTCATGGGGAGAGCCTTCCATGGCAGCTTCCAGGTTTTCCTCGTTTTGTTTCTGCAGACGCTTGTTTCCTTCAAGGGCTGTAGCCATGTGTTTTCTGAGTAGAGTCAAATTTCGCCGGACTCTTAGATTATCTGTTTGGTAAACCTCCAGTAAGGCTTCGAGTTGTTTGACACCTGACTCTTGTGATGGTTGGGGTGTCTCCAGGAGGGTTTGATGAGCTTGCTCGAGAGTGGTGTAGCGTTGATTGAGGTCTGCATTTTCTTCTTCTATACTTGTAAGCCGTCTCTGTAGTTGTTGATGATTCATCGTCAATTGATGATGACGGTCTGCGAGAGCCTGATACTCACTCTGAAGTTGATACATGCATTGATGTAATGTCATGAATATACTATTTACATTTAACGATGCAGGGAAAGATGAAGATGCATGGGGAATGGGGAAGGGGAAGGGAGTTGTGAATGCTGTGGAGTCAAGTGGTGAGGTAGGTGGAGGGGTTATGGGAGATTGATGTTGTGTGGGGGGTGGGAGTGGTGCTGTGGCTGGTGATGTTTCCATTGTGTCGAACGTGTGTGTGACTGTGTAGATGGGAACAATGGGTGGGGTGGATGTGATATTTGTGAAGAGTGTTGTGAAGGTGGGCATGGTAACTCCTCCGAATTGGATGCTGGGAGAGAGAGGAATTCCCATGACGACTGTGGTAATGGCAGAAATAGGTGTGGTAGTGCCAGGTGGTGAGGTGACTTGTGCAGTGAGAGGTGAGGTGGGTGGTGAGAGTGGTTCTGCCTGATGTTCTTCTGTTTGTGTGTTACCTCCTGGTTCTGATACATTGATGTGGATTTGTTTACCAGATCGCATGGGATGGGTAGGCACTCGTTTCTCAAATCAATGAATATAAGTCATGGCTGCATGAACAGCCTCATCTAAGCCTACTACGTCAGCGTGCAGGTTCATTGATTCGATAAACATGTCATCCACACCTTCCTCGGCTAACATTTGGCTCATGATCATCTTTCCTGTCTCGAGCGACAGTTTGTGTTGCTCTTGGACCCGCTTCATGGTTTCATATAATCTTTTTATTTGGGCCGAGTATGCCGGGGCACTTGCTAGTTCTGAAAGTTCTTCATATTCTTGATCATACTCCTCGTTTGCCTCTTGTTCTTCTGTCTCTTCTTCATCCTCTTCTACTTCTACTACTCCCGATTGGGTCGGGGCTGAAGTTGTAGTCGTGGGTTGTTGTCCTTGGGTCTGCTCTGCTTCTGTCTCCAGGTTAGATTCATTGATCATACAGGCAGATTCTTCATCTGTCAGAACAGCAAGGGTGTAACCCTTTGGGAACTCCAAGTCCGATGGAATCGGAGGGAACACCAGGTTGGGTCCTTCTGCACTTGGTCTGGGTAGGCGAATGGTAAATGGTCGGACAGGCCTCGTTTGTGGAGGAGTCACCTCGGGTGTGGTAGTGGCTCCCCTTGGTTGAGCGCATGGTAATTGAACTCCCCCTCTCATCTTCTTCGATGGAGGGCCCGTCATTGATAGTCGTCTTTGGAACTCTTGGGCCCTGGACCATACTAGTGCTCTTTGAATGGGCACGTCGTACGCTAAGCACCTGTAAATTATTCTTGTGAGAGCACATCAACCATGAAGTACATTTTTCTGTTTCTTATTCCACCGTTGATGGGCTAGGTGTATTTGATCGATGATCCAGTGCGGTATGTTGATGGTGAGATTCTCTGTCTCCACCAAGTACAAGCTGAACCATATCTTTTTTGGTGGCATAGTGAATCGTTCTTGGGCGGGAAAAGCAAAATGTTGCATAATAGTTCGTAGGTGGAGAGCAATGGTAGGTGTCATTGCTACCATGTCCTTCAATTTGTTGAGATCCTTATGCTTCATCCTGCCTGGAACCATTGTTTCTTTCTCCGTGGGAATATGCATTCCTTGCATGTTCAATGCTGCCCGTACCAAATTGAGGGTCAGTTTGAATTTCTTGAGTTCGTGGCCTGGCAATAGTGAGGGCAGTACAAAAGTACTATCGCCTCCCTTGGCCCTGCTTGGAGTGATGGTACTGATAAAATAGGAGGAGTGTAGGAAATCTGGCTTAGGCAAATGTGCTTTGAAATAGCTATCCAATCCCGCTTTGGTCCAAACCGATCGCATTACTTCTGCATTCTGATAGCTCTCAAATTCGCGAGTGAAGAAATGGTAGCGTCCCCATTTGCCATTGAACTCAATTTCTGCTTCCCAGAAGTAGGTGCCATCACCCAATGGCACTGCGACATCACTAAACCAATGAGCGTGTTTCCCCACTTGAGAAGTGTGTCCCTGAGGAGGGTCCTGAATCGGGAGAACATGCACCGCTTGAAGTTCTTGAGGCCTTTCGGTGAGTGGTGGTTCCAGGAGGAGGGTTTCAATGTCCACAATCTGTGCGCTAGACCCTGCCAGGGAACTGGTGCCTCCTGCTTCTGCCATTGTTATTGCTTGCTTGCTGGTTCTATGAGAATATAGATCATGCGTTAATATTGGAATGGACAAGATAGAACACTTTTTGTCCCCGTTACAACATTATCATGAGGTGAGTAATGGGTTAGTGGGTCAGTGAGTGCTCGATGATTGTGTGTGTAGTTAATGAATGGATAGTTCTACGAGCTAGATGGGAAGATGCAGTGTATGAGTGATGTAGTTAGCAAGTGAGGATGAATTTACACATGGGGGTTCGGGGGTTTTATTACAAGTTTTATGCTGCCAAACACAATGGATGGCTTTCGGTTTTGGTTTAGTGGAGACTCTGGAGGCTTTATGAGTATGTCTGCTTGGGAATGAGGCGTTTTTGGGACCCATTTACAAGTGAGTCTGTGCATGCTTCTGGGCGACTGTGTGTTCGTGCGTATTAAACAAGAGTGGGTAATGGCTCCTTGAGTGAGTGAACCCTGTCGTGTATGATGTGATTCGTGCCGGACTAGTTGAGCCCGCAAGCAAGCCTTAGGCACCCAAATTTGTCTTGATTGTGGGCCAACCTTCATCGACTTCTTGGGTACCCAGATAGATTTCACTTTCTCAAAAGAAGGTTTGGCAGTCCTCTTATTAGTATCATGTCGTTGATTACTAATAGGAAGTTGAGATGATTGTTGTCGCTTGATTGTAATAGGCCGCTCGCCTTTTCGCACCCACAATTGTTTCAATGGCTGAGTCATTCTACTTCGCACGTTCTTTTGGCCTCCAGCATAGGTAGTCTTCAGTAATTGATCTGCCTGTGGTTGCTGCCTCCCTCTGGCCTTTGGAAAAGAAGGGAGTTCCATTGAGTCCTTGAATCCTTTATTGAGATCACCATTCCTCTGCATCACATAGCTTTGGACAAGAATAGCATGGTCAACTTTATGTGTACCCCTGGAAGGACCAGGAGTCTGTGCCTTTTCTAGTTCCTTGAGTGCTCCATTATCTAACTCAACTGTAACTCGACTCTGATTCACCCATACCTGAAGAAGTCCACTTCTTAGGTTTAAGTTGATTGCATGGTCATAGATCCAGTCTTGACCCAAGACCAGAGGCTCAGTGAGATCCTCATCTTGACACACTAGTACCTTAACTGTCATTGGAACATCTTGAATGGAGAGGGGAAGTTCCACCTCGCCCATGCAAGGGGTTTCCACACCTCCCAATCCTATGAGATATGCTTCTAGAGGATTGACTTTTAATTTGAATTCTCGACAGTAAGAAAGTCTCACCGCACTAGTGGCTGCACCTGAGTCAATCAATGCTCGCACAATTTTTGCACTAACTCCTTGTCCTATCTCTAAGGTCACAAAAGGACGTCTATCGATTATTCTTTGGGAACTTATTCCTGAGACTTCACACATTGACACATGATATCCTGGATCCTCATAGGCACTTGTCCTAGGTTGATCCCTACCCTGCCGTCTCAACTTCATCCTTCTGATGCATTCTAAAGCTTCTGCTTGAGCTTCTTCTCGAACTCGTTTCTCTTCTTCTTTGCGTTTCTTAGCAGTGTTGAGTCGACTTAGCATTTCTTATGTGAGAGTGTTGAGAGCAGTATGGGCACCCAAGGACTGACTAGACAAAGAAGCCAGCGGAGAGAGTCAGAACAAAGTGAAGGAGTAAGTAGACAAAGTAGTCGACGCAAATCTGGCAAATAGGCCCTTCAATTTTTCCCAAATCTACATCTTTTAACAGTGATTCTTATCACTAACAATCATTGTAAATACCATTTCATATTTTTGTAGCTCCATTTTGTGCAAGCCAAGGAGTCCTTGAGCTTGAGGAGCCTTAGAAGTACCTACATATCAATTTTCGTATTTTTTAGACTCCGTTTGAGCTCTCAAATTGGCCCTGGAACCTAATTTTTAACTAGGCTGGACACTAGGTCTGGACAAGGCCAAAACCTAGTCAAAAACTATAAAAAGAGCTAGAGAGCTCATTTTTGGGGTTAGATTGTAATTGAAACGAACTTGTATGAGCATTTTGAAAGTAATCTAAAAGCTCCATTGATTCTCACTCTTTGTCTTGCCTTGTGTGCGCGTGTGTGTATGTGTGTGCATGCTAGTGTGCTTCTCACTCACGCACTTGTGCAGCCACTTGCTCGAGGTCTTCATACCATCCTCACGTCTTCCCGGATTGACATTAAAGGAGGTGCTACTCATCATTGAACTACACCAAATTTTGGCGCCGTTGCCGGGGATCGAGCTTTGAGGACGAGCGTGTGATGGTAAGACGTAGAGTTGACGCGTTGGAGTTGTAGGTATTTTCTTCACTCTCATCGATTTTCTTTTACTTTCTTCACCATCTTCATCACCATCATCATCATCACCATCTCCCACCTCCATCTTCATCATCGCGAAAATTTCAGTTTTTTGACTATATCCCCATCTCCACCTCATTTCCCTCATTTCACTTGTGAGAGAGAGCGAGAGAGCAAAATTGCATGTGCTGTTTTTGCATGTTTCTTGTGCTATCTTGCAGGTACAGGTCACATCACCATCCTCAGCTTCCTGCGCAGGTACGGAAATCGACGAAACTGTCTCGCAGTCGCCGCCTTCTGTCCATCGCGATTGACAGAAATTTTCACTTGTTGGTAAATCTGAGTGCACCACAGTGGACTAGAGACCCTGCACACCACCTTTCCACCAAAATTTTTGAAAATCTTGCAAAATTTCAGTCCATCGCGATTGACAGCCCTGTCCATCGCGATTGACAGCTCTGTCCATCGCGATTGACTGCCAGTCCATCGCGACCGACTGCCTGTCCATCGCGATTGACTGAACCCCTGTCCATCGCGACCGACTGAACCCTCTGTCCATCGCGATTGACTGAGTGTCCATCGCGATTGATTGAATTGGGTGTCCATCGCGATTGACTGAACTCTCTGTCCATCGCGATTGACTGGGTGTCCATCGCGATTGACTGGGTGTCCATCGCGATTGATTGAATTGGGTGTCCATCGCGATTGACTGAACTCTCTGTCCATCGCGATTGACTGAGTGTCCATCGCGATTGACAGCCCTATCCATCGCGATTGACAGCCAATTTTAGCCAAATTTTTTAGGGTTTGTTAATTGAAAAGTTGGGCTAATTTTGGGCACAAATATTATGCTCTTGAGCACATGGGGAAGCCTTAGGAAAACAACTTGGGGAAAACCTGTTGCACAGTGATCCTGTTTGAACCCTGTCGTAACCCTAGAACCCTGAACGGTCACAACTTTTTCATACGAGATCCATTTTTTGAGCTCTAGGGCTTGTTGGAAAGCTCGTAGCATATACTACACGCCCTCAACTGTTTTTTATAAAGATAATGCATTGATTTTTAGATAGGGTATTTTGAAGTTGACCATACCCAGGGGGATCAAAGTCAGGGGTCCTTAGGATTGTTTTCTTGAAAATCACTATGCAAGTTTGTGTTTGTGCTACATGAATGAAAATAATTGGTTCTGTCTTTGGAATGTAAATTTCAAAGCTAACTTTGAAACTCTTACAGAGCATCGAGAGGCGTTCTAAGCAAGTGTAAGTGTGAGCTTGGGAACACATTTCCTGGGCACTCAAGGGCAACCGAGCAGGAAACAAAAGGTTGGACACTTTTAACCCCCTCTGTCAATTCATAGCTTAGGCTAAGAACGACGAGAGGTAGGAGTAAGTCAGAGCGACGATAGGCAGTTATCAAGTTGAAGACTACCTAAAAACTCAAGTTCAAGCTAAAAATTTAATCTCTGTACTGTCGATAACATAAAGGAAAAGAACCTAATGTGGAACGATCAATTGCAAGTGCGAAACAACATTCAAACATTCCTGACGACGTGATATCAGACAAGAACTCAAACGCGATAAAATAACTAAAAAGAATCAAGTGACTGATACCAATTGAGCGGCAACGAGGTTGTACTCTGGGCAAAGAATTGGGCTACTTAGATAGGCATATGAACCTTAGATCAGGACGACATTTAGCAAGGGAAAGACAAAGCCTTAGATCTTCAGAGGCTAGTGTCAACCACACTACTAGGTCCTGGGCCCAGCAGTTGAGCCACCACTCGAACTACCCTAGCTCTGAGACCAGTGAGTCAGAGATGTCTCAAGGCATGGACAGACCTACGGGAAGTTCAGGTGTGCCTTACCTGTACAGGGTAGAAGGCCCTTACAAAACGCAGCTGGAGTACCTTAGGACCAACCGATTAGGTGCTAGCATCTATGAGGACGGCTTAGGAAGATCTGTGGTCCAGATTAAAAACCCTGATCAATCCATTGGACTAGAACACCCAGCTGTCAAGTTTGAAAATGGTGCATACCTGGACAAAGAAGGAACTATATATGTAGTCACTAGTCACCCTGATAGGACAGATGACTTTGGGAATGTAATCTCAGAAGCGGACTTAGGTGACCTGGAACAAGGGAACATGGGTGCGGAACCTAGAACCCCTCGAGGTAAATCAGTTCTCACTAGGATTATCACGCCTGAATGGGTCCCCCAAGACAACAAGAGCATAGAGTTGCTCCTCAATCGAGAAACTGATGAAGCCTTTTGGAGGTATAAGTCTAATCAGCCAACAGACATAGGAAATATCATGATCTATGAGTTTAAGGATCCGGATAGCCCAGGCAGAGTGACCTACTTAGATCATGCTTTAGAACGGATCTTTGTGGTGACAGAAAATGATAGGCATGCTTACACTTGGAAGGGTGAATTTATTTTCCCTCAACCAAGATCAAATGTATCCTATGGTCACCCTGGGGCTAGAACTTCCCAAGCTCATGGTACGCAAAGAGACAGAAGTAGAGATAGACCAGAAGTAAGTTTTGCCAACCCAGTGGGCAGAGAAAGAACGAGAACAAAGACGAATAGGGTAGAACCTGAGATGCATAGAGCCCACAGGAACCAAAGAAATGTAGATGGATTCCCTCTGCCGAGGCCTAGAGAGCACACAAGAACTTTGAGACCCACCCAGCTAGTTAAGTCCATGAAGAATTACTTTGACGGCACAGGAGATCCCTATGATCATGTGGCGGAGTTCAAGCAAGTCTTGAGAGCTGAACAAGTGGAGGATCTGTTCACGCAATACAATGCCTTCGGTCTAACCCTTAGGAACACATCACTTACATGGTTTCAGCCATTGGATGAGCGACAGTTCAGGAGCATAGACCAACTCCTAGAGGCTTTCATTGTAGAGTTCTCTAAGAGTGGCATAAGACACAACACCTCCTCATTGATTCACAGCTTTAAACAGACTCCTCAAGAGACTGTGAGACTTGCAGGAAGGAGATTTAGGCAATACCTCGAAAGATGTCCTATTTCGGAGCTACCCACATCTGCTAAACAAGTAGCCTTATTCCTTGATGGATTGCTGAGTACGAAATTGAGGTCCTATGTGTATCTGAAGGACCCTAGGACCATAGAAGAATGTGTACGCATGTGCATTGACATTGAAGATAACCTAGGGGAAGAACTAGAGCTCTCCAAAATCTACAAAGATTCAGATAGTGCATCTAGTCACTCTTCCACGCAGTCCACATCAATTGAGGAACTTGCCGAAAAAGTAGCTCAGAAATTAGGTGTAACTAGCAAACAAATCCCAAGGTTTGCCCCAGCGAAGAGGTGCTATACATGCGGTGGCGACCACATGGCAAACGTGTGCCCCATTATGGCTCAACCCCAGGTCAATCCAAATAGCCAATATTGCACCATAGAACGGAAGTACACAAACCACACTGCACAAGATTGCCCATACAACAAGCAGGCTGTTAGGCAACCCTACCCTCAGCCCTACCAACAAGGCAGATACCAGAACCAGTACCCTCCACCACCACAATATGCTAGACCCCAACAAACCTACCAACCACAATATCAGGCCCAACAGAGACCCCAACCGGTGCTAGCTCAACAGCCTCCAAACCCCGCTAACGTAATTCCAGTAAAGTATGCTGTTGCAGAAGAAAACCTGAATAGGGCCATAGTACCAGTAACCCCATTGATCTCAGAAAGTGACCCGAGTGACCATAGTTTTGATTCCACACATGTCGATAGTCCCCAGGCTTACTACATGCAGTCTCCAGAACATGGTGAGTCCTACTATAGTGAAGAACCAAGTGAACCTAGTTGGGAGTCGGATTACACGAACGTCATGTATGCAAACCCCAACCCTAGGCCTCAACCTAGGCAGGTACGACCACCCTTTCCTAGAGGACCATGCTACCGATGTTAGGGAGATCACTTCATTCGTGATTGTCCCCTACCTCCACCTACACAAAATCAGTCCGTGACGATCCAGGGCTTTTGCCAAGATTGTGGAAAAGAGCATCTTTTACGAGATTGCCCAAAGAACCCCAATAATATGCCAAAAATCACTCTTATCAATGTGATTGGTCTGGTTGTAGATTCCTCAGGAAGTGTCACTTCCACTGCACCAGTGCAGGTAGTCACTAGAGCTCAGGCATTGCAGCAAAACCAAGAGGCAAGCCCGGAAAAGGGCCCAGAGGCTAGTGAAACCGAGAGCGTGACAAAGAAAAGGACTAGAGCGTGGAAAGATAGTCGAGAAAGAATGAAAAGACAATGGGCCAAAAAGATGAGTGAGCTTGAGGAAAGCATAAGAGAAACCAAAGCGAGGATAACTGAACTCACAGCTCAAACTCCCTCTCACATTACCCCGCCTCCACCACTCCCATCTCCATCCGACCCACCACCTTCCCCACCGCCTCATCAAATCCCACCACCCCCTATAGTAGGATCAGTCCTAGCTGACCCCACTCCTGAAGACCTAAATATGATGCTGAAAGCATATCAGGCCAGAATCCAAGAAGGGCCAACCATAACCGATCATGAAAAATGCTACCCTAGAGCCGAGCTAGAGCTTGAACGAACTAAGATTTGTGCCAAAATGGTGGAATTGGCTCAGACCATGTTTGAGGCCAGCCGCCTATTTAACATTTCTAGTTCAGCTAAGACGCAGTTACACTTTGATGGACTGCTGGAAAGAATAGAGAAGCTGATTGCACAATCAGAGAAGGAAACTGCCCCTCAAAGAAAGGATAGGGCAAGAGAACGGATAAGCCAGCCTCTTCAGGAAGCCCATGTGCCTCCTCAAGAAGCTTATCTTCCCCCCCAAAAGGCAGATGAACCCCCCTCAAAAGCTTACGTACCTCCATAGGTTGCTTACATTCCTTCTCAGGGAGCGTATGAGCCTGCTCGGAAGAGTAATAGAATAAGTAATCCTCTCCAAGAAGCTTGTGCTCCAGCCATTTACGAGAGCAAGGAGAGAGCCAACGATAGAATAAGCCCTCCTTCCCAGGTTGCTTACGTGCCTAATTCTACGGAGCCAGACACTTCTTCTTCTATGAATCGATTTGCACCAGACTTCCTACGAGAGATTCAAGAAGACAAATGGGATAACGAAAGTGAAGTTGCCCCTCCTTTTGAACTTGTGGATGATGCACACGATCAATTCCCACAAGACATCCCATCTATTTACGGGGAACATGAGAGTACTCAGTCTCACGAGAGATTGGACTTTGAGTCTAATTCCATACAAGAGCTACCCCACTTCACAGGCCCATGGGAAGCAAAGTCCACATGTATGAGAGCACCCACAGTCATGGTAAGGAACGATGACTCAGTCATATCAAGGAACACGGAGGTAGTAAAGAACACCAAGGTGCAGCGCGATCCCACTTTGAAAGAACTTCCTAAGGATAGACCGGAAGCGCGAAAATATGTAGCCAGTCGAGTAACTGAAGTTGCAAAACCTCGTTCCCGGGTAGGATCCCATAGGAAAGTGCCAGAAATTCCCTTGGACAAGATAGGAGATATGTGTGAAGGTGAAGAAGGGAACACCTATCTTCCCATCACCTACCAGGAGTACACCACCAAGGCAATTTTGGACTCAGGTGCAGGAGTTGCAATTGCCACTACTTCCCTATGGAAGCGTTGGGGCAAGCCGGCACTCAGGCCAACGAGAATGAAATTGCAAATGGCCGATGGTCACATAGAGAGACCCCTAGGATTGCTAGAAGGCATAACTCTCACCACTTGTGGTGTTGAGTTTGAGCATAGCTTTGCTATATGTGACTTTAGCAAAAATCATGCCTATGAGATGATTTTGGGAAGACCATTTATGCGACAGTTGCAAGTGGTACAGGATTGGGGGACCAATTCCTTGTACCTGCAACACTTAGGTGTTACGACCAAAGTCAATCTCAAAGATTACTCTCATAGGGATGTACCTCCTATCCAGTGGAATCCCATCCATAGAGCCAAAGATGATACAGAATCGGTGCATTCCATAGGGTCTGGATCCTCATGGATGCATGAAGACACTCACTTATGGATGTGCAAGGTAGCAGTAGAGGAAGAGAAGAGAGAGAAAGCCAGAGAGGTAGGTGCGAAAGAGACCCATAGATCAATCCAAGACCCAGCCTATGCACCTGTAATTTTTCCAGACGAGGAATTTGAACCCCATGGCTGGGCGGAAATTTTAGCAACCATGGACGTAGCCATCAATGAAGAACAATGGACACCTCACTGTGATGAGGATGGCTATGACATTTCAGTCTTCTCCATAGAGCCAATCATGGGAGAGGCAGTTCTAGAAGAATGCGAACCTAGCCCTGATGCATTTGAGGATGCAAGTGACTCCGATCTAGAGTCAATCATTATGGACCCACCATTTGCATCAGATGAAGAATACTTCCATGAAGTAGAATTTCAACCCCAGAGGCATGGAGAGGTTACAAATGATGTAAGATTAGCAACACATATGACCCCGAAGGAAGAAGGAAAGAAACGAAAAAAGAAAGAAGTCTTACCAGAGGAGGAAGAATCTTTGTTTGAGGTCCCAGAAAATTTTAAGAAGTACGAGATAGATGACAAGAGAGTCATGATAAGAATGCCTAAACGAGAGGCACAATCAGGAGAGGCCTATGATAACAAAGAAACCACCAAGAAAATAGTAGTGGCCATAGAAGAAGGAGAGGAGAGATGCACGTATATAGGCCATGACCTGACAGAAGAAGAAGAGCATGAATTGATTGCCTTGCTAAGAGAATACAGAGATGTATTCGCTTGGAGTTACAAGGATTTGAAAGGGGTTGACCCGGACATATGCTCGCACACCATCCCCATGACCTCAGATGCCAAACCCTCTAAGCAAAAGCCTTATACATATAACGATAATTACGCTGCTAAGATCAAGGAAGAGATAGATAGACTGGTCGAAGCCGGATTTATCTATGAAATTGAGCACACCGAATGGGTATCCCCCATTGTGGTGGTGCCCAAGAAGAATGGCAAGCTGCGTGTGTGCATTAACTTGAAAAAGGTTAATGCCGCCACGATTCGAGATAACTATCCGCTTCCCATCACAGAACATCTCTTAGAAAGAGTGGCAGGCAAGGAAGTGTACAGCTTCCTTGATGGATTTTCGGGCTACAATCAAGTAGCCATAGCTCCAGAGGATCAGCATAAGACAACCTTTGCCACAGAATGGGGCATCTTTGCTTTTAGAGTAATGCCATTTGGGCTTACCAATGCACCAGCTACCTTCCAGAGGCTGATGTGCCATGTGTTTAAGGAGTTCCTGAGGAAGAGTTTAGAAGTCTATGTTGATGATCTTTGTGCTCATTCCAATGTTAGACAAACCCATATTCCTGAACTCAGACAAATCTTTGACAAATGTAGAGAATACCAAGTCTGCCTGAACCCAGAAAAGTGCGTTTTTATGGTCAGGCAAGGCAAGATTCTAGGACACATAGTGTCAAAGAATGGCATATCTACCGACGAAGAAAAAGTGAGAGCCATAGCAGAGCTACCTAGGCCAAAGAATGTCAAGGAAGTACAAGCTTTCATGGGGCATTGTGGTTATTATCGACGATTTACACACATGTATGCTGTCATTGCAAAGCCCATGTACGGACTTCTGACAAACTTTGAGTGGACGGATGAATGTGAGAATTCCTTCCAGGAGCTTAAACGAAGATTGTGTTCAACACCAATCTTGACCACACCAGATTGGAATAAGCCATTCCATGTTCATGTGGATGCATCCAATTATGCCATTGGATGTGTGCTTGCACAACCTACTGGTGAAGGTAATATGGATCTTCCAATTGCCTATGCCAGTAGACAATTGAATGCGGCTGAACGGAATTACACCACTACAGAGCGAGAAGGATTAGGCATGGTATATGCAGTTAAGAAATTTAGACACTATTTGCTTGCAAATAAGTTTAAATTTTTTACTGATCATCAGGCATTGTTATATCTTGTAAACAAGCCATGCAATACAGGAAGATTAGTAAGATGGTTTCTCTTGCTCATGGAATATGACTTTGAGGTTGTGGTAAGAAAAGGGAGGACTCATTTGAGAGCAGATCACCTCTCTAGGCTCACATCGGGAGAAGCCCCACAAGGAGTGTCAGATGACCTTCCTGATGCTTACTTGTTTAATTTGGAAGTTGTACCGCAGTGGGCTAAGCCATTGGTACCAGTATTGACATACGGGCCTAACCATCCAGTGGTAAACACACGGAATAGAGAGATTGTAAAAGTCCAAAAGTACCACATCATGGCAGGAAGCATGTACAAGCACACAGATCAAGGGATCTTGGCTTGTTGCGTAGAAGAGGATGAGTACACTAAATGGTTGCAATTAGCACATGTAGGAGTACTAGAGCAACACCATTCGAAGCAACGAACGTTACAGACCCTAAGGAGACTTGGAGTACATTGGCCAACTATGGAAGCTGATGTCCAGAAGTTGTGCAAGGAATGCCCAATCTGTTGCACTAAACCACCAGTGGAACACGCCACTCTTTATCAAGTATCCATTGTGCCAGATTGGAGCGAACCACTGGTATCATTCCTGAGGACAAACACATTCCCTCCGGACATGACTCTGGCAAGGAAAAGGAGTTTAGAACAAGAAGCCCTGGATTATTCACTCATTGGTGATAATCTATATAAGCGTGGTAAAGATGGTTACCTGAGACTATGTGTCCACGAAAGTGAATATCTGAAGATCTTGGAAACTGCTCACCAAGGTGTAGCAGGAGGACACTTTGGACCAGATCGGGTAATCAAGGCGATACTATTTGCGGGCTTCTGGTGGCCTACCCTTCACATGGATGCACATACCTATGTGAAACGGTGTGATGTCTGTCAGAGGACTCAGTATCCCATACGCAAAGATGAGATGCCACTGAAACCCATGATGGGTGGACGTGCATTCTCTAAGTGGGGAATAGACTTCGTAGGTCCTATTAATCCCCCAGCTAAGGGTTCTCATGCGGAATACATCATTGTTGCGACAGATTATCTCACCAAGTGGGTAGAGGTAAAGGCTACGACAAAGAACGATGCTCAAACAACTGCCAAATTCTTGTTTGAGAATGTATTCACGAGATACGGGCTACCTATAGAGCTTGTAAGTGATAGAGGCACTCATTTCTTGAACGAAGTGATTGAAAATCTACTCCAAGAATTCTTGGTAATACACAAAAAGTCTGCCCCGTATCACCCTCAAGCTAATGGACAAGCTGAGAGTACTAATAAGATCTTATGCAATGTACTGACGAAATTAGTGAACACTAAACGCTCTGATTGGGACAAACAGCTACACCATGCTGTTTGGGCATACCGAGTTGCCTATAAAACGGTACTCCAAGCCACCCCCTTTCAGATGGTATTCGGCCAAAACGTTGTGCTACCCTTGGACTTCCTGATTCCTACATTGAGAGTAGCACAAGAGCACGAATGGACAGGTCATGAGCTCTCCTCTAGGATCTTTGACCTTGAACGATTAGGAGAAACAAGACTGAGAGCCGCCGCAGGAATATATGCAGCCAAGAAGAGACAGAAAGCATATTTCGATGCCCATGTGAAGGATAAAGGCTTGAAAGCAGGAGATCTAGTCTTAGTCTATACACTAAAACAACACGCGAGGAAGCTAGAAAAGAGAGGCTACGGACCTATGGTTATCAATAGGATCTCCACGAGTGGAGCAGTACAATTGGCCACATTAGAGGGTGATGTTCTCCCTAACTATATTAGCGGATGCAGAGTCAAGTTGTATCAGGAACCCCTCACGGAAGAAATGCTCAGTCGACTCAACACTGCTAAGAAACGCAAAGAGGAAGAGAAGCAAATTAGAGAAGAAGCTCAAGCAGAAGCTTTAGAACGCATCAGACGGATGAAATTACGAAGGCAAGGTAGAGAGCAGCCTAGGACAAATGAATATGCAGATCAAGGATATCATATGGCAATGTGTGAAGTCGCAGGTACCAGCTCACCTAGGATAACTGATCGACGCCCTTTCGTAACCCTAGATATAGGACAAGGAAAAAGTGCAAGGACTGTAAGAGCCTTGATTGACTCAGGTGCAGCCACTAGTGCTGTTAGAATGTCTTACTGTCAAGAGTTACAGTTAACTGTCAATCCTGTGGAGGCATATCTCATAGGACTGGGAGGCGTGGAAACCCCTTGTATGGGCGAGGTGGAACTTCCCCTCTACATTCATGATGAGGCAATGACAGTTAAAGTACTAGTGTGTCAAGATGAGGATCTCACTGAACCTCTTGTCTTGGGTCAAGACTGGATCTATGACCAAGCAGTCAACTTAAACCTAAGAAGTGGACTTCTTCAGGTATGGGTCAATCATAGTCGAATTACGGTAGAGTTGGATAATGGAGCACTCAAGGAACTAGAAAGGGCACAGACTCCTGGTCCCTCCAGGGGTGCACATGAAGTTGACCATGTTGTTCTTGTCCAAAACTATGTGTTGCAGAGGAATGCTATTCGCAAAAAAGGAGTCAGGGATGCAAAGGAACTTCCAAAGGCCAGAAGGAGGCAACAACCAAAGGTGGAGCAAAGACAGAAGAGGCAGAGTACTACCTATGCCGGACATCAAAAGAACCTGCACAACAGAATGTCTCAACAAGGGAACCAAGTGTGGGTGCGAAAAGGCGAACACCCAGTTGCACCCACGCCAACCGCACTGGCAAAGCCTCTTATTAGTAACCAACAACCCGTCACTAATAAGAGGTCTTTCGGAAATTCTTCTGCTAACGGGAAATCTATTTGGGTGCCCAAAAAGTCGATGAAGGCTAGCCCACAATCAAGACAAATTTGGGTGCCTAAGGCTTGTTTGCGGGCTCAAATAGCTACACCAATAACACACCCTACACAGCATGATCCATTCACTCGCACAGCCTACATCTACTCATTTTCAACACCAAGGCACATGCGCACGAACAGAGTCAGCTGTAAATGGGCCCCTCAAAGGCCTCATGTTCAACCAAGAGCAAAACCCATCCACTACATTTGGCAGCCCAAGACTTGTAACAAACCCCCTGACCCCGATTGTAAATTTATGACCACCTGCTAACCGCGTCACTCTCACATCACATCATTTTGCTTAGCTCTTAGGTCTAACTAACTTCTAACTACACACACTAGCACCGAGCACTTTTTAACCCCTAACCACTCCCGAACTTTAAGTTAATGTTGTAACAAGGGACACCATGTCATTTTTGTGTCCATTGCAATGTTAACGTTTATTCATATATTCTCACAGAATCCGCTGCGACATTTTCAACATGGCGGAGGCAGCAGGAACTAGCTCTCACACAGAAACAAACCCGCAAGTGGTGGACTTGGACAGTTTACCCGTTTTGCCTGAGACAATTGAAAGACCAGAAGAATTGCAGGCCGTCAAAATCATACCTATTGCGGACCCTCCGCGTGGCCACACCATGCCTGTAGGAAAGACTTCCCATTGGTTTACCGAGGTGGCAGGACCTTTGGGGGAAGGAACGTACCTATGGGAATCAGAGTTAGACTACAATGGAAAGCAAGGAAGATACCATTTCTTTACAAGAGAATTTGAGAAATTACAAAATGCGGAAGGTCTACGCCCGATATGGGAAAAAGTAGGATTGAGTGCCTATTTCAGTGCCCGACTCCCAAAACCTGACTTCATGCGATGCTACTATCTCATCAACACCTTGACTCCAAATCAGAACCCAAAAGGTGCAAGCTCATTTGTGATTCCATCTCTGACAAAGGGGAATGAGCTCAAGAGGTTTAGGCTATCAAACAATTTGGTGAGAGAAGCTCTAGATATGCGTGGAATGCATATTCCTACAGAAAAGGAAACCCTAGTACCGGATTACATGAAGAATCGAAGTCTCACCAAGCTCAAGGACATGGTATCCATGACGCCTAATATTGCAATACACCTTCGCATGTGCATGCAACACTTTGCTTTCCCGGCGCAGGATAGATTCACCATGCCGCACAAAAAGATTTGGTTTAGCCTGTATCTGGCAGAGACACAGAGCCTCACCATCAACCTACCCCACTGGATAATTGATCAGATACACTTAGCTCACAAACGCTGGCCGCGGAAACAGGTTTTATATGGTTGCTGTGCTCTGACAAGAATCATTTATAGGTGTTTGGCTTATGACATTCCAATCCAACGAGCCCTGATGTGGAATCGGGTAGAGCAGTTTCGAGGCAGGACATCCACTGGACCCCCTTCTAAGAAGATGAGAGGCACGGTCAAAGTCCCATGTGCTCAACCATGTGGAGCCACCCTAACACCAGACGTCACCCCGCCACCCCGAAGAGTCCGACCATTCACACTCCGACTTCCAAGACGCAGCACCGATGGTTCCACCTTGATATTCCCTCCCATCCCAACGGATCTCGAATTTCCTAGTGGTGCACCTTTGGAAGAACTCACTAATGAAGATTTCGAACAACTATTACAAGATGTAGAGCTGGAGGCGGAAGAGGCACAACAAGCGGAGAATGTACAAACGCAGGCCACAACCTCCCAAGCACCTGTCACACCTGTTGAAGTGGATGCAGAAGATGACGGAGATGAAGAACAGGAGGATGAAGAGGAGGAGTATGATCAAGAGCACCAAGCGGAGCAACAAGAAGTGCCAGAACTTGTAGGTGCACCTGCATATACAGCTCAACTACGAAGGCTATACGACACTATCAAAGCAGTACAAGAAAGGCATCAGCTCTCTCTGGTATCAGGTCAAGCTTTGATGCAAGAAATGCTATCAGATGAAGGGGTGGACAAACACTTCATTGACACCCTCAAATTAGTGTCAGACTCTTTAGGAGTTCCAGAGGCTGTCCACACCGCAGTCCGCCAATCCGTAAGGTATGACAAACGCAGAGTGGACACGTTACCACGAGCAGGTAAGACTATCAGGATACCCGTCACAGAACCAGAAGCACCCATTGAGACCACAGCCACCCCCATAACCACCACTGACCTCTTCTCTAAAACCTTCGTTCAGACATCACCCATCTCACCCCAGCACCCTCCATCACCACCTTCTCCACCCCCACCACCACCTCCCACCTTGGAAGAAACGACAGTCATCACCTCTACCTTCACTTATAGTCCATCCTCATTCAAATAATTCTCATTTCGAGAACCCACCTCACAAGACACCCTCTTCTCCTTCGTCACCAATCCCTTGTACACTTCGTCCCGTCTACCCTCTGAACCCATGACTGGCCATCCCATAATTACAAGTGTAGTTGGAAACCCAGCACCCACAGAAGGCACCCTGTGTTTCCCGACCTATCCCCCCATACGGGTACCTCCATTCCATGACCCTCACTTCCCATCTGGCCCCTACACCTCTTTCAACCTGACCGCGCCACCCCAATACCCGTCCCTTGTGGAGCAGATCATCCGCTCTCCAATGTTTCCGAGGCACATCTTCCCGATGTTCGCAACGACATCAACTTACACGAACACCACACTCACTTCACCTACCATACCCACCTACATGGTAGCCCCTATGCACACCACTCTGTCTGACCCAATGGACATCTCACCCACCACAGCACCTCTCCCCACAATTCCACCCTCTCCCCCTCCACTACCCCCCACTTCACCACTCACATCATTGGCACACACAGCATTCACTACCCCCCTACCCAATCCCACCTCCCCTGCATTTCAAACTTTTCCCCTTGCATCTCATAATGTAAATAGCACGTTCAACACATTACTTCAGTGTGCACATCAGCTACAACAAGACTACCATCAATTGGAAGAACGCACTGCTGCCCTCCAGGCAGAATCTCAACGTCTGCAAGCTAGAGTCACCACTCTTGAAGCTGACTACCAGACGCTCCTAACCGAGCACACCACACTACAGCAGGCTCACTCCGAATTGGAAGCAAAGACATCAACTGTAGATGACCAAGCAGTCAAGGAACTAGAAATAGTGCTTCAAGCGCAAATGATATCTAACGCTACACTCAGACGCAACATTGGGCTATTAAGGAAGCATATGGCCGCAGCACTAGAAGAGAACAAACGACTTCAACAACAAAATCAAGACAACTTTGAAGCGGCTATGGAAGGAACCGTAGGAGCAACCATTAGCCCTACCAGATATAGAGCAGTTCCATCAGAAGACATCCGCATCTTACTTGAGGAGCATGCAAATTTCTTGGAGTCATATGAAAAATTAGAGACTGAATGTGCCGATCTAAAGAAACAGATAGCCAGTGTACCCACTGCTCAACAGGAGCCGGTAATCTTGCAACAATCTACAGAAGAAATGGAGACCCTCCGGAAACAGGTGGCAGAACTCCAAGCACGCCTCTTACCATATGAACGGCCACCCTCGCCCATTGAAGAACCAGAACCTGAAACAGTAGTGGAAATCCCCGTCGATGACAGCTATGAAGAGCCATACGAGCCTATGCCGACGCCTGGTGGTCAAACTACAGAAGAAGGACAAGACACGTTAGAAATTCAAGTTCTAGATTGGGTCAAAAGGGTCGAGAAAGTGGGTAAGACACATGATGATCGTGTGGCCGTGCAAATGCAATCTCTCACAAATCTGGAAGAAACGGTCCTTCGGTCTTCCTACTTTCAACATTTATCCCATCAACGGTTAATCACAACATCAGAATCACAATACATGCCTTATTTTGTCTTACTACATGATTATAATGCAGAAGTCAAGAGACATACAGGGAAGGAGCCCACATTCGCTACTCAATTTGAGATAGGGGATTTACCGACCGATGCACGTGCTGGCTCGATCTTCCAAGCTAATTGGCGTGCACGTTTACTCACCGATTACCCAGAGATGATGAGTACCTGGGCAACCATGCCACTATATATCAAGTATAATCCATGCTATTGTCCAGTGGTACGTCGCAGATCCTGGCAAGCATTTGCAATCAAGGTACGCAACAATAAAGAGTGCTCGGCTTGGGTTAACTACCCATATTTTGCTCCACCTCGAGGGACCCCAACCGTAGCTTACATGATATCAACAATTCGGCACTGGTCCGTACGCCTAAATAATGTACCCGACATAGCAGCGAAAATGTGTATGAAGATATTCGAGCTCATGACCATTGTCTTCAAAACCTTTCGGAATGTCCAAGCTCCATACATCTCTGCCCCTGGCTTCTCTCAAGGCAACAAGGATTTAGTCTACGACATGAGCCAAACCCCCTCGGTTGCTATCATCTTTGCTTGGCATGCACGAATAAAGTACTTGCCCGCATGCTTCAAGCAGACATTTGAGGAAATGTTCTCTACGGGATTCTGGGAATACAATTCCGAAATTTTCATTCCCAGACCCACACATTTGCTACATCTATTCGCAGTAGAACAAGCGATCCATGCAGATCAGTTACGTCTGCCACATCCGGACATTCCAGGACCAATCGATTGGGATCGCATGATGACAGATTTGGCCAGAGGACTACGCATACAAGAACATCAGCTTGCCACTCAGGTTGTGGAATATTACATCCAACACTCCCAGCAACAAGGGTCTGTCAGGGACGACAGACGCGAGAGAGGGGGGGGTGTTGAGAGCAGTATGGGCACCCAAGGACTGACTAGACAAAGAAGCCAGCGGAGAGAGTCAGAACAAAGTGAAGGAGTAAGTAGACAAAGTAGTCGACGCAAATCTGGCAGATAGGCCCTTCAATTTTTCCCAAATCTACATCTTTTAACAGTGATTCTTATCACTAACAATCATTGTAAATACCATTTCATATTTTTGTAGCTCCATTTTGTGCAAGCCAAGGAGTCCTTGAGCTTGAGGAGCCTTAGAAGTACCTACATATCAATTTTCGTATTTTTTAGACTCCGTTTGAGCTCTCAAATTGGCCCTGGAACCTAATTTTTAACTAGGCCGGACACTAGGTCTGGACAGGGCCAAAACCTAGTCAAAAACTATAAAAAGAGCTAGAGAGCTCATTTTTGGGGTTAGATTGTAATTGAAACGAACTTGTATGAGCATTTTGAAAGTAATCTAAAAGCTCCATTGATTCTCACTCTTTGTCTTGCCTTGTGTGCGCGTGTGTGTGTATGTGTGTGCATGCTAGTGTGCTTCTCACTCACGCACTTGTGCAGCCACTTGCTCGAGGTCTTCATACCATCCTCACGTCTTCCCGGATTGACATTAAAGGAGGTGCTACTCATCATTGAACTACACCAAATTTTGGCGCCGTTGAGAGCAGTATGGGCACCCAAGGACTGACTAGACAAAGAAGCCAGCGGAGAGAGTCAGAACAAAGTGAAGGAGTAAGTAGACAAAGTAGTCGACGCAAATCTGGCAGATAGGCCCTTCAATTTTTCCCAAATCTACATCTTTTAACAGTGATTCTTATCACTAACAATCATTGTAAATACCATTTCATATTTTTGTAGCTCCATTTTGTGCAAGCCAAGGAGTCCTTGAGCTTGAGGAGCCTTAGAAGTACCTACATATCAATTTTCGTATTTTTTAGACTCCGTTTGAGCTCTCAAATTGGCCCTGGAACCTAATTTTTAACTAGGCCGGACACTAGGTCTGGACAGGGCCAAAACCTAGTCAAAAACTATAAAAAGAGCTAGAGAGCTCATTTTTGGGGTTAGATTGTAATTGAAACGAACTTGTATGAGCATTTTGAAAGTAATCTAAAAGCTCCATTGATTCTCACTCTTTGTCTTGCCTTGTGTGCGCGTGTGTGTGTATGTGTGTGCATGCTAGTGTGCTTCTCACTCACGCACTTGTGCAGCCACTTGCTCGAGGTCTTCATACCATCCTCACGTCTTCCCGGATTGACATTAAAGGAGGTGCTACTCATCATTGAACTACAGAGAGGTTCGTGATACAACTTGACTCTGCACCCGTTGATGTAGCTCGGAAGAATATCACCTTCTAAGGTGGCTAGTTGTACTGCTCCACTCGTTGAGATCCTATTTATGATCATAGGTCCATAGCCACGTTTCTCTAATTTTCTTGCATGTTGCTTCAATGTGTAGACTAAAACTAGGTCTCCGGCCTTTAATCCTTTATCCTTAACATGGGCATCAAAGTACGCCTTCTGTCGTTTCTTAGCTGCATATATTCCTGCTGCAGCTTTTAGTCTGGTTTTACCTAATCGTTCAAGGTCAAAAATTCTCAAAGAGAGTTCATGGCCCGTCCACTCATGCTCCTGTGCTACTCTCAATGTGGGAATCAAGAAGTCCAAAGGTAGCACAACATTTTGGCCAAATACCATCTGAAAGGGTGTGGCTTGGAGTACCGTTTTATAGGCCACTCGGTATGCCCAAACAACATGGTGTAGCTGTTTGTCCCAATCAGAGCGTTTATTATTCACCAATTTGGTAAGCACATTGCATAGAATCTTGTTTGTGCTTTCGGCCTGGCCATTAACTTGTGGGTGATAAGGGGCAGACTTCTTATGTACTACCAAGAACTCTTGGAGCAGATTTTCAATAACTTCATTCAAGAAGTGAGTGCCTCTATCACTTACCAGCTCTATAGGTAGCCCGTATCTTGTGAACACATTCTCAAATATGAACTTAGCAGTCATCTGAGCATCGTTCTTTGTCGTAGCTTTTACCTCTACCCACTTTGTTAAATAGTCTGTGGCCACAATGATATATTCAACATGTGAACCCTTGGCTGGGGGATTAATAGGGCCTACAAAGTCTATTCCCCACTTAGAGAATGCACGTCCACCCATCATAGGTTTCAATGGCATCTCATCTTTGCGTATAGGATACTGAGTTCGCTGACAGACATCATATCTCTTCACATAGGTATGTGCGTCCATGTTAAGGGTCGGCCACCAGAAGCCCGCAAATAGTATTGCCTTGATCACCCGATCTGGTCCAAAGTGTCCTCCTGCTACACCTTGGTGAGCAGTTTCCAAGATCTTGAGATATTCACTTTCATGGACACATAGTCTCAGGTAACCATCTTTACCACGCTTGTATAGATTATCACCAATGAGTGAGTAATCTAGGGCTTCTTGTTCTAGACTTATTTGTCTCGTCAGGGTCATATCTGGAGGGAATGTTTTCATCCTCAAGAAGGCTACTAATGGTTCACTCCAATCTGGCACTATGGACACTTGATAAAGAGTGGCATGTTCCACAGGTGGTTTAGTGCAACAGATTGGGCATTCTTTACACATCTTATGTACATCAACTTCCATAGTAGGCCAATGCACTCCGAGTCTCCTTAGTGTCTGTAGGGTTCGTTGTTTTGAGTGGTGTTGCTCTAATGCACCTACATGTGCCAACTGCAACCATTTAGCGTACTCATCCTCTTCCACACAACAAGCCAATATCCCTTGATCTGTCTGTTTGTACATACTTCCTGCCATGATATGGTACTTCTGGGCTTTTACTACCTCTCTATCTTGAGTGTTTATGACTGGGTGATTAGGCCCGTAGGTCAGTACTGGCACTAATGGCTTAGCCCACTGAGGTACAACTTCCAAATTAAAAAAGTAAGCATCAGGAAGGTCATCTGATACTCCTTGTGCGGCTTCTCCAGATGTGAGCCTAGAGAGGTGGTCTGCTCTCAAGTGAGTCTTCCCTTTCCTCACCACAACCTCGAAGTCGTATTCCATTAGTAAGAGAAACCATCTTACTAATCTACCTGTATTGCATGGCTTGTTTACCAAGTACAACAGTGCTTGATGATCAGTAAAACATTTAAACTTATTTGCAAGCAAATAGTGTCTAAACTTTTTAACTGCATATACCATGCCTAATCCCTCTCGTTCAGTGGTGGTATAGTTTCGTTCAGCCGCATTCAACTGTCTACTAGCATAGGCAATTGGAAGATCCATATTGCCTTCGCCTGTAGGTTGTGCAAGTACACATCCAATAGCATAATTGGATGCATCCACATGAACATGGAAGGGCTTATTCCAATCCGGTGTGGTCAAGATTGGTGCTGAACACAATCTTCTTTTAAGCTCATTGAAGGAGTTTTCACATTCATCAGTCCACTCGAAGTTAGTCAAAAGTCCATACAGAGGCTTTGCTATGATGGCATACATGTGTATAAACCGTCGGTAATAGCCACAATGCCCCATGAAAGCTTGTACTTCCTTGACATTCTTTGGCCTAGGTAACTCCGCTATGGCTCTTACTTTCTCTTCATCAATGGATATGCCATTCTTTGACACTATGTGTCCTAGAATCTTGCCTTGCCTGACCATGAAAACACACTTTTCTGGGTTCAAGCAGACTTGATACTCTCTACATTTGTCAAAGATTTGCCTGAGTTCTGGTATATGTGGCTGTCTAATGTTGGAATGAGCACAGAGGTCATCAACATAGACTTCCAAATTCTTCCTCAAGAACTCTTTAAACACGTGGCACATCAGTCTCTGAAAGGTTGCAGGAGCATTGGTAAGCCCAAATGGCATTACTCGAAAGGCAAATATACCCCACTCTGTGGCAAAAGCTGTCTTATGCTGATCTTCTGGAGCTATGGCTACTTGATTGTAGCCCGAAAATCCATCAAGGAAGCTGTACACTTCCTTGCCTGCTACTCTTTCTAAGAGATGTTCTGTGATAGGAAGCGGATAGTTATCTCGAATGGTGGCTGCATTGACCTTCTTCAAGTTAATGCATACATGTAGCTTTCCATTCTTCTTGGGCACAACTACAATGGGGGATACCCACTTGGTGTGCTCAATTTCATAGATGAATCCAGCTTCTACCAGTCTATCTATCTCCTCTTTGATCTTAGCAGCATAGTTATCATTATATGTGTATGGCTTTTGCTTAGAGGGTTTCGCATCTGAGGTCATGGGAATTGTGTGTGAGCATATGTCTGGGTCAACACCCTTCAAATCCTTGTAGCTCCAAGCGAACACATCTCTGTATTCTCTTAGCAAGGCTATCAATTCACGCTCTTCTTCTTCCGTTAGGTCATGTCCTATATAAGTACATTTCTCCTCTCCTTCTTCTAGGGCTACCACTATTTTCTTGGTGGTTTCTTTGTTATCATAGGCTTCTCCTGACTGTGCCTCGCGTTTAGGCATTCTTATCATGACTCTCCTATCGTCTATCTCATACTTTTTAAAGTTTTCCGGGACCTCAAACAAAGATTCTTCTTCTTCTGGTGTGACTTCTCTCTTCTTTCTTTTCTTTCCTTCATCCTTAGGGGTCACTTGGGTGGCTAACCTTACATCATTTGTTATCTCTCCGTGTCTCTGGGGTTGAAATTCTACTTCATAGAAGTATTCTTTAGCTGATGCAAAAGGTGGGTCCATAATGATTGACTCTAGATCGGAGTCACTTGCATCCTCAAATGCATCAGGGCTAGGTTTGCATTCTTCTAAAACGGCATCTGCCATGATTGGCTCTATGGAAAAGACTGAAATGTCATAGCCATCCTTGTCACAGTGAGGTGTCCATTGTTCTTCATTGATGGCTACATCCATTGTTGCTAGAATTTCTGCCCAGCCGTGGGGTTCAAATTCTTCATCAGGAAATACTATAGGTGCATAGGCTGGGTCTTGAATGGATCTATGGGTTTCTTTTGCACCTATCTCTCTGGCTTTTTCTCTCTTCTCCTCTTCTACTGCCACTTTACACATCCATAAGTGAGTGTCTTCATGCATCCATGAGGATCCTGACCCTATGGAGTGCATAGACTCTGTATCATCTTTGGCCCTATGAATAGGATTCCATTGGATAGGAGGGAAATCTCTATGAGAGTAATCTTTGAGATTAACCTTGGTCGTGACACCTAGGTGTTGCAAATACAAGGAATTGGTTCCCCAATCTTGTACCACTTGCAACTGTCGCATAAATGGTCTTCCCAAAATCATCTCATAGGCATGGTTCTTGCTAAAATCACAGATAGCAACGTGTGCTCAAACTCTAGACCACATGTAGTGAGAGTTATTCCTTCAAGTAGTCCTAAAGGCCTCTCTATGTGACCATCAGCCATTTGCAATTTCATCCTCGTGGGCCTGAGTGCTGGCTTGCCCCAACGCTTCCATAGGGAAGTGGTGGCAATTGCAACTCCTGCACTAGAATGGCCTTGGTGGTGTATCCTTGATGGGTGATAGGAAGATATGTGTTTCCCTCTTCGCCCTCACTCATGTCTCCTATCTTGTCCAAGGGTATTTCTGGCACTGTTCTCTGGGATCCTACCTGGGAACAAGGTTTTGCTATCTCTGGTACTTGTTTGGCTACATGTTTCCATAGCTCTGGCCTAACCTTAAGTAGTTCTTCTAAAGTGATATTGCACTGCACCTTAGTGTTCTTCACTACCTCCGTGTTCCTAGATATGACTGAGTCTTCGTTTCTTACCATGACTGTGGGTGCTCTCACACAAGTCGACTTGGCTTCCCATGGGCCTGTGAAGTGGGGTAATTCATGTAAAGAATTAGACTCAAAGTCTAATCTCTCTTGAGACTGGGTGCTCTCCTGCTCTCCATAAATGGAGGGAATATCTTGTGGGAATTGATCCTGCGTGTCATCCACAAGTTCAATGGGAGGAGGGACTTCACTTTCTTTAGCCCATTTGTCTTCTTGAATCTCCCGTAGGAATTCTGGTGTGTACCTATTCATAGAAGAGGAGGTGTCTGGTTCAGTGGAATTGGGCACAAAAGCTTCCTGTGGGGGAAAGCTTATTCTTTTGCTGGCCTCATCTCTTCCTTGATTTTTTTCTTCCTTGGCAGATCTTGCAATTATGCTCTCTCACTTCTCTAGGAGTCCATCCAAGTGCAATTGTGTCTTAGCTGAGCCAGAGTAGTTGAAGAGACGACTGGCTTCAAACATGGTCTGAGCCAATGCAACCATTTTCGCGCAAAGCTTGGTTCTTTCTATCTCTAGGTCAGCTCTAGGGTAGCACTTGTCATGCTCCGTCACATTTGGCCCTTCTTGGATTCTGGCCTAATATGCCTTAAGCATCATGTCTATATCTTCAGGAGTGGGTTCAGCTAGCACTGATCCTACTCTAGGGGATGGTGGGATGGTCTGAGGTAGGTGGACAGATGGTGGGTTAGATGGTGATGGAAATTAGGGTGGTGGTGGTATGTGAGAGTTTGTTTGAGAGGTGAGTTCAACAATTTTGGCTTTTGTTTCTCTTATGCTTTCTTCTAAGTCGCTCATCTTTTTAGACCATTGTCTTTTCATTCTTTCTCGACTATCCCTCCAGGCTCTCGACCGTTTCTTGGCTATGCTCTCGGTTTCACTAACCTCTACACTCTTCTCTTGACCTATTCCTGGGTTCTGTTGCAAAGCCTGGGCCCTAGTGACCACTTGCACTGGTGCAGTGGAAGTGACACTTCCTGTTGAGTCTACAACTAACCCAATAACGTTAATTGGAGTTATTTTTGGCATATTATTAGGATTCTTTAGGCAGTCTCGTAAGAGATGCTCCTTTCCACAATCTTGGCAAAAGCCTTGAATTGTCACTGACTGGGGTTGTGTAGGTGGAGGTAAGGGGCAATGACGAATGAGGTGATCTCCCTGACATCTGTAGCATGGTCCTCTAGGGAATGGGGGTCTTACCTGCCTAGGCTGGGGCCTAGAGTTAGGGTTTGTGTACATTACATTTGTGAACTCTGGCTCCCAACTAGGTTCACTTGGTTCTTCACTGTAGTAGGACTTACCATGTTCACGAGATTGCATGTAGTAAGCCTGGGGACTATCAATATGTATAGAATCAAAGCTATGGTCACTGGGATCACTTTCTAAAAGCAATGGTGTTATTGGCACTATAGCCCTATTCAAATTCTCTTCAGCAGCTGCATACTTTACAGGAATCACATTAGCGGGGGTTGGAGGTTGTTGAGCTAACACAAATTGTGGCCTTTGTTGGTTTTGGTAGAGTTGTTGATAGGATTGTTACGGTCTACCATATTGTTGTGGAGGGTACTGGTTCTGATACCTTACTTGTTGTGGATAGGGCTGAGGGTAGGTTTGCCTAACTGCTTGCTTATTGTATGGGCAGTCTTGTGCTGTGTGATTTGTGTATCTCCGTTCTATGGTGCAGTATTGGCTACTAGGATTCACTTGGGGTTGGGCCATAATGGGACATACATTCGCCATATGGTCACCTCCACAAGTATAGCATCTTTTCACAGGGGCAAATCTTGGGATCTGTTTGCTAGAGACACCTAATTTCTGAGCTACTTTCTCTGCTAATTCCTTGATAGATGTGGATTGTGTGGAAGAGAGGCTAGAAGCACTATCTGAATCTTTGTAGATTTTGGAGAGCTCTAACTCTTCCCCTAGGTTATCCTCGATGTCGATGCACATGCGTACACACTCTTCTATAGTCCTAGGGTCCTTCAAGTACACATATGACCTCAAGTTGGTACTTAGCAATCCATCCAAGAATAAAGCCACTTGTTTAGCTGGTGTTGGTAACTCAGGAACAGGGCATCTCTCAAGATACTACCTAAATCTTCTTCTTGCAAGTCTCACGGTCTCTTGAGGGGTCTGCTTGAAGCTGTGTATCAATGAGGAAGTATTATGCCTTATGCCACTTTTAGAGAATTCGGTGATGAAAGCCTCTAAGAGTTGGTCTATGCTCCTGAACTGTCTCTCATTCAATGGTTGAAACTACGTAAGGGTTGTGTTCCTAAGTGTTAGACCAAAGGCATTATATTGCGTGAATAGGTCCTCAACTTGTTCAGCTCTCAGGACTTGCCTAAACTCGGCCACATGATCATATGGGTCTCCTGTGCCATCGAAGTAATTCTTCATGGACTTAACTAACTGAGTCGGTCTCAAAATCCTGGCGTGTTCCTTGGAAGAGGGAAATCATTAGCATTCCTCTGGTTCCTTGGGGATCTAAGTCCCTCAAGTTCCACTCTATTTGTTTCCATTCTCATTCTGTCTTTTCCCACTGGGTTGGCAAAGCTTACCTCCGGTCTATCTCTATGTCTGTCTCTTTGAGTTCCATGAGTGTGGGAGGTTCCAGCTCCTTGGTGACCAAAGGACACATTCGATCTTGGTTGGGGGAAAATGAATTCAACTTTCCAAGTGTAAGCATGCCTATCATTTTCTATAACCACAAAGATCCTCTCTGAAGAGTGATCTAAGTAGGTCACTCTACCTGGGCTATCAGGATCTTTAAACTCATATATCATGGTTCTTCCTACCTCATTCAGCTGATTAGATCTATATCTCCAAAAGGCTTCATCAGTCTCTCGATTCAGGAGTAGATCTATGCTCTTATTGTCTTGGGGAATCCACTCTGGTGTGATGATCCTAGTGAGAACAGATTTGCCTCGGGGGGTTCTAGGTTCTACACCCATGTTTCCTTGCTCTAGGTCACCTAAGTCCGTTTCTGGGACCACATTCCCAAATTCATCTGTCCTATCTGGATGACTGGTGACTACATATATTGTCCCTTCTTTGTCCAAGTACGCTCCATTTTCAAACTTGACAGCTGGATGTTCTAGTCCAATGGATTGGTCTGGGTTTTTGATCTGGACCACAGATCTTCCTAGGCCGTCCTCATAGATGCTAGCACCTAATCGGTTGGTCCTAAGGTATTCGAGTTGCGTCTTGTAAGGGCCTTCCACCCTATGTAAATATGGCACTCCAGAACTTCCTGTAGGTCTCTCCATACCGTGGGACATCTCAGACTCGCTAGTCTCAGAGCTAGGGTAGTACGTATGATGGCTCAACTGTTGGGCCCAAGACTTAGCAGTATGATTGACACTAGCCTCTGAAGATCTAAGACTTTGTCTATCTATCCCTAGGTGTCGTCTTGATCTAAGGTTCATAAGCCCAATTGAATAATCCCAATTTTTTCCCAAGTACACTTTGCGTTGCTGAGTTCTTTTGTATCAGTCACTTGTTCTTTTTTAATTGCCCTTAGGGTGTAACTTCTTGTCCAATTAATCTTCGTCGCAAGGAACACTTGAATTTTATCGTACTTTGAGTGTGGTCGCTCAATTTAAGTTCTTTTCCCTTAGGTTGTTTCGCAATTGTAATCTCCTAACACTTGCACTTGAGTGATTAGAGTTCTTGGACTTGGTCGTCCCTAACGTGTCCCTAATTAATCAAGACCTCTATCCTTACGTAGCCTATGCTAAGGATTGACAGAGGGTGTTGAGAATTTCCAACCTTAAGTTTCTTCCCTTGGTTGCCCTTGTATGCCCAAGAAGCGTGTTCCCAATCTCGCACTTACTCTTGCTTCAAGTACCCTTTAATGCTCTCAACAAACCTGAAAAAGTCCACAATTAGCTCAAGAATTGAATTCAATTGACAGACAAATCACTTCCATGCATGTAATTCACAGACCTCATTGCCTTTTGCCTCTATGGAAATCAATCCCAAAGGGAACTTAGTTTTCCTACCCCGGGATATGGTCACTTCAAATTACCCTATCTAATAATCCTGACATTAATTCTACCGTAACCAGTGGAAGTTTTGGTTGTACTCCCCACGAGCTTTCCAACAAAACAAAAATCACCGCAATCGGATTTTGTATGAGGAAGTTATGTCCATTCAGGGTTTTGGGACCAACTTAGGATTTTAAACAGTTTAGCAGGCAGACAGGACTTCTCGAAATGCTTTGGGTATAGGCCTCACAATGCTCTACTAGCCCTTAAAAGTTCCCCACAATTTTCCAACAAATTAGAACACTATTTTTTGCCCTAAAAAATTGGCCAAATTTGCCCGTCAATCGCGTTTGCAAGCTCTGTCAGTCGCGATTGATAGGTCAATCGTGATCGACGTGTCGGTCGCGATTGACAGGTCCGTCATGGCTGTTAGTTGCGATTGATAGGTCAATCGCGATTGACACGTGGCCCGAAAATTCAATCAGTCGTAGTCAAAGGATCATTGACTCTGTAAGTCGCGATCGACGTGTCGATCGCGATTGACAGGTCCGTCGTGAGGGTCTGTCCGTCGTGGTCAAGCAATCGTTGACTGGGTCGGACATGATTGATAGGTCCGTCGGGGTTGTCAGTCGCGATTGACTGGTCGATCGCGATTGATGGCTCGATCGCGATTGACACGTGTCACGCGTAGGTTTTGTCAGTCATGGTCAGTCGGTCGTTGACTCTGTCGGTCGCGATTGATGTGTCGGTCGCGATTGACAGAGCCGTCAGCATGTGTCCGTCGTGGTTTGTCGATCGTGATTGACAGGGCGATCGCGATTGACAGAAATCTGAGGAATTTTAAAATTTTAAACACACATTTGGAAAGCTCTAGGCCTGTAGATTATGGTTATGTACTTTGCTTAGCAAAAAGACCATTTTTTCTATCGGTTGCGGTTGACAGAGGTCAATGCCTCGGGACCTGCACAGTCAACTTTTTTACCTGCTGGAGCTGGTGCAGTTGCTGGGGATGCTGATTCCTGCAGAAAATCTCAAAAAACACAGAAAATCACAAGCACACAAACGCTCTCTCGCTCTCTCTCACAAGTGAAATGAGGGAATTGGTATGGGTGGGGTGATATGACCAAAAACTGAAATTTTTCGCGATGATGGAGATGGATGTGGGAGATGGTGAGGATGATGATGGTGATGAGAAAAACAAAAGAAAATAGATAAAAGTGAAGAAAATACCTATGACTCCAACGCCTCAACTCTACGTCTTACCATCACACGCTCGTCCTCAAAGCTCGATCCCCGGCAACGGCACCAAAATTTGGTGTAGCTCAGTGATGAGTAGCACCTCCTTTAATGTCAATCTGGGAAGACGTGAGGATGGTATGATGACCTCGAGCAAGTGAAGGCACAAGTGCGTGAGTGAGAAGCACACTAACATGCACACACATACACACACACGCGCACACAAGGTAAGACAAAGAGTGAGAAGCAATGGAGTTCTTTAGATTACTTTCAAAAAGCTCATACAAGTTCAATTCAATTACAAGCTAACCCCCAAAATGAGCTCTCTAGCTCTATTTATAGTTTTTGGCTAGGTTTTGGCCTTGTCCATACCTAGTGTCCGGCCTAGTTAAAAATTAGGTTCTCTACCCTATTTGGAGGTTCAAACGGAGTCTAAAAAATGTGAAAACTGATAGGTAGGTACTTCTAAAGCTCCTCAAGTTCAAGGACTCCTTGGCTTGCACAAAATGGAGCTACAAAAATATGAAATGGTATTTACAATGGTTTTTAGTGATAAAAATCACTATTTTTGTAGGGATTTCTTCTAACATTTTGACATACATTTCTTGGAGCTCCCTACTTGCTCCTTCTTCTTGTGTGCCCAACTCTTTGATGCCTGAAAAATTTAACTGGCCTACTTGCCAGATCTTCTTTGACTACTGTGTCTGCTCATGCTTTCTCTTCGTTCTGACTCCCTACGTAGGCTTCCTTGTCTTGTGACTCCTTCAGTTCCTTGACTACTGCCAATATATATCCATCGAGATCCAATTACCTTCATAGATGGCTTGTTAGGTACAAGCTCCCAAGTGTCATTCTCGTTCAAGGCTTCCATTTCTTCATCCATTGCATCTCTCCAAGCTTTCTTGCTTTGTGCTTCTTCGAATGTGGTAGGTTCTTCATTGGTTGACTCCTTTGCAATGTAGATTGAGTGCTTGGTGACCAAAGAAGTATCATAACCAAACCTCTCAGGTTTCTTCTTCTCCCTTGAAGACCTTCTAAGTGGTTGATGTGAGCTCTCGAGTCCATATGTAGCATCCTGCATCTTTACTTTACCTTTGTTCTTCCATAGCTTTAGTCTTTCCAAGTCTTCTAGGTCAATCTCCGAATCACTTTCTTGAATCTGCTTTGGCTCCTTTGGTTGAAGTGATGGAAAGTCTTAATCCAAGTCATAAGGCAGCTTCACTTTCCTGTCATCATCAAACCATGATTTGTTTTCATCAAAAATTACATCTCTACTCACAGAAAATCCTTTATTGGTTGGATTGTACAATCTATATCCTTTTTGGTTATCATAACCAATGAATACACACTTCTCTGCCTTGGGATCCAATTCCCCTCTTACTTGAGAAGGAATGTGAAAAAACAGAGAAGTAGATAATGATAAATGTATAGATTCACATATGATTACAACCACATTGGCAATGAATGTTTGCACAATGGGAGTAGAATGATAGAGCTATGGAGTAAGCTCTTCAATCTCTACAAAATGACATGAAGTGGTCACGTACAAGGCTTGCTAATCGCCTCTTCCTTCTTGCCCTTTTTATAGCTATTCTTGGAGGGAGTTTTGAATTCGAATTCGAATGGCTCCACCTGAAAGTGATCCCCAAAGTTAGGAGATATTCCGTCAGCTCAAAAAGTCGTGCTTTTAGGTAGTTAGAGCCACGATTTTGCTTTTACATCATGGATGAGGTAAGCCATCCTTTTCCTTTTTCTTTCTTTCAATTACAAGAGATAAAAATGAACTCTTTTACAAGAGGGGTTCACATGACTACACATGTGACTTACAAATGATCATAATATCAAGCATATCAAGCATGTAGGCTTGGGTAAAATGCACCAACAATCAAAACATCTTCGCTTTGTGGTGCCGAAATCACGATCTAAGCTCATTTTGGCCTCCAAACACACTATTGGAGCGCTTGTGTAGGCTATTTTGTCTTTTTATGCCAAAGATATATATAGGTTTTGGTTTTCCAGTATAAGCATCTCGAAGTCTACTATAGGTTTAGCAAAACTTGTCAGAGTAGTTCTAATCAACTTTTCTAGATACAATCATTTTTCTACATCAAGGTATTTTAATTAGTGGCAATGGCTTAAACAATGATGTATTTTGTATGTTGGCTATTGAGCATAAGTTGGATAGTACGAATTACCCACGCTTATATGATATTTCATGTATTGGTGGCAAAAAGACTATGGAATATTGTACAGGGTCTTGAAGAACCTCCTATTTCACCTGCAAATACAGGTACTAAAGCTAATGTAGATGGCATCAAAGACGATGATATTTTGTAGATTCCTGTTTGTGTTGTGGATTCTACTACACCTACTATAGAGAAAATTTGTTAGGATGGCAGAGATGCTCAGACACATACATTGATAGCTTTGTCTATCAAACATGCTATTATTCCTCACATTGGCTCTCGCAGAACAGCTAAGGATGCTTGGGATACAGCTACCATATTGTACCAGGCTAGGAATGAGGCTCCTATTGCTTACCTCTTAAAACAATTGGAGAGTGAGCATATGAATGAAGATGATTCTATGGAAAATTTTCTAACAAAGCTCAAAGATTTGAAGGAACAATTAATTTCTGCTCATGAAGTCTTGCTTGACAATTCACTTGTGCAGACTGTTCTGAATGGTCTTCCTGACTCATATCAGAGTTTTGCTTCTACTCTTTGTTTGATGATGAAAGGTAATCCAAATGCCTTAACATTTGAAGAGTTAGTTTCTGTTCTATTGCAGGAAGATCAGCCTAGGCAGAATGGGTCCATTATGCATGTTGTAGGTCAAGCTTTCTTGGCTAGTCAGAAGGGCAAAGGTAAATGGAGCTCATCTACTAGCAAGCAAAAATCTACAAATGCTGCACATTTGAAGAAGGAAGAAGAAGATGAAAAGAAATCAGAAAAGCACAAATTCTTTTTTAAGTACTGTAAAGGAAATGATCAGTCATAAGAACTATCTAAAATTGGCTACAAAATAGGCTTGAATGGTTGTTGTAGAGGCCTCTACATCGAAAACACAGTCTACCAATCTTGTGCAAAATGAAGAATGGGTGTTTACCACTGTTTGCAATTTTGAACCATCTTCTCATGAGCAGTGTATGCCTGTAGTAAACTCAGATGTTTAGTACTTTGATAGCGGGGCAACCAAACATACTACCTTGCAACACAGTTTCTTCACTTCACTCAAGCATGCCCCTATAGGGAATACTGTCACATGCACCAACAACTCCTCTTATCCTATCATGGGAGTTGGTAAGATCATTCTCTCTACTGCTAATGGTAGTTCTTTAACATTTTTAGATGCTTTGTTTGTGCTAGGGATCAAGAAGAATCTGTTATTAGTTTTAGCTTTAGGCAAGATTGGCTTGGTTGTGAAATTTGTTGATGATAGATGTACAATCCATAATTTGTCAAATGGTGATGTGATTATTCCTTTTGGCATTTTATATCGTGGGCTCTATAAGCTCATTGTCTATGAAAAATCTATGAATGATTCGGCATGTGGAGTACATGATTCTCAAGCTATGTGAGATGCAAAGCTTTGGCATGCACGCTTTATTCATCTGAATTTTGCTAGTTTGCTACGCCTGCTGAAATCTGAAATGGTGTCCTCTTTGTCCAAACTTGAGGCACCTGGAAAACATGTCTCTAAAGGCTGTATTTTGGGCAAAATGCAGCGTTCCTCCTTCCCAAAAGATGGTTCAGTTCGAGCTACTAAAAAATTGCAGCTTGTTCACAGTGATGTCTTTGGACCTATGCAAACACCTTCTTTTGGGAGCTATCTTTACTTTGTGACTTTCATTGATGATTTTACCAGGCATGCATGAGTATATCGACTCAAAGAAAAGTCCGAAGTGTTTATGTGCTTCAAATAGTTTTTGATTTTGGTTAGAAATCTATCAGCATGTAAAATGGGCACCCTTCATTCTTATCGAGGGGGGAATATATGTCTTCTGACTTTAATGCATTTCTAGTTGAATGAGCATAAAACATTAGTGTACAATGCCATATACACCTCAACAGAATGGAGTTGCTGAACGAAAGAATAGGTCACTCACGGAGATGGTGAGGTGTATGGTCAAGAGTTGGGATTTACCATATAGTTTCTAGCTTGAGGCTATTATGTGTGCAACATATATAATTAACATGTGTCCCAATAAAGCACTGTAGTCTATCACTCCATATGAGGCTTTGCATGGTCGCAAGCCATTTGTTGCTCATCTGCGTGTTTTTGGTTGTCTGACATATGCATTACTGCCTATACAACATCGTAGGAAATTGGATGATAAAGCACTAAAATGTATTTTTATTGGGTACAATTTTGATACCAAAGCCTATCATCTGTATCATCCATAGACTAAATGCAATTTGGTTATCCATGATTGAAAGAACTTGGAGAAGCTTGTCGAAGGTAGAAAAGTGCGTTTCGAAGCGATGAAGTTTGGTCAAGCCAACCGGCACAAGACCAGCCCTTGAGCTTTTGGAGACTCAAATAGACCTTATAGGCATGCTATAAGTGCAAATAAACACACTATGTACCTTGGAGCATCAAGGAGAATGAGTCGATACAAAACAGATAGGTTCGCGGGTCGACTAGCTCAAAAAACTTACTATCTATGGAAGAGACAATGAACTTCAAATGCCCATAGCGACCAGCATGATTACAATTAGAAAAAATCCTTTTATGGGAGTGATACACATAGGGTTGAGTGTATTGAATGCACAAAAGTATAAGGAATAAGCAAAATATGCTATAGGAATGAATGCGACATTCACCGGTGGTACTTCCTATTTTTCAGGAATACGCAGAGATTGACCCCGAGGCAGAAAAACTGATATTTCTCCAAATCTGCTGAACCAAATGCTTTGAAAATTTACAGGCATAAACTAGACACTGATACCTTTCCAATGAGTCCTCTTGCACTCAATTTGGATCTCTGAGGAGAGAGCAGCAGCCTCTGCAAGATTACTGTTGGCGAAGAAGATGATGCAGAAATTGAAGGAGCAATACAATGATGGTCACAAGTGTATGTATATTGCTTCCATGTAATGTACAAGTGATTTTAACTCCTTATATAGCCTCTAGGAGTGTTCCACGACTTTTACAACTTGAATTTGAATTCAAATGAAGGTGGGAATGGTTGTTGGAGGGAATCAATTCACTTCCCTACAATCTAGGAAACGTGAAGATCTTGATTGATCTACTTTTAGGTGATTGATTGCTTGATTGAATGCAACTTCAACCACCAAAATTTCGTGGGATTTTGGCCCTATATTTGTACCTTTACATGTGTACAACTCAAGGCTTTTACAACGGTAAATGAGCCATCAAAATATTCTCAAAAAATACAATAAATGAGCATATGAAAAAGAACTCTCCAACGGATATTCTTTCGACGCAATAGCCTTTGATGTAGATCAAATCCACCTCAAGCATAGTGTAAGCTTGATGTTCCAACAGCTCCCCCTCAAGCTAAAGTATGCTTGAGTCTTCATTCTCTCATAGGTTGAATACCTGCCATAGCTTTGAATCTACAAAGCTTTATTCCATCAAGTGCCTTTGTCATCATATCTGCTACTTGCTTTTCAGTCGGAACAAAAGAAATGTCAATCTCCTTTGCCATGAGCTTCTCCCTGATGAAGTGATAATGGACTTCTATATGCTTGGTTCCCGCATGGAAAATAGGATTTGCCGCTAGATGCATGGAACTTACATTATCTCCAAATATGTGAGGTTTGGAACTCACAAGTCCCAAATCTGTATACAATGCTTTTAACCATATTGCCTCTTGAGTTGCTATGGTCAAGCCTCTGTACTCTGCTTCAGTTGAAGATAAAGCAACTGTTGGTTGCTTCTTGGAACTCCATGACACTAGCTTCGAACCTGCAAATGCTAAGTAACCAGATGTACTTTTTCTATCATCCTTAGCTCCTGCCCAATCTGCATCTGAGTAGATTTTGATATCCAAATCAAAAGAGTAAGGATAGAATATACCTTCGTTGATTGTACCTTTGAGATACTTAAGTACTCTCTTAGCCGCATCCATGTGTGGTCTTCTCGGTGAGTGCATGAACTGACTAAGCACTCCCACACTATATGAGATGTCTGCCCTTGTGTGAGTAGCATATATCAAGCTACCTACCAAGCTTTGATACTCTTTAATGTCTTCAATTTTCTCACCTTCATAAACACTAAGTTTATGATTCATCTCCAAAGGTGTACCTGCAGGTTTAGTGTTCTCCATTTTGAACTTGAGAAGAAGATCCTGAATGTATCTTCTTTGAGTCAAATACATTCCTTCATCTGTATATATCACCTGCATACCTAGGAAATATGTGAGCTCACCTAGGTCACTGATTTTGAACTCCTCTTGCATGTGTCTCTTGATCCTTTGAATGCCATTTAGATCATCACCTGTCACAATAATATCATCTACATATACACATAGATAGATAACCTCATTGTGATCCCTTTTGATGAATAGAGAAGGATTGGAGCTGCTAGCTTTGAACCCTTGGTCTTGAAGATATGTAACCAACCTGTAATTCCAAGCTCTTGGAGCTTGTTTCAATCCATACAATGCTTTCTTAAGTCTGCAAACATAAGATGGATGATTAGGGTTTTCAAAACCTGGTGGTTGTGACATGTATACCTCTTCACTTATCCAACCATTTAGGAATGCATTTTTCACATCAAGTTGGAGGAGTCTCCAATTCCTTGCAGCAGCTACACTTATCAATGTCTTGATTGTAGTCATCTTTGCAACTGGTGAGAATGTTTCCTCATAGTCTATACCATGAGTTTGTGAGCATCCTTTGGCAACTAATCTTGCCTTGTACCTGCAAACTGATCCATCTGAATTTCTTTTAACTTTGTATACCCATCTGCAACCAATTACCTTTTGATTCGGCGACATTGGAACCAAATCCCAAGTGTCCATTTCCTTCAATGCATCTATCTCTTCGTTCATGGCCTTTTCCCAATTAGGGTTTCCCTTTGCCTCTTCATAGGTTGAGGGTTCCTCTGAAATAGAGTCTTTTGCCAAGTAGATTGAATGCTTTGTAACAAATGTGGAATCATATCCATACCTTTCTGGTTGTTTCTTCTCTCTTGCTGATCTTCTAGGTGCTTGTTTGGAGCATTCTCCAACCTCTTGCATCTTTGCTTTGCCTCTTGACTTCCATAGCTTGTAATCCCTTTCTCTTTCATCTTGGTCATCGTCTGTATCACTTCTTGGATCCTGGACCTGTGTATCATGCTTCCTTCCTAATTGATGAGAGTCAGAATCAAGATCATATGGTAGTGTTACCTTTTGTTTGTCTTCATCATACCAAGACCTGTGTTCTTCAAACACAACATCTCTACTTATAGTGAATTGCTTGGTTGAAGGATTGAAGAACCTGTAACCCATCTGAGTTGAATCATATCCAATAAACACTGCCTTTGTTGCCCTTTCATCTAGCTTACCTCTTATTTGTGATGGTACATGAACATAAGCTAAACAACCAAAAACCTTGCAATGTCCAAGACTAGGTTTTCTTCCATGCCATGCTTCATAAGGAGTCATACCTTGAAGTGATTTGGATGGTAGTCGATTGACAAGGTACACTGCAGTTGAAATAGCTTCTGCCCATAGATAATGTGGCAACTTCTTCTCTTCAAGCATTGTTCGGGCTGATCCAACTAATGTCTTGTTTCTCCTCTCTGCAATTCCATTTAGTTGAGGAGAGTACCTGGTAGTCACTTCCCTTTTGATACCTTTATCCTGCAAGAACTCATCAAAATCTTTGGAGAAGTATTCTCCCCCTCCATCAGATCTGAGCTTCTTTAGTGATCTACCTGTATGATTCTCCACATGCGCAAGATACTTCTTGAAGCAATCAAACACTTCATTCTTACTCTTGATAAAGTATAGAACAGTCCATCTACTATGGTCGTCAATAAATGAGACATAATACCTTGATCCTGCCAATGAAGGTTCTTGACTTGGTCCCCATACATCTGTATGTACTAAGTCCAATAAGTTGTTGTGGATGTAGCCTTTGTGGTTGAATGGTTGTCTTTGTGCCTTCCCAATCTGACATGCATCACACCTGTTGATCATGTGTTGCTTTGATATGTTCGGCAGTCCTAGAACACTTTGATCCCTGCATATATCCTTCAAGGTTCTTTCATTCACATGAGCAAGTCTCTTATGCCACACTTCAAGCTCACTTAGGGTTTGAGACCCAAAGTTGAATAGAGTTATTTTCCTGGTATCTCCTACTTCAAAAGTAAAGAGCCTACCATGCTTCTCACCTCGGGCTATCTTCTTGAAGCCTTGACATGGATCTTCCACAAAAGCTCCATGTTGGGTGAACCTAACTTGCAAGCCTTTTTCAACTATTTGGCCTACACTTATTAGGTTTTTAGTGATAGTGGGTACATAGAGAACCTTACTCAGAATGTTTGTCCTGCCATTGGAAGCTTTGACATTACCAATCTTCTCCACATTGTGCTTCGTGTCATCCCCTGTTTGCACTTCATGTCTATGCTTTGGACTTTCCAAGTCAGATAGAAGAGCAATGTTGCCTGCAACATGATTCGAACATCCTGAATCTATGTAGAACAAATGATCATCTTCTTTACCTTCTTTGTGGCTTAGGTTCATAAGAAGTAATGAGTCTTCATGTGGTTGATCTTCTGAATAATTGTTGTAGTCCCTTCTATTATAGCTTCTATTGTTGTTGTTGAAGTTGTGTCCACCTCTGCCTCTATTGCCGCCATATCCACCTCTTCCACTTCCTTTCTGGGTCTTCCCATTGAACCAGCAATTCTGAGTGGTGTGGTTGGTCTTATCGCATATGGCACAAGGTTGAACATTCTGACCTTTGGCTTTGTCTTGCTTTGGTCCTTTCTTCTTCCCTTTCCACTTGCTCTTGCTTGCGAAGTTGGCTTGGGAAGTCTCTTCTTCATCTTCTTCCTTCTTCTTGCCTTTCTGCTTCTTATCCTTCTTATCTGCATATAGAGCACTCGTTGAATTACCATGATAAGAGTTACCTTCCTTTATGCTATTGTTGGCTTCTTGATTGAAGAGTTGTCCAAGAAAGATGTTGAAGTCTAGAGTTTGCACATCCATGATGAGATCGTAAGCCGTCGTGAAGGATTGCCATTGCTTATCACTTCGAATGCCGTTGAGAATTTGCCTCATGATGACCTCTTCTTCAATCAGCTCTCCAATGGATGCTAACTGATCCGCAACCTCTTTGACCTTGGTAACAAACTCTGTGATGGTTTGTTTAGGTGTCTTCTTCATTTGGTTGAACTCGTTCCAAAGATGATTCTTTCTTGCTTTGGTACTAGCAGAAAAGAAAGTCTCCAGGGCATCCCAAGTCTCTTGAGATGTCTTGCATCCTCTAATATGTGGTAATAGAAAGTCAGAGATAGAGTTTAGTATGTACGACCTTGCTTGAGCATCCCTTGTGCACCAAAGTGTGAGCTTATCTGTCTCCTCTTGTGTAGGTCCTCCTTTGGATCTTGGAATAGGCATAGCTTCATCACCTGCTACAATTCCATAAAGATTTCTACCTTGCAAGTAGGCCTCCATTCTGATTTGCCAAGCCGCGTAGTTGTGTCGATCAAGCTTCTCTATCATTGAGGGAAAGCCGTCACCCATCTTGAACTAGCTCTGATACCACTGAAAGAACTTGGAGAAGCTTGTCGAAGGTAGAAAAGTGCGTTTCGAAGCGATGAATTTTGGTCAAGCCAACCGGCACAAGACCAGCCCTTGAGCTTTTGGAGACTCAAATAGACCTTATAGGCATGCTATAAGTGCAAAGAAACACACTATGTACCTTGGAGCATCAAGGAGAATGAGTCGATACAAAACAGATAGGTTCGCGGGTCGACTAGCTCAAAAAACTTACTATCTATGGAAGAGACAATGAACTTCAAATGCCCATAGCGACCAGCATGATTACAATTAGAAAAAATACTTTTATGGGAGTGATACACATAGGGTTGAGTGTATTGAATGCACAAAAGTATAAGGAATAAGCAAAATATGCTATAGGAATGAATGCGACATTCACCGGTGGTACTTCCTATTTTTCAGGAATACGCAGAGATTGACCCCGAGGCAAAAAAACTGAGATTTCTCCAAATCTGCTGAACCCAATGCTTTGAAAATTTACAGGCATAAACTAGACACTGATACCTTTCCAATGAGTCCTCTTGCACTCAATTTGGACCTCTGAGGAGAGAGCAACAGCCTCTGCAAGATTACTGTTGGCGAAGAAGATGATGCAGAAATTGAAGGAGCAAGACAATGATGGTCACAAGTGTATGTATATTGCTTCCATGTAATGTACAAGTGATTTTAACTCCTTATATAGCCTCTAGGAGTGTTCCACTACTTTTACAACTTGAATTTGAATTCAAATGAAGGTGGGAATGGTTGTTGGAGGGAATCAATTCACTTCCCTACAATCTAGGAAAAGTGAAGATCTTGATTGATCTACTTTTAGGTGATTGATTGCTTGATTGAATGCAACTTCAACCACCAAAATTTCGTGGGATTTTGGCCCTATATTTGTACCTTTACATGTGTACAACTCAAGGCTTTTACAACGGTAAATGAGCCATCAAAATATTCTCAAAAAATACAATAAATGAGCATATGAAAAAGAACTCTCCAACGGATATTCTTTCGACGCAATAGCCTTTGATGTAGATCAAATCCACCTCAAGCATAGTGTAAGCTTGATGTTCCAACAATGATGTTGTTTTTGTGGAAGATGCTATTCAACCATTACTTTCATGTACTAAGGAGGCATCTGTTAGCTCCAAAGACATGTATAATACGTTGCTGCGTCTTTTTACAAGTGGAAAGTCTAGTGCTGGTCCTAATGAGGTGACTTCTCAACCCTTTCAGGTTTCATGTGATGATGCATATCATTCCATTTCTAATGCAGATTTACATGATGCACTTGTTGATGAGAGAGATGATATTGAGGAGGCAAAAACTATGCCAAAATGGCTGGTGCAGACTTTGTGTGATAGCAAATTAGATGCACCTCTATCATATTGTACTGGGTTAGGCTCTCATAGTGCCTCTTTTGCATCACATTGTTATGCTATGGCTGCCTCTAGTCTTTGTGATGAGAATGAGCCTCTTTCGTTTGATGAAGCACAAATGTTTGAAAAATGGATGGCTGCAATGCAATCAGAATATGATGGTATCATGAAAAATGGTACCTGGTCTTTATGTGACTTGCCTCATGGCAAGAAAGCCATTGGAACTAAGTGGGTATACAAGCTGAAGCATAAGCTTGATGGAACAATTGACATGTATAAGGTTAGGCTTGTGGCAAAGGGTTATGCTCAAGAAAGAGGCATTGATTTTGATAAAACCTTTGCTCCTACATGCGGAATGACTACTGTTTGTAGCATCTGTGCACTTGTAGCTCATCATGGTTTGAATGTACATTAGTTGGACATTAAAAGTGCATTTTTGAATGGTGATTGGCATGAAGAAGTGTATGTTTTTCAACCATGTGGCTTTGTGCAAAAAAGGGCATGAAAATCAGATGTGCAGGTTAAAGAAAACATTATATGGTTTAAAGCAAGCACCACGTGCTTGGTATGAAAAGCTACATGCCTATCTGATTGCACATGGTTTTGAGAACACTCCAACTGAAAGCACCTTTTATGTTAAGAGTGCAAATGATGTGCTTCTGATCATTGTTGTGTATGTTGATGACATGGTGCTCACTAGTCCTCAGAGAAGCATATTGCTGATTTTAAGGCTGATCTACATGCCTCATCTGAGATGTCTGATATGGGGCATTTGCATCATATTTGGGCATTCAGTTTATGCAAGTTGATGGCGGAATAGTTTTGTGTCAAATGAAATATATTAACACATTATTGCAACATTTTGACCTTGAAGACTGCAAACCTATTGCCACTCCTACGGAGATAGGCTTATGATTGAGTCTTCATGATGTCAGAGATGCATTTGATGCTGTTCTCTATTATTAGGCTAATGGATGATTGATTTACTTATGCATTACTCGGCTAGATATTCAGTTTGGTATCTCACAGATGAGCAGGTTTATGCATTGCCCATGTGTCAAGCATTGGCAGGTAGTTAAGTGCATCTTTCACTACTTGAGTGGTACCCGACTACTTTGATTGTTTTATCCCAACGGGGGATCACTACCACTAGATTTACATGTTTTGTTTTACTTTAACTAGGCTGGTTGCTATGACACTTGTGTGTCCACTAGTGGCTTTTGCTTCATGCTTAGTAGCTCATGTATATCTTGGTTGAGCAAGAAGCAACCTACTATGGCCACTTCTAGTTGTGAGGCTGAGTATAGGGAACCTTTCACAGCGACTGTTGAGTGTGTGTGGCTCAGATGCCTTATGGCTGATTTGGGTATTGGTCAGTCTTCTGCCACCACCATCTTCACTCATAGTCAAAGTGCATTGTCAGTTGCGAGAAACCATGTGTTTCATGCTCGCACTAAGCACATTGAGGTGCATTATCATTATGTGAGGGATTATGTGAGGGAGAGGTTCTGTACTGGAGAGATAACTTGGCATATGTGCCCAAGCAGGAGAACATTGCACACATTTTTACAAAGGTACTACCTAGGGAGAAGTTTGAAGCTTTCCACAAAGCTTTGGGCTGACTTCCTTTTGTGGATTGATTCCACATAGCTTGGCACTTCCTTATACATGAATGCCAACTCCTCGTTCACCGCATCACTCCCAAGGGGGATTTGTTGATATATTTATGTAGTGATGTGGTTGAACACACTAGGACCACTAGGGCACCTTTTTCCCTCTTTAGGAGGTTTTCCCCCTAGCATGTATATATGCTAATAGCCCTGATAGGTTATTAATCTTTGTACATTCTAGTGGTAATACATCCAGTATTGAGTGTTGTGATTCCTTCACCAAATAAGTCATGGGTTTACTTTCCTAACTTCATGAGATTCCATCTTCTTTTGAGTTTTACATTTATCCAAAGTAACTATACTCAAATTAACAAGCATGAGTTCTCGTGAGGTTCTCTCTTGTGAGATAATTGATTACTGTGTAGTCTTGAATCATTAGCAAATCACTTAGGCTTGCTAATTGTTCCTTCATAATATCCTGTAATCCAATCATTGATTTGAATCCATTTAACTTGCTTCCATCCAAGACTTTTGTCATCATATCTACACATTGTTGATGTGTTGATACATATGAGAGTTGTATCTCCTTACTCATAATCTTCTCTATGACAGAATGGTAATAAACTTCTATATCTTTAGTCCTGGCATGATAGATAGGGTTAGCACAAAGATGTAATGAGCTAATATTGTCTCCAAATATATGTGGAGTTGAAGTTTTCAACCCTAAATCTGAATATAGTGAGGATCAGAGATAAATTTGATATCCAAGAAGTTGTATGACAATTTGAGATGGCCCATAGACAAGGAACATGGTTGGAGGATGAGGACTACAGATAATGGCTCTGAAGCTTTGCTAGGAGCATGTGCTTTTGTACCTGTGACAATTGGGGGAGTTTTTGAGGAATTTCACTTCTTTGTCCAGGACAACTATTCATACGAGGCTATTCTTTGGTAGCCATTCATAGCAGAAATGTACATGGAGAAAAAGGCAATGGATGATGGATCTGCATATGCAAGAATCGGATTGAGATCTGGGTTGAGCTGCTCACAAGTTATGACTATTTGCTTGAATCATGAAAGAAAATAGGAAGAATATAAGAAAACACACCATTAACTCTTATGATTGTGAGTGCAATGATTGTGCACCGATGAGAGATTATGGGCCTTATTTTGACCAAAATTTATGCTAGGATCCACTGTTGATCAAGACAATGATGGCAAGTGGTTTGATGTCTCATAGGACTCTCTAAATAATTTTCAAAGTTTTTCTATATATTCTTCTGCTTTGAAGTTACTTTATTTGAAAAAAGAAAATATTTTAGATAAAGTTAGAAAAATATATAAAAAACATTACAAAAACTTAAGATTCATGTTGCTTGATGAAAAGATTGAAAATTTAATTTAGTTGGAAAGTAGTTCGACTATTCTAGAGGAAATTGAGCAGGCACTTCAAAGAAATGAAAAATCTAAAATCATCATGCTTAGTTCTATTCAATAATATAACTTGATTGTTGATTTTTTTTCGAGAACATGAAGTCAATGTAAATACCAAGTACAAGACTCTTGATAAGAAAATAAAACCCATAGCTCAATCATTCCCAATTGATAGTTATGACAAGTATCTGAGAGTGTTTGATGGCTTTATGACGAGAAAATGAGAAATAGGGTATCATTTTATTAGAGAGAGGGTTTAGTTCTTACATAAACGGAAAAAGAAAAGTTCATAGAAGTTATGAAGAGACATGAGAAAGTGTTTTCTCTTTTACCTAATGAGACAGACTGTGGAGATCTAAAACAAGTTTTGCCCATGATCATCTTTACAGTGCCACATATCCCATGATCATCTTTACAGTGTTTTGAGTTGATGAGACTGTTAAAGGAAAAGATACCCATGCGAATATTAGAACCATCTTTAATGCCATATTCAAATAGGTGGTTCATGGTTCCAAAGAAGAATGGGAAGCTTCATTTCGTTCACGATTTTCAACCTGTAAATAAAGTCATGATAAAAAATGTAGGGATAGGAACTATAGTATATGAGTTTGCATACACATATGTTGGGCACTCCATGTACTCCATGGGTGATCTCAATTCAGGGTATGATGAATTTCAATTGGACATTGAGAGTCGAGATATTATGATGATGAAGACTCCAGTAGGCCTTGTATGCATGTGTACTTTGCTGCAGGGAGCAAAAAATTTTGTAGCTCATATGCTGAATGCCATGAATTTGGTTCTACATGATTTCATACCTTCAGTGACTATGCCTTTTATTGAAGATATTCCGATAAAAGGATGTGAGGAAAGAGTGAAAGATGAGACTTTATATGCTTTTGATTGTAGGAAATTTGTTAGTGACTATATCTCTAATTATGAGATATAGTTGATACCAGTCCTAATTGAAGCCCGGTTCTAAAGCGTGTTGATTATTCAGGTGAAAATCTTATCATTTTAACTGTTGATACCAGTCCTATTAGTATAGGCTGGGTCATAGATCAAAATAATAATGAGGGTCAAAGATATGTAGTTCGCTCTGGTACAAAGATATTACAAGACACTCAGAGAAAATATCCAGAGATAAAGAGAGCGTTATGGGGATTGGTGATTTCTTTAAAATTTGATAAAGATTATTTCACTGGAGCAAATGTTGTTGTAGAGAGTGACTATCTTCCACTCATAGGTATGTTAGTAAACTGTTCTTCTCTGGATGTTGTGATGCTTAGGCGGATCTCATATGTAAATTTTATTAGTCCGACTTTTCTTCACATAGCTGGAAAGCTCAATACAGTTGCTGATATGCTTTCAAGAGCATTGTTTGATAATGATTCTAATGATGATAAAAAGGTAGAAAGAGAAATTAACATGATGAGATATGATCCACTAGTATATGTTTATGAGCAATTCCTTGAGAATGAGTATGATGGAGAATAGAAAGACATAGGAAATTATCTAAGTTCACTCAAAATTTCCTTAGGATAGTCCACAAATAAGTATAGATCCATCAAGAAAAAGTCTTACAACTTGTTCCTGAAGGAGGGACTTATTTGGCAATACGCTAAAGGCAAGGTGAAAAATCCACAATGGGTACAAAGTAGTAAGAGTCTTCAGAGCAAGTTCATGAGAGCGATGCATGAGACCTTATACGCAGGTCACAAAGGTATTTATGTGACACATGAAAAGATTAGGGAAGCCTACTCGTGGCCAGACATATATGTGAGTGTGCAAGACTTTGGAAGCACTTGTGCCACATGTCAAGTGCATTCTTTAGTTAGGCATAAAGACCCGTTACATTTGACTTACCCTCCTTGTATCCATTACAAGTGGGTGGTCGACCTTGTAACCATGCCCAAGGGAATTGATAAAATGAGATATACTGTACTTACCAAAGAGGACTTGACCAATCATGTGGAAGTTGGAGCTCTTTGCATGAAGACTACTTATAATGTATGAAGATTCCTTTTGAAAGAAGTGATCTCAAGATTTGGATATGTAGAGAAAGTGGTTGTGGATAGGGTAGAGTTAGATGCAAAAGAGGCAAAGAAATTCTTGGATCATCATGGGATTCGTTTGTCTTTCACTACTACCTATAACCTTGAGGCTAATGGCAAGGTTTAGAGAGGTCACCCTTCTATCATGAATGCGATCTCTAAGGCCTATAATGGTGACATAAAGAAATGGCATCGATATCTTCCATTCGCATTACGGGCAGATAGGATGACGTGCACTCGGTCCATAGGTTTTATGCCTGCTAAACTAATGTACTGTCAAAAGCCAATTTTCCCTATCCAAACTCAGACATTGACTTGGATCACGCTCTCATGGAAAGACAAAATGAAAGAGAAGAACTTTTATCTCTAAGGATTAAGAAGTTAGAACAAGGAAATGAGAAGTTAGAAGACACGATGCAAAAGATAAAGGAGTCAAAGTTGAAAAATAAAATTTACTTTGATAAAACTCATCAACTTAGACCATGTAACATCGAGATCGATGATTGGGTATTGGTGTATCATAGTACACTTGATACACAATATGATGCTAAGAAGAAACTATTGATATATTTAGGTAGTGATGGGTGTGAACACTCTAGGACTACTAGGCCGCTTTTTTCCCTCTTTAGGAGGTTTTTCTCCCTTGACTTGTATATACACCTATTGCCCTAATGGGCTACTTATCTTTGTACGTTCTATGGTAATACATTTAGTATTGTGTGTTGTGCTCCAAGCTTCTTCTTCTTCCTAGTGCTGTTTGCATGCTTCCACAGACATCTAACTCCAACAATTGGTATCAGAGCAGGTCGCCGCTTCATCTAGGGCATCGTCGACACCTCTCCAGTTGCAGTCTCAGGATCGCATGAATTTTGGTAAGCATACTCAAGGTGTTTCAGAGATCAAAACAACTTCGTTATGTGGTGTCGAAATCACGATCTAAACTGGTTTTGACCTCCGAACGCATTGTCACAATGCTTGTGCAGACTATTTTGTCATTTTGTGCCAAAGGTATATACCAGTTTTGGTTTTCCAGTATAGGCATCTCAAAGTGTGCTATAGGTTTAGCAGAAATTATCTGGGTAGTTCTATTCAACCTTTTGAGATACAGTCAATTTTTTGCATCAAGGTATTTTAGTCAACGACCATGGTTGAAAGCAGTGATGTATTTCGTATGTTGGCTATTGAGGATAAGTTGGATGGTACCAACTACCCATTATGGCCTTATATGATGCAGCATGTATTGGTTGCAGAATGACTATGGAACATTGTGTAGGGTGTTGAAAGATTTCCTATTACACCTACAAATACAGGTACTACAAATACAGGTGCTGGAGTTGACGGAGATGGTATCAAAGATGGTGATATTCTGCAAATTCTTGTTCGTGCTGCGATTTCTGCTACACCTACTGTAGAGCAAATTTGTTGGGATGGAAGAGATACCCAGGCACATGCATTGATAGCTTTGTCTATCAAATGTGCCATTATTCCTCACATTCGCTCTTGTAGAACAGTTAAGGATATTGGGTTACGCCACATTGTACCAGGCTAGGAATGAGGCTCGTGTTGCTTAGCTCCAACAATAGTTGGAGAGTGAGCACATGAATGAAGGTGATTCTATGGATAGTTTTCTGACAAAGATCAAGGATTTGAAAGAATAGTTGATTTCAGGTGATGAAGTTTAGACCACATAGCTCACTTGTGAATACCATTCTAAATGGTCTTCCTGATTCATATTAGAGTTTTGCTTCTACTCTTTGTTTGATGATGAAAGGCAATCCAAATGCCTTGTCATTTGAGGAGTTAAGTCTCCATTTGTTGCAGGAAGATCAATCTAGGTAGAACAGGTCCATCATGCGTGTTACAGATCAAGCTTTCCTAGCTAGTCAGAAGGGCAAAGGTAAATGGAGCTCATCTACTAGCAAGCAAAAATTTGCAAATGCTACACATTCGAAGAAGGAAGACAAAGATGAGAAGAAATCAGAAAAGCAAAAATTGTTTTGCAAATACTATAAAAGAAATGATCATATCATGAAGAACTATCCAAAACTGGCTGCTAAAGAGGCAAAGGAGAAAGAGGCCGGAATGGTTGTTGCAGAGGCCTCTACACCGAAAATAGAGTCTGCAAATCTTATGCAGGATGAAGAATGGGTGCTTACTATTGTTTGTAGTTTTGACTCATCTTCTCATGAGTAGTGCATGTCTTCAATAGACTCAGATGTTTGGTACTTTGATAGTGGGGCGACCAAACATATCCCCTCACAACGCAATTTCTTCTCTTCACTCAAGCCTGCCCCTACAGGGAATATTTTCACATGCGCCAACAACTCCTCTTATGCTGTCATGGGAGTTGGTAAGATCATTTTGACTACTGCTGATGGTAGTTCTTTCACTTTTTCAGATGCTTTATTTGTGCCAGGGATCAAGAAAAATCTGTTATCAATTTCAGCTTTAGCCAAGATTGCCTTGGTTGTGAAATTTGTTGATGACAGGTGTACAATTCATGATCTATCAAATGGCAATGTGATTATTACTTCTGGCATTTTATGTCATGGGCTGTATAAGCTCATAGGCTGTGAAAGATTTGTGAATGATTTGGCATGTGTAGTACATGATTCTCAGGCTATGTCAGATGCAAAGCTTTGGCATGCATGCTTTGGTCATCTAAATTTTTCTAGTTTTCTACACCTGCAGAAATCTGAAATCGTGTCCTCTTTGCCCAAACTTGAGGCACCGGGAAAACATGTGTGTAAAGGCTGTAGTTTGGGCAAAATGCAGCGTTCCTCCTTTCCAAAAGATGGTTCGATTTGGGCTACTAAGAAATTGCAGCTTGTACATAGTGATGTCTGTGGTCCTATGTAGACACCCTCTTTTGGAAACTATCTTTACTTTGTGATTTTCATCAATGATTTTTCCAGGCATGCAAGGGTATATCCATTGAAGGCAAATTTCAAAGTGTTTTTGTGCTTCAAACAATTTTTGGTTTTGGCTGAAAATCTGTCAGGATGTAAAATGGGCACCCTCTATTTTGATCGAGAGGGGGAATATATGTCTTCTAAATTAAATGCATTTCTTGTTGAATGTGGGATAAAACATCAATGTACAATGCTATATACGCCTCAACAGAATGGAGTTGCTAAATGGAAGAACATGTCACTCATGGAGATGGTGAGGTGTATGGTCAAGAGTTAGGCTTTACCACATAGTTTCTTGCTTGAGGCTATCATGTGTGCAGCATATGTACTTAACAGGTGTCCCACTAAAGCCACTCCATATGAGGCTTTGGATGGTCGCAAGCCACTTGTTGCTCATCTGCGTGTTTTTGGTTGTTTGGCATATGCATTAGTGCTTGAACAACATCGTAGAAAATTGGATGATAAAGTATCATTTCTTAAAGCAAAGGCTATCATCTGTATCATCCACAAACTAAACACATCCTGGTTAGCCGTGATGTTGTATTTGTGGAAGATGCTATACAACCCTTACTTTCATGTATTAAGGAGACATCTGTTGGCTCTAAAGACATGTATGATACTTTGCTACCTCTTTTTACAGGTGGACAGTCTAGTGCTAGTCCTAATGAGGCAACTTCTCAGCCTTTGCAGGTTTCATGTGATGATGCAAATCATTCTATTTCTAATGCAAATTTACATGATGCACTTGTTGATGAGAGAGCTGATATTGAGCAGGAAAAAACTATGCCAAAATGGCTAGTGCAGACTTTGCGTGACAGCAAATTAGATGCACCTCTATCATATCGTACTCGTTCACACTCTCATAATGCCTCTTTTGCATCAGATTGCTATGTTATGGGTGCCTCTATTCTCTGTGATGAGACTGAACCTGTTTTGTTTGATGAAGCACAAAATTCTGAACATTGGATGACTACAATGCAATTTGAATATGATGCGATCATGAAAAATGGTACCTGGTTTTTATGTGACTTGCCTCTTGGCCAGAAGCCATTGGCACTAAGTGGGTATACAAGTTGAAGTGTAAACCTGATGGAAAAGTTGACAGGTATAAGGCTAGGCTTGTTTCAAAGGGTTATGCACATGAAAGAGGCATTGATTTTGATGAAACCTTTGCTCCTACTTTTCAAATGACTACTGTTTGTAGCATCTGTGCACTTGCAGTTCATCATGGTTAGAATGTACATCTGTTGGAAATTAAAACAATATTTCTGAATGGTGACTTGCATGAAGAAGTGTATGTCCCATGGCTTTGTGCAGAAAGGGCATGAAAACTAGGTGTGTAGGTTAAAGAAGGCATTATATGGTTTAAAGCAAGCACTATGTGCTTGGTATGAAAAGATACATGCCTATCTGATTGCAGAGGGTTTTGAGAACAGTCCAACTGGAAGCACCTTATATGTTAAGCGTGCTAATGATGTGCTTCTGATCATTGTGGTGTATGTTGATGACATGCTACTCACTCGTCCTCATGACATGCATATTGCTGATGTTAAGGTTGATTTGCATGCCTCATTTGAGATGTCTGATTTGGGGCATTTGCATCACTATTTGCGCATTCAATTTATGCAAGTTGATGGTGGAATGGCTTTGTGTCAAACAAAATATATTAACACATTATTGTAGCATTTAGGCCTTGAAGGCTGTAAGCCTATTGCCACTCCTATGGAGACAGGTTTACGATTGAGTCTTCATGATGCTAGAGATGCATTTGATGCTGTTCTCTATCAACAGGCTATTGGATGCTTGATTTACTTATGCATTACTCGGCCATATATTTAGTTTACTATCTCAGAGATGAGCAAGTTTATGCATTTCCCATGTGTCAAGCATTGGTAGGCAATTAAGCGCATCTTTTGCTATTTGAGTGGTACCCGGCTACTTGGATTATTTTATCCCAAGGGGGGATCACTATCGCCATATTTGCATGCTTTTTCTAACAGTGATTGGGCTGGTTGCTATGACACTCGTGTGTCCACCAGTGGTTTTTGCTTCATGTTTGGTAGCTCATGTATATCTTGGTTG
>CM035411.1:109098097-109128097 GCA_020310875.1 Ceratopteris richardii
ATGCATATGCATACACACATGCATATGCATACACACATGCATATGCATACACACATACACATGCATACACACATGCATATGCATACACACATACACATGCATACACACATGCATATGCATACACACATGCACATGCATACACAATACATACACACGTACACAATGCATATGCATACACACATACATGCATATGCATACACACATTCATATGTATACACACATGCATATGCATACACACATTCATATGTATACACACATGCATATGCATACACATATACACAATGCATATGCATACACATATACACAATGCATATGCATACACACATGCACATGCATACACAATGCATACACACATACACAATGCATATGCATACACACATGCATATGCATACACACATACACAATGCATATGCATACACACATACACATGCATACATGCATATGCATACACACATACATGCATATGCATACACACATGCTTATGCATACACAATGCATACACACATACACAATGCATATGCATACACACATGCACATGCATACACAATGCATACACACATACACAATGCATATGCATACAGACATACATGCATATGCATACACACATGCACATGCATACACAATGCATACACACATACACAATGCATATGCATACACACATGCATATGCATACACACATGCATATGCATACACACATGCATATGGATGCACACATGCATATGCATACACACATGCATATGCATACACACATGCATATGCATACAAACATGCATATGCACACACACATGCATATGCATACACACATGCATATGCATACACACATACACAATGCATATGCATACACACATGCACATGCATACACACATGCACATGCATACACACATGCACATGCATACACACATGCATATGCATACACACATACACAATGCATATGCATACACACATGCATATGCATATACACATGCATATGCATATACACATGCATATGCATACAGATATACACAATGCATATGCATACACACATGCATATGAATACACACATACACAATGCATACACACATACACAATGCATATGCATACACACATGCATATGCATACACACATGCATATGCATACACACATGCATATGCATACAAGCATGCATATGCATACACACATGCATATGCATACACACATGCATATGCATACACACATACATGCATATGCATACACACATGCACATGCATACACAATGCATACACACATACACAATGCATATGCATACACACATACATGCATATGCATACACATGCACATGCATACACAATGCATACACACATACACAATGCATATGCATACACACATGCATATGCATACACACATGTATATGCATACACACATGCATATGCATACACACATACACAATGCATATGCATACACACATGCATATGTATACACATATACACAATGCATATGCATACACACATGCATATGCATACACACATGCACATGTATACACAATGCATACACACATACACAATGCATATGCATACACACATGCATATGCATACACACATACACATGCATACACACATGCATATGCATACACACATGCATATGCATACACACATGCACATGCATACACAATGCATACATACATACACAATGCATATGCATACACACATACATGCATATGCATACACACATGCACATGCATACACAATGCATACACACATACACAATTCATATTCATACACACATGCATATGCATACACACATGCACATGCATACACAATGCATACACACATACACAATGCATATGCATACACACATGCATATGCATACACACATGCTTATGCATACACACATGCATATGCATATGCACATACACAATGCATATGCATACACACATGCATGTGCATACACACATGCATATGCATACACACATGCATATGCATACACACATGCATATGCATACACACATGCATATGCATGCACACATACACAATGCATATGCATACACACATGCACATGCATACACACATGCATATGCATACACATGCATATGCATCCACACATACACAATGCATATGCATACACACATGCATATGCATACACACATACATATGCATACACACATACACAATGCATATGCATACACACATGCATATGCATACACACATACACAATGCATACACACATACACAATGCATACAACATACACAATGCATACACACATACACAATGCATATGCATACACACATGCATATGCATACACACATGCATATGCATACACACATGCATATGCATACACAATGCATATGCATACACAATGCATATGTATACACACATGCATATGCATATACACATGCATATGCATATACACATGCATATGCATACACACATGCATATGCATACACACATGCATATGCATACACACATGCATATGCATACACACATGCATATGCATACACACATGCATATGCATACACACATACACAATGCATATGCATACACGCATGCACATGCATACACACATACACAATGCATATGCATACACACATGCATATGCATACACACATGCATATGCATACACAGATTGTTGGAACTCAAGGTCAAGCATAAAACATAGAAGAAGAGAGAGCAAGTAGGGAGCTCCAAGAAGTGTATGTCAAATTTTCAGAAGAATCCCCTACAAAAATAGTGATTTTCATCACTAAAAACCATTGTAAATGCCATTTTCTTTTTTTTTTTTTAACTCCATTTTGTTCAAGCCGAGGAGTCCTTGAGCTTGAGGAGTATTAGAACTATCATCCTACCAATTTTCATAATTTTTAGGCTTCTTTTGAGCCCTCAAATAAGCCTTGGAACCTAATTTTTAACTAGGCCGAACACTAGGTCTGGACAGGGCCAAAACTAGTCAAAAAACTATAAAAAGAGCTAGAGAGCTCATTTTTGGGGTTAGCTTGTTAGAGAATAGAGCTTTTGTATGAGAACTCTTTTGCAATCAAAGCTTTCCATTGTTCCTCTCTTTGATCTTACCTTGTGCGTGTGTGTGTGTATGTGTGTGCATGTTTGTGTGCTTTCACTCACGCACTTGTGCCTTTACTTGCTCGTGGTCTTCATACCGGTCCTCACGTCTCCGCGGATTGACAAGTAAAGGAGGTGGTGCTTACGCTTGAGCTACACCAAATTTTGGCGCCGTTGTCGGGGAGAGAGCTTGGAGGACGAGCGTTGTGATGGTAAGATCGTACATTTGCGACGTTGGAAGGTAAAAAAACTGTCATTTTTGTTCATTTTCTGATTTTTCTTCTTCATCTTCTTCATCATCATCATCTCCACCTTCTTCCATCTTCTTCTTCATAGAAATTTCTTGTTTTTTAGTGCATTTTCACCATTTTCATACCATTTTTCATGCATTATTGTGTGGGAAGGAGTTAGGAAGTGCAAGGGAGAACAAGCGCCTGTGTTTTTCATGATTTTCTGCTCATACGGAGCTCGCCATTGCTCGACGCTCAAAAATTCGAAGTTCCCACCAAAAAATGCGATTCTGTGATGAAAATCGCGATTCTGTGAAAATTCTTTTTTTTTTTGAAAATCAGATTTTTTTGTTTCCCGCCTAAAAGCTTGCTGAAAGAATCACGATTCTGTGGTCATTCTCAGAATTGTGATTCTGTGGTTGTGCTCAAAATCGCGATTCTCACAAATCACGATTTTCAGCCAAAAACACGATTCTATGAGAACACGATTCTCTAAAACACGATTTTGTGAAAACACGATTCTCTGAGACAAAATCGCGATTTTCATGTCAGAAAACACGATTCTGAGAACCACGATTTTGTGAAAAACACGATTTTGTGAATCATGATTCTCTGAGACAAAATCGCGATTCTCTAGAACACGATTCTCTAAAACACGATTCTGTGAAGACACGATTTTGTGAAGCACGATTCTGTGAACCCCGATTCTGTGAAAACACGATTCTCTGAGACAAAATCGCGATTCTCTAAAACACGATGCTGTGCTCAAAATCGCGATTTTCAAAAAACACGATTCTGTGCTTGTACTCAAAATCACGATTCTCTAAATTTTGAAAACCACGATTCTCTAAGACAAAATCGCGATTCTCTAAAACACGATTTTGTGAAAACACGATTTTATGAATCACGATCCTGTGAACCACGATTTTGTGAACCACGATTTTGTGAACCACGATTCTCTGAAACACGATTTTGTGCTCAAAATCGCGATTTCCAAAAACACGATTCTGTGAAAACACAATTTTTTGAAAACACGATTTTGTGAATCACGATCTTGTGAACCACGATTTTGTGAACCATGATTCTTTGAAACACGATTCTGTGCTCAAAATCGCGATTTTCAAAAACATGATTCTGTGCTCAAAATCGCGATTCTTTGACTTCACAGCATCACGATTTTCTACACACAATCGCGATTCCCTGATTTCACAAAATCGCAATTTTCTCCAAAAGGTCCTATTTGCCTGTTTTGACCCCCAGGAGCCTGATTTGACATAACTTTTTCATCCAAAGTCCATTTTTTGAGCTCTATAGCTCGTTGGAAAGCTCGTTTCAAATAGGATATTTTGAAGTTGACCCTCCAGTGGGACTAGGAAACCAAGGGGGCCCCAAGGGATTTTGAGCAATACAAAGGGGAATTTCGAGACTAGAAGACAAAGCTTATGAACCTGAGGTCTGGTAGACACCTAGGCAAGGATAAACAAAGCATTAGATCTTCTGAGGCTAGTGTCAACCATACAGCTAAGTCTTGCGCACAACAACTAAGTGGTCATCCTTACAGACTAAGTTCAGACACAAGTGATTCAGAAATGTCTTTTAGCATGGGGAAATCTGTAGGTGGCTCAGGAACTGATTATTTACAAACACCAGAAGGTCCCTATAAGACACAGTTGGAATATATTCGGACCAACCGATTATGTGCTCGCATCTATGAGGATGGCCTGAGGCGATTAGTGGTCCAACTCAAAAATCCAGATCAACCCTTTGGACTTGAACACCCGGTGGTCAAGTTCGAAGAGGGTTCATACCTTGATAAGGAAGGAACCATGTATGTGGTTACCAACCAACCAGATAGGACCGATGAGTTTAGAAATATTATTCATGAGAATGAGATAGGAGACCTAGAACAAGGAAATGTAGGACAAGGACCCCAGACTCCTAGAGGTAAGTCAGTTTTGACCAGAGTGATCACTCCAGACTGGATCCCTCAAGACAACAAAAGCATAGAACTATTCTTGAATAGAGAAACAGAGGAAGCCTTTTGGAGATTCAAGCCAGAGCAACCTAGCCAATTGGGCATAGTCATCATCTATGAGTTCAAGGATCCAGAGATACTAGGCAAAGTTGTCTACCTGGATAACACATCAGAGAAAATTTTCTTTGTAACAGAACATGATAGAAATGCATATACTTGGAAGAGTGAATTGATTTTTCCTCCACCAAGATCGAATGTTTCCCATGACCTCCAAGGAGTAGGATCATCCCACGCTCATGAAGCCCAGAGAGAAAGAACTAGAGAGAGACCTGAGGTAAGTTTTGCACACACCGTGGGCAGGAATAGGTCAGGATTAGAAAATGAAAGACCTGAAAGAGAGAGACATTAAGCACATAGGCAACAAAGAGATGAACATGATTTTCCATTGCCTAGACCTCGAGAGCACCCAAGAACCCTTAGACCCACTCAAGTGATCAAGGCAATGAAGAATTATTTTGACGGGTCAGGAGATCCTTATGATCATGTGGCCGAGTTCAAACAAGTGTTAAGAGCTGAGCAGATTGAGGACTTGTTCACCCAGTACGAGGCATTTGGTTTGACTCTTAAGGGCACTGCCTTGGCTTGGTTTCAACCACTCAGTAGTCGCAACTATCGTGTTATAGGTCAACTGCTAGACGAATTCATTGTAGAATTTTCCAAGAGTGGTATCAGGCATATCACATCATCTTTGATCCACAGCTTCAAGCAGACACCCCAAGAAACAGTGCGGCTAGTAGGTAGAAGGTTCAGACAGTATCTAGAGAGATGCCCTACTCCAGAGTTACCCACACCAGCCAAACAAGTGGCTTTGTTTTTAGATGGCTTACTAAGCACTAAGTTAAGATCATATGTGTACTTGAAAGAGCCTAGATCCATAGAAGAGTGTGTGCGGACGTGCATTGACATAGAAGATAACTTGGGAGAGGAATTAGGATTGTCCAAACTCTATAAGGATTCTGATAGTTCTACTAGTCATACTTCGAAAATCTCCACGGAAATAGAGGAGATAGCTGAGCAAGTTGCCAAGAAGCTGGGAGTCCAAAATAGACAAACACCGAGAGTCACCCCATTGAATCGGTGTTATACTTGCGGAGGCAACCACATGGCTAATGTATGCCCAATGCACAACCAGAACATGAGAGAAAGGAATACTCCATACTGCACTATTGAAAGGAAGTACACAAACCATACGGCTCAAGATTGTCACTACAATAGGCAGGCTGTTAGACAGAATTATCAGCAACCTTACCCACAAGGTAGGTATCAGAACCAATACCAACAGCCATATTATAGACCACAACAGCAATATCAGGCACCATATAGGCCACAACCAGTCTTGGGAAACCAACCACCAGCTCCTGCCAATGCAATTCTAGTTAAGTATGCAGTGGTAGAAGAGAACCTTAATAGAGCATTGGTGCCGGTGACCCCACTGATCTCAGAGAATGACTCTCATGCTCATAGTTCAGACTACTCCCATGAAGGTAGTCCACATGCTTATTTCACAGAGTCACCTGAACATAGTGAGATTTATCCGTATCAATATGAGGCACCACCTATGGAACAAAATTGGGAGCCTGAATACTCCAATGTCATGTACACAAATGCTAACCCTAGGCCCCAATTGAGACAAGTAAGACCACAAGCCCCTAGAGGACCATGTTTCAGATGTCAGGGTGACCATTTCCTTCATGATTGTCCCCATCCACCATCGCCGAGTCAAGAACAGGCTATCACAATACAGCTTTTTGTCCTGATTGTGGCAAAGAACATCTCCCCAGATATTGTCCAAGAAACCCCTCTTGTGCGCCCAAGATAACACCCATTAATGTGGTAGGCTTAGTGGCGGATTCAAGTTCAAGTTGTAGTAATGTGGCTCCTATACAAGTTGTCACTAGAGCACAAGCCTTAAAACAGGATAAACCAGCAGAGCAATCGGAGTCGAGTGAATCGGGAGAACCTAGTAAGAGGAAAACAAGAACATGGAAAGATACCAGAGAGAAGGTTAATCGCACGTGGAATAAAAAGTTATCGGAACTAGAAGAAAGCTTGAAAGATGCAAAAACAAAAATAGAAGACATCGCATCTCAAAACCCCTCACATGCCAACACTCCATCCACTCCACCTCATCCCACCCCACCACCCATTGTAAATAGGCCGCAACCAGGGTCTGTTCTGGCAGATCCAACCCCAGAAGGCTTGGACATGATGTTCAAGGCCTACCAGGCTCGACTTCAAGAACGGCCAACAGCTGCAAACCTAGACAAGAGTTACCCTAGAGCGGATTTAGAGATTGAACAGATGAAAATGTGCATGAAAATGGTTGAACAAGCTCAAGCTATACTCGAGACTAGTCAAAAGTTCAATCAGACAAACTCTGTCAAACCGGATTTGCATTTCCAGGGCTTACTAGAAAGATTAGAGCAGTTGGTAAACAAACCACAAGTTTCTTGACTTCCAGAGGCTCAACCAGTTATTGAGAAAAGAAGCTCACCACCAAAGGTAGGGTATGTTCCTAATTCCACGGATACTAGAATACCTCCTTCAATTCAGGAGCACTCTCAAGAGTTCTTGCGGGAAATACAAGAGGAGAAATGGGCCAAGGAGAAGGGTAATTTCCCTCCTATTCATGAGATTGATGACCTTCATGATCAATTTCCCCAAGACATTCCATCTATTTATGGAGATGAAGCAGAACAACAAGAAGATGAAACATTAGATTTTGAATCTAATACTTTAGAAGAACTGCCTCAATTTCTAGGCCCATGGGAATCTGAATCTCTTCAGATCAGAGCTCCCACTATACTGGTAAGACATGAAGACTCTGTGGTCCCAAGGAACACTGATGTCATGAAGAACACTAAGGTTCAATGTCATCTCACTGTAGAAGAGTTGTTCAAAGCAAAACTCGAGCTGTGGAATCATGTGAAGGATCAGGTCCCAGAACTTGAGTCCAATATGCCAAAAGCACGCTCTAAGAAGAAAGTACCAGAGATACCTCTAGACAAAATAGGGGACATGTGTGAGGGTGAAGAAGGTAATAATTATCTTCCAATCACCTATCAAGGTTACACAACCAAAGCACTCATAGATTTAGGTGCTGGTGTTGCTATTGCGACCACCTCCTTGTGGAAGCAGTGGGGCAAACCCACGTTAAGACCAACTAGAATGAAGCTTCAAATGGCGACGGTCATTTTGAAAGACCTCTAGGATTGCTTGAAGGGATAACTCTAACCACTTGTGGTGTAGAGTTTGAACATACATTTGCTATATATGACTTTGAGAAAAATAATGTCTATGAGATGATCCTAGGAAGACCCTTCTTACGACAATTGCAAATAGTACAGGATTGGGGAACCAACTCCTTGTACTTACAACACTTGGGGGTCACCACCAAGGTCAATTTGAAGGATTACTCCTTCAGAGATGTACCACCCCTATAGTGGAATCCTATCCACAAGGCAAAAGAAGATTCAATCTCTGTGCATTCTGAAAGTTCACCTGATCCATCATGGTTGCATGAAGATACTCATTTGTGGATGTGCAAGGTCGCAGAGGAAGAGGAAAAATGCCTGAAGGCGAGAGAAGAAGGAACTTCACCAGGAGATAGACTAGTTAGAGACCCAGCCTACACACCGATGATCTTCCCAGATGAGGAATTTGAGCCTCATGGCTGGCCAGAAATCCTAGCTACCATGGATATTGCCGTCAATGAAGAACAATGCACACCTCATTGTGATGAGGAGGGTTATGATATCTCAGTGTTCATGTGTCAGCCCTTGCTAGAAGAATGTGACCCTAGTGATATCATAGAAGAAGAGGAGAATGACGATGATCTAGAGTCCATTGTGATGGATAGTTGCTTTAACTCGGAAAAGCACTATTTAGAAGATGTAGGAGTGTTTAACCAAAAAGAAGAAGAACCTCTCACAAGCATTAAAACGGTAAATTCGAAGGAGGGAAGTGAGAGCAGTCAAAAGAAAAAGAAAAGAAAAGCTGTGAAACAAGAAGAGGAGGAATCATTGTTTGAAGTACCAGAAAACTTCAAGAAATATGAAGTTGACGACCACAAAATTTTGGTACGAATGCCTAAGAGAGAGGCCATCATAGGAGAATCATATGATAATAAAGAAAAGACCAAGAAAATTGTAGTGACCATTGAAGAGAACGAAGAGAGATGCACATATATAGGAGATGACCTAAGTGCAAGAGAAGAGATGGAGTTCGTAGCTCTATTAAGGGAATATAGGGATGTGTTTGCATGGCACTATAGAGACTTGAAAGGGGTAGATCCAAGCATCTGCTCTCATACTATCCCCATGACTGCCGATGCCAAGCCCACCAAACAGAAGCCCTACACATATAATGACACTTATGCGGCCAAGATAAAAGAAGAAATTGACAGGCTCATTGAAGCTAGATTCATCTATGAGATTGAGCATACTGAATGGGTGTCCCCCATTGTAGTGGTGCCCAAGAAGAATGGAAAGTTGCGAGTGTGCATTAACCTTAAAAAAGTTAATGCTGCTACAATCAGAGATAGCTATCCGCTTCCAATCACCAAACACTTATTGGAGCGTGTTGCAGGCAAGGAAGTTTATAGTTTTCTTGATGGATTTTCAGGTTACAACCAAGTAGCCATTGCCCCAGAAGATCAACACAAAACGGCTTTTGCCACAGAGTGGGGAATCTTTGCATTTCGTGTGATGCCATTTGGGCTCACCAATGCACCTGCAACATTCCAAAGGCTCATGTATCATGTCTTCAAAGAGTTCTTGCGAAAGAGCTTAGAAGTGTATGTGGATGATTTATGTGCTCATTCCCAAGAAAGAAGATTTCACATCCCTGAGCTCAGACAAATCTTCAACAAGTGTAGAGAATATCGAGTGTGTCTGAACCCAGAAAATTGTGTGTTCATGGTGCGTCAAGGTAAAATCTTAGGTCATATTGTTTCTAAGAATGGAATCTCAACAGATGAAGATAAGGTACGAGCCATAGCGGAGCTGCCAAGGCCAAGGAATGTTAAGGAGGTACAAGCCTTTATGGGCCATTGTGGATATCACCGTAGGTTTATCCACATGTACGCGATCATTGCTAGACCCCTTTATGCCTTGTTGTCTAATTTTGAGTGGAACGACTAATGCGAGAATTCAATCAATGAATTGAAGAAACGTTTGTGCACAGCACCAATACTGACCACTCCTGATTGGAATAAACCATTCCATGTCCATGTGGATGCATCCAATCACGCCATAGGATGTGTGCTAGCACAACCCACAGGTGAAGGAAACTTAGATTTGCCCATAGCATATGCTAGTAGACAGCTCACCACAGCTGAACGAAACTATACCACAACTAAGCGAGAGGGCTTAGGCATGGTATATGTTGTGAAGAAGTTTAGACACTATTTTTTGGCCAACAAATTTAAGTTTTTCACTGATCATCAAGCTTTGTTATATTTGGTCAATAAACCTTGCAATACAGGACGGTTAGTAAGATGGTTTCTCTTACTAATGGAATATGACTTTGAAGTTGTTGTCAGGAAAGGTAGAACCCACCTTAGGGCAGATCACCTTTCTCGCATCACTTCATGAGAGTCACCGCAAGGAGTGTCTGATGAACTACCCGATGCTTATCTGTTCAATTTACAAGTCGTTCCTAAATGGGCAAATAAGTTGGTACCAGTCCTAACCTTCGGTCCCGCAAATAAAAATGTTAAAACATCAAAAGAAGAAATTGTAAAATCACAAAAATATCACATATTGGCAGGAAGCATGTACAAACAAGATACGGAGGGTGTACTCACTTGTTGTGTCAAGGATGATGAACATACTAGCTGGTTGCAACAAGCCCATGAAGGATTGCTAGGAAATCACTTTTCTAAACAACGAACATTGCAGAATCTGAAACGTTTAGGAGTGTATTGGCCTAGCATGGACAAAGAAATACATGAGTGGATTAAGAATTGTCCAGTGTGCAGAGAGAGACCCCCAGTGGAGCATGCGACCCTTTATCAAGTGTCATTAATTCCAGATTGGAGTGCTCCATTGGTAGAGTTTATGAGGTCGGGAAGATTACCCAAAGAGGCTAGTCTAGCAGGAAGACGAAGCATGGAGCAAGAGGCTCAAGGCTATGCCTTGGTAGGAGACAACCTATATCGAAGAGGCAAAGATGGTTACTTAAGACTGTGCGTTCATGAATCAGACTATCTGAAAGTCTTAGAGACTACACACAGTAGTGTTGCAGGTGGACATTTTGGTCCTGACCGAGTAATCAAGACCATTCTATTCTCAGGACTTTGGTGGCCCACTCTTCATATGGATGCACATAGCATGCGACACATGCCAACGTGCACAATATCCAGTTAGAAAAGATGAGATGCCTTTGAGACCAATGATGGGAGGACGTGCATTCTCGAAATGGGGTATAGACTTTGTAGGTCCTATTAACCCCCAAGCTAGAAACTCCCATGCAGAGTACATTATTGTAGCCACAGATTACCTTACCAAGTGGGTAGAAGTGAAAGCCACAACAAAGAATGATGCTCAGACAACGGCTAAGTTCTTATTCGAGAATGTGTTCACAAGATATGGGCTACCAATAGAGCTAGTTAGCGATAGAGGCACACACTTCTTGAATGAGGTCATTGAAAATCTTCTCCAAGAATTCTTGGTGATACATAAGAAGTCTGCCCCTTATCACCCACAAGCTAACGGACAAGCCGAGAGCACCAATAAGATCCTCTGTAACGTATTGACAAAACTGGTAAATAATAAACGCTCTGATTGGGATAAACAGCTTCATCATGTTGTTTGGGCTTATCGAGTTGCCTATAAAACGGTACTGAATGCCACCCCGTTTCAGATGGTCTTCGGGCAGAATGTTGTTCTACCATTGGACTTCCTCATCCCAGCCTTAAAGGTAGCACAAGAGCATGAGTGGAATGGACATGAGTTGTCCTCTAGGATCTTTGATCTAGAACGCTTAGGTGAGACGAGGCTACGAGCGGCAGCATGCATCTACGCTGCAAAGAAAAGGCAAAAGGCATACTTCGATGCACACATTAAGGATAAGGGACTGAAAGAGGGAGATCTAGTGTTGGTTTACACACTAAAACAACATGCCCATAAGTTGGAAAAACGAGGATGTGAACCCATGATCATTAACAGAATTTCCACTAGCGGCGCGGTTCGATTGGCTACTTTAAAAGGTGATATCTTGCCAAACTATATTAGTGGTTGTAGAGTCAAGCTATATCAAGAACCTCTTACTGAGGATATGCTTACGAGACTCAACACTATTAAGAAGCGAAAAGAAGAGGAGTTAAGGGTGAGGGAAGAAGCACAAGCAGAGGCTAGAGAGCGCATAAGGCGAAATAAGTTAAGGCGACTAGGCCTAGATGTCAACTCAAAAGCTCCAAAATATCACATGGATATGTGCCAAAAATCAGGCATTGCGACTTCTCAAGTCATTGACCGACGTCCATTCGTGACCATAGAGATAGGACAAGGAAAGGGTGCAAGGACTGTGAAAGCATTGATTGACTCAGGGGCAGCAAGTAGTGCAGTTAGACTTTCCTACTGCCAAGACTTGCAGTTGAACATCAATCCCATAGAAGCTTATCTCATAGGATTGGGAGGTGTGGAAACCCCTTGTTTGGGCGAGGTGCAACTTCCCATCTACCTTCAAGATGTTCCAATGAAAGTCAAAGTGCTAGTGTGTCAAGATGAGAACCTTACAGAACCACTTGTCTTAGGACAAGATTGGATTTATGACAATGCAGTCAACTTGAACCTAAGAAGTCAACTTCTTCAAGTTTGGGTCCAGGGAGAATGCTTTACATTAGAACTAGAAAATGGCATGCTCACAAATCCAGATGTCACATCTTGTAGTTCTCCTAGGACTAATCTTAGCAAAAGAGATGTTGTATGTGTCAAAAGCTCTATGTTGCAGGAGAACTCAATCATGGAAGAACAGGCTCAAAGACAAGCGGACTCCTCCTCTAGGGCAAGGACTAATGCCGCCACTACAACTCAACCAACAAAGCAAGCACAACCGAACAGAACAACTGCTATATCAAATAGACAGCGAGATTTCCAAAGGAAATTAGTACCGAGCATGAAGCAGATCTGGGTACGAAAAGGAGAGCAACCACCGGCCTTAACCCCACAATTCCCCTCTAGGGACTCCCACCAGGCCAGAAGACGAATGGCAGAAGCTACGACAAACCCAACCACAAGATATTCGACAAGTTTGGGTGCCTAAGAAATTCGTTGCGACTCAACAAGGGCGATTACAGATGTGGGTACCTAAGAAGCTCTTACATCCACAACAACCTATGTTCTCCCACATGCGAAAGGTCCCAACAAAGAAGCCAAAAAGAGAAAAGGGTAAGAACCACGTACAGAGACCGAAAGAAGATCAAATCAGCTCTTCAACAATAGTAGGAAGACGTGCAAAAAGGATATGGGTTTGGAAGCCAAAAGTACAAGTTGCCTCCACCGAACCAAGTGCCAACCACACTGGATACCACAGTTTAGAAAGCATCCAAAGAGGAAGACACCTGAAGTAATCTCTACAGTGCCAAATGTTGTTCTAAAATGGACCCCAATAAGGAGGATTACATCATTTTGAGATCCAATGGATACCTCCACCAAAGCCGGCATCAACAACTACAAGTAACATCAAAAGCCTCGACGAGCGACAACCATGTGCTTCTTGCACAACCCTGTCTTTTGCACCATTCAGGGCATGCACTTCCAAAGTATGCATTGATATAGGGCCCTATTACATGGCCGTGCATAGACACATTTGAGAATCCTAGGCACAAGAGCACATGGACAGAGGTCAACTAGTTTTATTGATACTAACGTCTATCTTCTTGTTTTGTGACATTGTTCCTCAAAAAAAAAAAAAAAGAAAGAAAGAAAGAAGAAAAGCGAGAGAGAGCTTGTTCCCAGGTTGGGCTTATGAAACATGAATGATTCATGCTTAGTTGAAGGTGGAATTGTTGATTACTAGGCATTTATCAATTTGGATAGAAGTGCGTCTCGGCTAGCAGATGATATTATTGCTGCCTTATCTGGTAGATGGTAAGCACTTGGCATGAACATGGCATCTCGAACTATGATTTTCTCTTACCATGGTAGGAATGAAGAGCTTGAAGGTCCCATGCACAAACACACTTACCCATCATCCGTTATGGGTTATGAGTACTTGGCATGACTACTATGACCATCAATTTTGGAAGATCTAGAGGACATCAATGGAGACTCACAATGACACAATTGTGCTGGCATTTAACGACGAAGCACATACCAAAGGACTACAAATTGAAAAGACTCATAGTGACAAATGAAGAACCCAACAACCAACCCTGCTACAATTGGAAGAGCGACGGCTCCAGTTCCTACCGAATGGACACTACCTCTCGAAGCACTACCTTGAACAACCATTACAACAAGGGTCTGTCAGGGACGACAGACTCGAGAGGGGGGGGAGTGTTGGAACTCAAGGTCAAGCATAAAACATGGAAGCACATCAAAGAAGTTGACATAGAAGAAGAGAGAGCAAGTAGGGAGCTCCAAGAAGTGTATGTCAAATTTTCAGAAGAATCCCCTACAAAAATAGTGATTTTCATCACTAAAAACCATTGTAAATGCCATTTTCTATTTTATTTTTTTTAACTCCATTTTGTTCAAGCCGAGGAGTCCTTGAGCTTGAGGAGTATTAGAACTATCATCCTACCAATTTTCATAATTTTTAGACTTCTTTTGAGCCCTCAAATAAGCCCTGGAACCTAATTTTTAACTAGGCTGGACACTAGGTTTGGATAGGGCCAAAACTAGTCAAAAAACTATAAAAAGGGCTAGAGAGCTCATTTTTGGGGTTAGCTTGTTAGAGAATAGAGCTTTTGTATGAGAACTCTTTTGCAATCAAAGCTTTCCATTGTTCCTCTCTTTGATCTTACCTTGTGCGTGTGTGTGTGTATGTGTGTGCATGTTTCTGTGCTTTCACTCACGCACTTGTGCCTTCACTTGCTCGTGGTCTTCATACCGGTCCTCACGTCTCCGCGGATTGACAAGTAAAGGAGGTGGTGCTTACGATTGAGCTACACATATACACAATGCATATGCATACACACATGCATATGCATACACACATACACAATGCATATGCATACACACATGCATATGCATACACACATGCATATGCATACACACATGCATATGCATACAAACATGCATATGCACACACATTGGATCAGATGGGATCTTCACATTGGATGAGATGGGATGTATATGTACACCTTGGGGAGCGCATGACCATGACGACTCCAAAATATATCACATAATGGAGCTCTAGTCATGGATGCAGCTGGGAAGTCAATGCGTCCATGCATTCGACAACTTTGCTCCATAGAGTTTAGACATTCTGTAATGTTAAAATGGAGCAAAGAGGATAGGGATTCCAAAAACTATATCACACAACCGATATATGAAGAGTATCGGCCAGCACCCTGGGAATCCTATTGTGAGTTCGGAATGGATTCAGCATATGGCACGCGAGGTGATGTCTCATCGACGGTTGGAAGCTCGTGATGCTTTTAGAGCAGGCTTACCGAAGCCTGTGTGGTTAGATGTTGAAGAGTGGGAATCGATTCAGGATGAGCAGCAACATACTCCTGATCGATATCGTCACCAGAGAGATGCGACGGCCACATGTTTGGATACGGTTGGAACGTCGCATTTAGGTAGCGACAGATACGACAGTATGCGCTACCAATTTGTAAGTATCATGTTAATTATGAATTGGTTTGTGTTCAGCACATCATGTATGTTCATCTAACATTTTGCATATTTATTATAGGAGTTGGCAATGTGTCGTCCTCTGACGCGAACCAAAGAATCTTACGGATATCTTCATGGATTGGCTGCACTGTTGCAAGACTTAGAGGGATGCGGTGCAATCATTTCATGGGAGAATCTATGATTAGGTAAACTTATAGCTTGGTTTCATATTTTTAGTTGTTGTTTATAAATGTCATGTCAATTTGTCTCATTTTACACATGCTTTGTTGTAGGATTGCAGGTGTAAATGTTTTGATCCCCTTACGTATATGTATGGTAGTGATTTGCCACAATTTTGTATTACACTCCTATGTGGCAATGATGTACCATAATTTTGTATTCGATTCATATATGGAAGTGCTTTGTCACATTGCCACAATTTTGTATTACACTCCTATGTGGCAATGATGTACCATAATTTTGTATTCTATATGGAAGTGCTTTGTCACACTCTTGTACATCCTTCATTTATGGAATATACAACTTTTTGTACATGATTCATGGTTCATTTCTGCTCATATAAAATCATGTTTTGGTTGCCATTAGAGTACATAACACATGTACTCGGTTTAGAGTTGGGTAGAGTGTATTGTCTTTTGCTAAAGAACATCATGTTGTAGCAAAAGACAACACACTCTGCCAAAAAAAAATTGTGCAGATATGGTCGCCGATATGGGCGTCGGTACGCCCAGTAGATTCATCGGTATGGGCATCGGTACACCCAGTAGAGGCATCGGTATAAGCACCGGTATGAGCGTCGCTATTACCGACGATTATACCGACGCTCATCCCCGCGTTCATACCGACGACTATACCGGTGTTATGTTTCCGATGCCTATACCGACCACGATATGGACGTCGCGGAAAAATTACGCCCGTTCATTTTCCTCGGTAGCAGCCTCGGTATACCCTTCATATGTTGTAGTGAGTATAGCAGAGAACAAAACAGAGAAGTAAATAATGATAAATGTATAGATTCACATATGATTACAACCACATTGGTAATGAATGTTTGCACACTGGGAGTAGAATGATAGAGCTATGGAGTAAGCTCTTCAATCTCTACAAAATGACATGAAGTGGTCACGTACAAGGCTTGCTAATCGCCTCTTCCTTCTTGCTCCTTTTATAGCTATTCTTGGAGGGAGTTTTGAATTCGAATTCGAATGGCTCCACCTAAAAGTGATCCCCAAAGTTAGGAGATATTCCCTAAGCTCAAAAATTTGTGGTTTTAGGTAGTTAGAGCCACGAGTTTGCTTTTACATCATGGATGAGATAAGCCATCTTTTTCCTTTTTCCTTTTTTCAATTACAAGAGATAAAATGTACTCTTTTACAAGAGGTGTTCACATGACTACACATGTGACTTACAAATGATCATAATATCAAGCATATCAAGCATGTAGGCTTGGGTAAAATGCACCAACAGCTCCCCCTCAAGCCTAACATGCTTGGCCTCCAAATAAGTCTTCAATTGTCCTTGATTTCCTGCAAGCCAATCATCAACTTGAATCTACTTAACTTTGTACCATCAAGAGCTTTAGTCAACATGTCTGCACATTGCATATCTGTAGACACATAGGATAGTTGAACATCCTTGCTCATTAACTTCTCCCTTACATAATGGTAGTGGACTTCAATATGCTTGGTTCTAGCATGGTATACCGGATTAGCTGCTAGATGTAGTGAGCTTGTGTTGTCACCAAAAATGTGAGGTGTTGAAGAATGAAGTCCAAGATCTGTGTACAAAGACTTTAACCAAATGATTTCTTGAGTTGCATTAGCCAAACCTCTATATTCAGCATTGGTAGAAGATAATGCCATGGTTGGTTGCTTCTTCAATGACCAAGAAATGATTTTTGAACCTGCAAACGATATATACCCGGATGTGCTTCTTCTATCATCTCTAGATCCGGCCCAATCTGCATCTGAGTAGACCTTTAGCTCAATATCTGAAGTATATGAATAGAACAAACCTTCATTCATAGTCCCCTTTAGATACTTGAGGACTCTCTTGGCCGCTTCCATATGTGGTCTTCTCGGCTTATGCATAAACTGACTCAATATGCTAACACTATAGCATATATCCACCCTTGTGAGTGTTGCATAGTTCAAACTTCCAACCAAGCTTTGATAACTTGTGATGTCTTCAATTGGCTCTAATTCATAAGCACTGAGCTTATGATTTTGCTCCATAGGTGTACCTGCACACTTGGTATTTTCCATCCTGAACTTGACGAGCATGTCATGGACATACTTCCTTTGTGTGATGTATATACCTGAATCTGTGTAGATTAACTCCAATCCAAGAAAATAAGTGAGTGTTCTGAGTTCACTTATTTTGAACTCCTCCTTCATTTGAGCCTTTACCTGTTTGATTCCTTCAAGATCATTGCCTGTGATAATAATATCATCAACATACACACATAAATAGATCACTTCAGATCCATTCCTCTTTATGAACAAAGAGGTATCCGCTTTGCTAGCTTTGAATCCTTGGTCCTGCAAATAAGTCACCAATCTGAAATTCCAAGCTCTTGGAGCTTGCTTCAATCCATACAAAGCTTTCTTTAGTTTGCATACATAGTTAGGATGATGTGCATCCTCATATCCAAGAGGTTGTGCCATATACACTTCCTCAGAAATCCATCCATTCAAGAAAGCATTCTTTACATCAAGTTGATAGAGATTCCAATTTCTAGATGCAGCAAGACTAATGAGAACCCTAATTGTAGGCATTTTTGCAACAAGAGAGAAAGTCTCCTCATAATCAATACCATGGGTTTGAGAAAACCCTTTAGCAACTAACCTTGCTTTGTGTCTATTTATACTTCCATCTGGATTCCTCTTGATTTTGTCTATCCATCGAGATCCAATTACCTTCATAGATGGCTTGTTAGGTACAAGCTCCCAAGTGTCGTTTTCCTTTAGGGCTTCCATTTCTTCATCCATTGCATCTCTCCAAGCTTTCTTGCTTTGTGCTTCCTCAAATGTGGTAGGTTCTTCATTGGTTGAATCCTTTGCAATGTAGATTGAGTGCTTGGTGACCAAAGAAGTATCATCACCAAACCTCTCAGGTTTCTTCTTCTCCCTTGAAGACCTTCTAAGTGGTTGATGTGAGCTCTCGGGTCCATATGTAACATCCTGCATCTTTGCTTTACCTTTGTTCTTCCATAGCTTTAGTCTTTCCAAGTCTTCTAGGTCAATCTCCGAATCACTTTCTTCAATCTGCTTTGGCTCCTTTGGTTGAAGTGATGGAAAATCTTCATCCAAGTCATAAGGCAACTTCACTTTCCTGTCATCATCAAACCATGATTTGTTTTCATCAAAAATTACATCTCTACTCACAGAAACTCCTTTATTGGTTGGATTGTACAATCTATATCCTTTTTGGTTTTGATCAAAATACACACTTCTTTGCCTTGGGATCCAATTTCCCTCTTACTTGAGAAGGAATGTGAGCATAGGCTAAGCATCCAAAGATTTTACAATGCTCTAGACTAGGTCTTCTTCCATTCCACACTTCATATGGAGTGGTTCCATCTAGTGACTTAGATGGAAGTCTATTTATGAGATATGTGGCTGTAGACACAGCCTCTGCCCATAGGTAGTTTGGCAATCATTTTTCGTTGAGCATGGACCTTGCAACTTTGACAATAGCTCTGTTCCTCCTCTCTACTACACCATTGAGTTCGGGTGTATACCTTGTAGTGACTTCCCTTTTAATTCCTCTTTCATGCAAGAAGGCATCAAATTCAGAAGAGAAGTATTCTCCTCCACCATCTGATCTGAGTCGTTTCAAAGTCCTACCTGTTTGGTTTTCAACAAGAGCAATATACTTCTTAAAGCAATTAAACACTTCATCTTTGTGCTTCATGAAAAACAGAATGGTCCACCTGCTACAATCATCTATGAAAGACACATAATATCTTGAGCCTGATATAGATGGCTCCTTACTTGGACCCCACACATCCATGTGCACTAGATCCAAAGGATTTTGATACATATATCCTTTCTTATTGAAAGGTTGTCTATGACCCTTGCCGAGTTGACAAGCTTCACACTTATAAATCATGTGTTGCCTTGTGATATTAGGCAAACCAAGTACACTTTGGTCCCTGCAAATTTGTTTGAGTGTCCTCTCACCAATGTGAGCAAGCCTTTTGTGCCATATCTCCAACTCTGTTAGAGTTTGAGATCCATAGCTAAACAAAGCTATGTTCTTTGTATCTTCCAGTTCAAAAGTGAAAAGCCTTCTTGTCTTTTCTCCTTTGGCAATCCTTCGAAAGCCTTGCCTTGGGTCTTCAACATATGCTCCAAATCGGTTGAATCTAACCTGCAATCCTTTTTCAACAATCTGTCCAACACTTATTTAATTTTTGGTAATTGTAGGGACATACAAGACTTTGCTTAAGAGGTTCATATTCCCATCTGATGTCTTCACATTACCTATCTTCTCCACTGAGTGCTTTGTGTCATCTCCTGTCTGCACTTCATGCTTGTTATGAGGATCTTCCAAATCAGAAAGTAAAGCCACATTTCCTGCTACATGGTTTGAGCATCCCGAATCAATGTAAAACATGTGATCATCATCCTTACCCTTCTTCACTGATAAATTCATAATCAATAATGAATCTTCTTGACTTTGGTCCTCTGCATAGTTATTGTAGTCTCTTCTTCCTCTATGGCCACTTTGATAGTTGTTGTTGTTGTTGTAATTGTTGTTGTAGTAGTTGTTATTGTAGCCTCCATTGTACCTGCCTCTATTTGATCCATAGCCACCTCTATTGAATCCTCTTCCTCTTGAAATCCTCCGCTTCTTGAAACATTCTTTAGTAGTATGGTTAGATAAGCCACATATATTGAAAGGTTGAGATGATTGGAATCTCCCCCTGCCTTGCTTTCCACCTCTGCCTCTTCCTATAGCTCTTCCTCTACCTGCAAAGTTTGCTTGGAAAGAGCTAGCTTCATCTTCATTCTTCCTATTCTTTGACTTGTCCTTGACCTTAGCTTTATCAGAATATAAGGCAGAAGTTTGATTACCTCTTGAGGACTCACCACCTTTGCTAATCTTTGCTTCATGAGTGAAGAGTTGGCCCATGAGTGTGTTGAGGTCGGGTACATGCATATCCATGTATAAATCCATGGCCTTTGTGAATGACTCCCACTTGTCGTCTACTTTGATTCCATTTATGATTTGTCTAATGATTTGCTCCTCTTCAATTACCTCTCCAATGCTTCCAAGTTGGTCAGAAATCTCCTTCATCTTTGTGACATAATCAGTCACATTTTGCTTCGAGTTTTTCTTCATTGTTGTGAACTCCATCCACAATTGGTTCTTCCTTGCTCGAGTGTTGGAAGAGAAGAAAGAAGAAAGTGCATTCAAGGTCTCTCTTGATGTCTTGCATCCCTTGACATGAGGTAAAACAGAATCAGAGATTGAGTTTAGAATATAGGATCTTGCAAGTGCATCCTTCAAACACCAATTTGAAAGTCCTTCCACTTCTTCATGTGATGGTTGCCCTTTGTTCCTCATGGTTGGCATTGCTGATGGGGGAAGTATCTCAACCCCTAAGCAATGACGAAGCGTGAATGACCTCCACAGGTATCCTTCTTTGACCTCTGCACACCAAAAATGCTCTTACTCAGAGCATATGCAGAGAACTCCAGTGAGCTTTTGTAGACCTGTAGTAGACACCAAGAGCTTTCCAACAAACCAAATTTCACTTCAAATGGATGCCTACACAAGGAGAAAGAATGTCTACAACATGAGCTAGTTGAATGCTCACAACTGCCAATCAAGCAGATACCTCACTTCACTCCAGCAAGCTTTTCTCAGAGATTATACAGAGAATGAATATCAAACTTTGGTCAACTTTAGAGGACTCTAATAGCTACCCAATGACACAAAAATCATAGCAAATTGATATATAGAGAAGGGGAACCAGCCCTTACAACAGAGAGCAAAATATTTCAAACAGAGCCTACACACTAAGAGAGATATCAATCACACAGCTTCACTAAAATGAATGTTGCTCCCAGATTACTCAGAGAATGATCCAGAGAATTTGTGAGCATAAAATAGACTCTAATAGCTATCCAATGAGACAAGAATTACATCAAATGGATACAATATGAGGGAGAACCAATGCTAACAACTCAGGGGTAGTGAGTTGCAACACTGCCTGCGCACACACATAGATATGCCTACTTAAAGAAAACAAACAAGCAAGCAAGGGGCTTGCTTATCACAACTCCAGCACTTAGTGCTCACTTTACATGAGCTAAAACTCCAAGAAGATGGCCCAAAAGAAGTTGGGATACATGCTCCTTTTATAGTGAGAGGTGTGCCCCTAAAATCTAGGAACTACCTTTCCAAATCAGCCTCCTAACTTGGAGGAATTAGTTGAGATGACTTGGGGAGTGGTTGAGTGACTTTTCTTGATGGAATCTCGTGGATTTTGGCTTCCTTTGATTGCTCCACATGTCCATAAAAGATTCCCCACGAATTTTTAGCTTGAAGCTTGACTTTTAACACTCCCCCTCAAGCTTCAATTCTTCATCCTCATCCAAGCTCCTTCATGTTGATGCATTGCTTGAATTTTGAAATCTTCATCCCATCCAAAGCCTTTGTAAACATGTCCGCAACTTGGTCCTTGGTACCAATATGATGTACTGAAACTTCCTTGGATATCACCTTTTCCCTTATGAAGTGATAGTGCACTTCAATATGCTTGGTTCTAGCATGATAGACAGGGTTCGATGCTAGATGAATGCTACTCATGTTGTCACAAAAAATTGGATATGTGTCAACCTGCAAATTAAGCTCCATAAATAACTTCTTAATCCACATTAGCTCACATGTGACTTGAGCCAAAGCTCTATACTCAGCCTCCGTGGAAGATAATGCCACCGTGGGTTGCTTCTTTGAAATCCATGAGATGATCTTGCTACCTAGCATGACTAGGTAACCACTTGTACTCCTTCTATCTTCCTTCGAACCGGCCCAATCGGTATCGGAATAAGCTTTGACCTGCATATCATCATCAAATGAGTAGAACAATCCTTCATTTATAGTGGCTTTGAGATATCGCAACATTCTTCTTGCAGCTTGCAAGTGTGTAGTCCTTGGACTATGCATAAATTGTGATAACACTCCAACTCCATATGCTATGTCGGGCCTGGTTATTGTGGCATAATTGAAAGAGCCTACAATAGATCGATACAAAGTTACATCCTCTAATGGCTCTCCATCAATGGAGCTTAGCTTTACATTAACTTCCATGGGATTTGAAATAGGCTTGCAATGTAGCATCCCAAACCTCTCAAGTAGGTCTAGAATATACTTCCTTTGTATGAGCATAATACCTTCTTCTTTGTATACAACTTCAATGCCAAGAAAATACCTAAGATCTCCAAGATCAGAGATCCTAAACTCCTTTCCAAGCTTTGCCTTGACCTCCTCAATGCCCTTTGTATCATTACCTGTAATGATAAGATCATCTACATACACACACATGTAGACCACAAGTTCTCCTCTTTGTTTGATGAAGAGAGATGGATCGGCCTTGCATTGATTGTAACCACATTTGATCGAATAGTCCACCAATCTTTGGTTCCAAGCCCTTGGAGCTTTCTTTAGGCCATAAAATGCCTTCTTCAACCTACAAACATGATGTGGAAACTCTTTATGAACAAAACCTAGTGGTTGCTCCATGTATACCTCTTCTTCCAAGTCTCCATTGAGAAAGGCATTCTTGATATCCAATTGGAAGAGCTTCCATCCTTTGCTAGCAGCCATTGCAATGAGTGTCCTAATGGTGCTCATCTTTGCCACGGGGCTGAATGTCTCTTCAAAGTCCACTCCATATGTTTGTGCAAAACCCTTGGCCACCAATCTTGCTTTGAACCTAGAAATAGATCCATCTGAATTCCTCTTTACTTTATACACCCACTTATTACCTATTACCTTCATGTTATCCTTCTTGGGCACTAGAGTCCATGTTTGATTCTCCTCAAGTGCGTCGATCTCTTCTTGCATTGCCTCTTTCCATTCGGTGTACCTGCTTGCATCTTCATAGCAATCGGGCTCATGATCTTCTACTACTTTGTTCATATATGCATAATGAGTTTCCATGTATGAATCATAAGTAAACCTTTGAGTTGGATACTTAACTCTAGAAGACTTCCTTTCTTCACCTTTTGGAGGAATAAACCTCCTTTGCCTTGGGAACTTGATCTCTTTCTTTGACATGGCTTCTTTCTCCATCATGTGTCCTTCATCATCTTCAACTTCATTACCTTCTTCATCCAACTCCACCAATGTTGCTTTGCCTTTGTTGATTGATTGTGCTTCATAGCTTGATGAAGATCTCCCCCTCCATGGTGAGTTCATGCTTGAACTATCTTCATTGATGGAACACCTTGGGCCGCTTAGCTCTAGGTCAATTTGTTCTTCATCATGTCCATGCTTTTCTTCTTCATTAGTCCTGCATACAATCATACTTCTTATACCAAGGGAGTAGCTCATCAAATGCTACATCCCTTGATATCCTCAAGTCCTTTGTGTTTGGGTTGAAGCACCTGTAACCTTTATGATCATTTGAATATCCTAGAAACACACACTTTTCTGCCTTTGGTTGTAGCTTGTGCCTCAATTCACTTGGCACATGTACATAACAAGTACATCCAAATATCTTCAAGTGGGAAAGATCAGGTTTCTTACCATAATAGGCTTGATATGGTGTCAAGCCATGGATCCCTGAGGTAGGAGCCCTATTCATAAGATACACGGCGGTATTTGTTGCATCACTCCAAAACATGTTAGGTACATTCATCTCATTAAGCATTGCTCTAGCGATCTCGGCAATGTATCTATTTTTTCTCTCTGCTACTCCATTTTGTTGGGGGGTGTACCTGCATGTTACTTGCCTCTTGATGCCTTGATCCATTAAAAAATCAGAAAACTCATTGGAGAAATATTCTCCCCCTCCATCGGACCTTAGCTTCTTGATATATGTACCTGTTTCCTTCTCTACCATTGCCTTGAATGCTTTGAAACATGTAAACACATCTGATTTGTTTTTGATGAAATAAACCCAAACCATCCTTGTGCAATCATCTATAAAAGTGACAAAGTACTTGTTACCTTCAATGGATTTCTCTTTGGTTGGCCCCCACACATCTGTATGTATCAACTCCAATGGATGTTGGCTTATGTAGCCACTCTTCTTGAATGGAAGTCTTGCTTGCTTCCCTAGTTGACAAGATTCACATAAATGCTTCATACCTTGTCCTTGGAAGTTGGGAAGACCTTCAACCAGCCTCTTGAATTGCATTTCCTTCATTCTTTGTATGTTGATGTGACCTATCCTCTTGTGCCACAAGTCCAACTCCGAAATCCTCTTATTTCCATATGTGAAGTAGACATGTTGAGTGGAATGAGATTTTACCTCCAAAGTGAAGAGTCTCCCTTGCTTCTTTCCTCTTGCTATGACCTTGTAACCTTGCTTAGCGTTCTCCACAAAGCATCCACCTTTGTTGAACTTTACTTGATAGCCTCTTTCAACCATTTGCCCAACGGACACCAAGTTCTTTGTGATAGTAGGTACATGCAAGACATCCTTGAGACATCTTCCTTCCTCCTTGTCATCCAAAGCTACATCTCCAACATGGGACATCTCATGGGCTGTATCATCACCTGTTTCTACATGTCCTTTACCTTTGGGAACATGTAGATTAGTAAACCAAGAAGCATTGCAACTCATATGGTTGCTACATCCACTATCAATATACCAAGTGTTATCTACTTTGCTTGAATTCCCATTCATGTGCATCATCAAGAGATTGTCATTTTCTGAACTTGTAGAAGCATAATTACCTTGGCCTTTGTATGAAGAACCTTGATTATAGCTCCTTTGGTTTCCTCCTTGGTAGCAATCTCTAGCATAGTGGCCAAACTTGCCACATATGTAACATCCTTCACCATCTTGATTCCTGTTTTGTTGATGTCGTCCTCCTCTTCCTCTTGATCTTCCTCTCCCTCTTTGTGATGAGGTGCCTTGGTCATGTCCTTGATTTCTTGAGTGGCCTTGCCTTCCTCCAAACCTTCCTTTGCCCCTTCCTTGTCCTTGTCTTCCTTTTCCCCTTTGATTACCTGCATAGAAAACTTGTGCATCTTTGCTTTTAGTTGAACTTCCACCTATGTTCATTTCTTCGGTGACCATGAGAGCAACCAATTGCTCAAAATCGGGAAGATTATCCCTTACATATACTGAAGTGGTAAAGGGTTTCCACTTCTCATCATCTCTCAAACCATTGAGAGTATAAGCCACAAGATCGTCATCGTCTACGTGGCTTCCAATGGATCCCAATGCATCTGATAACTCCTTGACCTTAAGTATGTAGTCATTTATGCTACTCCCTGAGCTCTTCCTAAGGTTGTTGAGCTCATTCTTGAGTTGGATCTTCCTTGCTTTGGTGCTTGTTGAATAAAGCCTTTCAAGTGTCTCCCATACCTTCATGCTTGAATCCAAGTCTTGGATATGGCCGATCATGCTATTGCTAATGTGTTGGGAAAGGATAAAGATAACCCTCTTATCTCTTTCATTCCATTCCCTAAAGGCCCTTCTCTGATCATTGGTTGGATTCTCATCCAACCTAGGTCTTGGTTCACTTCCACTAATCAACCCCCAAAGGCCCTTGCCCATAAGATAGTTGGAGACCCTAAATCTCCATGGTTGATAGTTCCCTTTGTCTAGCTTTTCAATTTGAGTGTTGAAGTCTCCCATATCTAGTCTTTGATATTTGACCTAGCCCTTGGATAATGCTCCAATGTGTGTAAAATGAAAATGAGGCTCTGAGGTTACCTCAATCCAAAGCTTTCCTTAGATGGACACCTTGTGCTCTTTGAAACTTTGAGTAGAATAGCTCCCCCTTGATGTGAGCTACCTCCAAGAAGCTTTTGTTGATGCAAATCTTCAACCACCAACTCCAAGAGGTCTTCGTGCTTGTATGTGATGCCTCCAAGATGCCCAAATGCTCTGATACCACTGATGGGGGAAGTATCTCAACCCCTAAGCAACGACGAAGCGTGAATGACCTCCACAGGTATCCTTCTTTGACCTCTGCACACCAAAAATGCTCTTACTCAGAGCATATGCAGAGAACTCCAGTGAGCTTTTGTGGACCTGTAGTAGACACCAAGAGCTTTCCAACAAACCAAATTTCACTTCAAATAAATGCCTACACAAGGAGAAAGAATGTCTACAACATGAGCTAGTTGAATGCTCACAACTGCCAATCAAGCAGATACCTCACTTCACTCCAGAAAGCTTTTCTCAAAGATTATACAGAGAATGAATATCAAACTTTGGTCAACTTTAGAGGACTCTAATAGCTACCAAATGACACCAAAATCATAGCAAATGGATACATAGAGAAGGGGAACCAGCCCTTACAACAGAGAGCAAAATATTTCAAACAGAGCCTACACACTATTAAGAGAGATATCAATCACACAACTTCACTAACATGAATGTTGCTCCCAGATTACTCAGAGAATTATCGAGAGAATTTGTGAGCATAAAATAGACTCTAATAGCTATCCAATGAGACAAGAATTACATCAAATGGATACAATATGAGGGAGAACCAATGCTAACAACTCAGGGGTAGTGAGTTGCAACACTGCCTGCGCACACACATAGATATGCCTACTTAAAGAAAACAAACAAGCAAGCAAGGGGCTAGCTTAAGCAAGGGGCTTGCTTATCACAACTCCAGCACTTAGTGCTCAATTTACATGAGCTAAAACTCCAAGAAGATGGCCCAAAAGAAGTCGGGATACATGCTCCTTTTATAGTGAGAGGTGTGCCCCTAAAATCTAGGAACTACCTTTCCAAATCAGCCTCCTAACTTGGAGGAATTAGTTGAGATGACTTGGGGAGTGGTTGAGTGACTTTTCTTGATGGAATCTCGTGGATTTTGGCTTCCTTTGATTGCTCCACATGTCCATAAAAGATTCCCCACGAATTTTTAGCTTGAAGCTTGACTTTTAACACTCCCCCTCAAGCTTCAATTCTTCATCCTCATCCAAGCTCCTTCATGTTGATGCATTGCTTGAATTTTGAAATCTTCATCCCATCCAAAGCCTTTGTAAACATGTCCGCAACTTGGTCCTTGGTACCAATATGATGTACTGAAACTTCCTTGGATATCACCTTTTCCCTTATGAAGTGATAGTGCACTTCAATATGCTTGGTTCTAGCATGATAGACAGGGTTCGATGCTAGATGAATGCTACTCATGTTGTCACAAAAAATTGGATATGTGTCAACCTACAAATTAAGCTCCATAAATAACTTCTTAATCCACATTAGCTCACATGTGACTTGAGCCAAAGCTCTATACTCAGCCTCGGTGGAAGATAATGCCACCGTGGGTTGCTTCTTTGAAATCCATGAGATGATCTTGCTACCTAGCATGACTAGGTAACCACTTGTACTCCTTCTATCTTCCTTCGAACCGGCCCAATCGGCATCGGAATAAGCTTTGACCTGCATATCATCATCAAATGAGTAGAACAATCCTTCATTTATAGTGGCTTTGAGATATCGCAACATTTTTCTTACAGCTTGCAAGTGTGTAGTCCTTGGACTATGCATAAATTGTGATAACACTCCAACTCCATATGCTATGTCGGGCCTGGTTATTGTGGCATAATTGAAAGAGCCTACAATAGATCGATACAAAGTTACATCCTCTAATGGCTCTCCATCAATGGAGCTTAGCTTTACATTAACTTCCATGGGATTTGAAATAGGCTTGCAATGTAGCATCCCAAACCTCTCAAGTAGGTCTAGAATATACTTCCTTTGTATGAGCATAATACCTTCTTCTTTGTATACAACTTCAATGCCAAGAAAATACCTAAGATCTCCAAGATCAGAGATCCTAAACTCCTTTCCAAGCTTTGCCTTGATCTCCTCAATGCCCTTTGTATCATTACCTGTAATGATAAGATCATCTACATACACACACATGTAGACCACAAGTTCTCCTCTTTGTTTGATGAAGAGAGATGGATCCGCCTTGCATTGATTGTAACCACATTTGATCGAATAGTCCACCAATCTTTGGTTCCAAGCCCTTGGAGCTTGCTTTAGGCCATAAAATGCCTTCTTCAACCTACAAACATGATGTGGAAACTCTTTATGAACAAAACCTAGTGGTTGCTCCATGTATACCTCTTCTTCCAAGTCTCCATTGAGAAAGGCATTCTTGATATCCAATTGGAAGAGCTTCCATCCTTTGCTAGCAGCCATTGCAATGAGTGTCCTAATGGTGCTCATCTTTGCCACGGGGCTGAATGTCTCTTCAAAGTCCACTCCATATGTTTGTGCAAAACCCTTGGCCACCAATCTTGCTTTGAACCTAGAAATAGATCCATCTGAATTCCTCTTTACTTTATACACCCACTTATTACCTATTACCTTCATGTTATCCTTCTTGGGCACTAGAGTCCATGTTTGATTCTCCTCAAGTGCGTCGATCTCTTCTTGCATTGCCTCTTTCCATTCGGTGTACCTGCTTGCATCTTCATAGCATCTTCAAACAGAGCCTACACACTAAGAGAGATATCAATCACACAACTTCACTAAAATGAATGTTGCTCCCAGATTACTCAGAGAATGATCCAGAGAATTTGTGAGCATAAAATAGACTCTAATAGCTATCCAATGAGACAATAATTACATCAAATGGATACAATATGAGGGAGAACCAATGCTAACAACTCAGGGGTAGTGAGTTGCAACACTGCCTGCGCACACACATAGATATGCCTACTTAAAGAAAACAAACAAGCAAGCAAGGGG
>CM035411.1:109138097-109143097 GCA_020310875.1 Ceratopteris richardii
TGAGATGATCTTGCTACCTAGCATGACTAGGTAACCACTTGTACTCCTTCTATCTTCCTTCGAACCGGCCCAATCGGCATCGGAATAAGCTTTGACCTGCATATCATCATCAAATGAGTAGAACAATCCTTCATTTATAGTGGCTTTGAGATATCGCAACATTCTTCTTGCAGCTTGCAAGTGTGTAGTCCTTGGACTATGCATAAATTGTGATAACACTCCAACTCCATATGCTATGTCAGGCCTGGTTATTGTGGCATAATTGAAAGAGCCTACAATAGATCGATACAAAGTTACATCCTCTAATGGCTCTCCATCAATGGAGCTTAGCTTTACATTAACTTCCATGGGATTTGAAATAGGCTTGCAATGTAGCATCCCAAACCTCTCAAGTAGGTCTAGAATATACTTCCTTTGTATGAGCATAATACCTTCTTCTTTGTATACAACTTCAATGCCAAGAAAATACCTAAGATCTCCAAGATCAGAGATCCTAAACTCCTTTCCAAGCTTTGCCTTGATCTCCTCAATGCCCTTTGTATCATTACCTGTAATGATAAGATCATCTACATACACACACATGTAGACCACAAGTTCTCCTCTTTGTTTGATGAAGAGAGATGGATCCGCCTTGCATTGATTGTAACCACATTTGATCAAATAGTCCACCAATCTTTGGTTCCAAGCCCTTGGAGCTTGCTTTAGGCCATAAAGTGCCTTCTTCAACCTACAAACATGATGTGGAAACTCTTTATGAACAAAACCTAGTGGTTGCTCCATGTATACCTCTTCTTCCAAGTCTCCATTGAGAAAGGCATTCTTGATATCCAATTGGAAGAGCTTCCATCCTTTGCTAGCAGCCATTGCAATGAGTGTCCTATGGTGCTCATCTTTGCCACGGGGCTGAATGTCTCTTCAAAGTCCACTCCATAGGTTTGTGCAAAACCCTTGGCCACCAATCTTGCTTTGAACCTAGAAATAGATCCATCTGAATTCCTCTTTACTTTATACACCCACTTATTACCTATTACCTTCATGTTCTCCTTCTTGGGCACTAGAGTCCATGTTTGATTTTCCTCAAGTGCGTCGATCTCTTCTTGCATTGCCTCTTTCCATTCGGTGTACCTGCTTGCATCTTCATAGCAATCGGGCTCATGATCTTCTACTACTTTGTTCATATATGCATAATGTGTTGCCATGTATGAATCATAAGTAAACCTTTGAGTTGGATACTTAACTCTAGAAGACTTCCTTTCTTCACCTTTTGGAGGAATAAACCTCCTTTGCCTTGGGAACTTGATCTCTTTCTTTGACGTGGCTTCTTTCTCCATCATGTGTCCTTCATCATCTTCAACTTCATTACCTTCTTCATCCAACTCCACCAATGTTGCTTTGCCTTTGTTGATTGATTGTGCTTCATAGCTTGATGAAGATCTCCCCCTCCATGGTGAGTTCATGCTTGAACTATCTTCATTGATGGAACACCTTGGGCCGCTTAGCTCTAGGTCGATTTGTTCTTCATCATGTCCATGCTTTTCTTCTTCATAGTCCTGCATAAAATCATACTTCTTATACCAAGGGAGTAGCTCATCAAATGCTACATCCCTTGATATCCTCAAGTCCTTTGTATTTGGGTTGAAGCACCTGTAACCTTTATGATCATTTGAATATCCTAGAAACACACACTTTTCTGCCTTTGGTTGTAGCTTGTGCCTCAATTCACTTGGCACATGTACATAACAAGTACATCCAAATATCTTCAAGTGGGAAAGATCAGGTTTCTTACCATAATAGGCTTGATATGGTGTCAAGCCATGGATCCCTGAGGTAGGAGCCCTATTCATTAGATACACGGCGGTATTTGCTGCATCACTCCAAAACATGTTAGGTACATTCATCTCATTAAGCATTGCTCTAGCGATCTCGGCAATGTATCTATTCTTTCTCTCTGCTACTCCATTTTGTTGGGGTGTGTACCTGCATGTTACTTGCCTCTTGATGCCTTGATCCATTAAAAAATCAGAAAACTCATTTGAGAAATATTCTCCCCCTCCATCGGACCTTAGCTTCTTGATATATGTACCTGTTTCCTTCTCTACCATTGCCTTGAATGCTTTGAAACATGTAAACACATCTGATTTGTTTTTGATGAAATAAACCCAAACCATCCTTGTGCAATCATCTATAAAAGTGACAAAGTACTTGTTACCTCCAATGGATTGCTCTTTCGTTGGCCCCCACACATCTGTATGTATCAACTCCAATGGATGTTCGCTTATGTAGCCACTCGTCTTGAATGGAAGTCTCGCTTGCTTCCCTAGTTGACAAGATTCACATAAATGCTTCATACCTTGTCCTTGGAAGTTGGGAAGACCTTGAACCAGCCTCTTGAATTGCATTTCCTTCATTCTTTGTATGTTGATGTGACCTATCCTCTTGTGCCACAAGTCCAACTCCGAAATCCTCTTGTTTCCATATGTGAAGTAGACATGTTGAGTAGAATGAGAATTTACCTCCAAAGTGAAGAGTCTCCCTTGCTTCTTTCCTCTTGCTATGACCTTGTAACCTTGCTTAGGGTTCTCCACAAAGCATCCACCTTTGTTGAACCTTACTTGATAGCCTCTTTCAACCATTTGCCCAACGGACACCAAGTTCTTTGTGATGGTAGGTACATGCAAGGCATCCTTGAGACATCTTCCTTCCTCCTTGTTATCCAAAGCTACATCTCCAACATGGGAGATCTCATGGGCTGTATCATCACCTGTTTCTACATGTCCTTTACCTTTGGGAACATGTAGATTAGTAAACCAAGAAGCATTGCAACTCATATGGTTGCTACATCCACTATCAATATACCAAGTGTTATCTACTTTGCTTGAATTCCCATTCATGTGCATCATCAAGAGATTGTCATTTTCTGAACTTGTAGAAGCATAATTACCTTGGCCTTTGTATGAAGAACCTTGATTATAGTTCCTTTGGTTTCCTCCTTGGTAGCAATCTCTAGCATAGTGGCCAAACTTGCCACATATGTAACATCCTTCGCCATCTTGATTCCTGTTTTGTTGATGTCGTCCTCCTCTTCCTCTTGATCTTCCTCTCCCTCTTTGTGATGAGGTGCCTTGGTCATGTCCTTGATTTCTTGAGTGGCCTTGCCTTCCTCCAAACCTTCCTTTGCCCCTTCCTTGTCCTTGTCTTCCTTTGCCCCTTTGATTACCTGCATAGAAAACTTGTGCATCTTTGCTTTTAGTTGAACTTCCACCTATGTTCATTTCTTCGGTGACCATGAGAGCAACCAATTGCTCAAAATCGGGAAGATTATCCCTTACATAAACTGAAGTGGTAAAGGGTTTCCACTTCTCATCATCTCTCAAACCATTGAGAGTATAAGCCACAAGATCGTCATCATCTACGTGGCTTCCAATGGATCCCAATGCATCTGATAACTCCTTGACCTTAAGTATGTAGTCATTTATGCTACTCCCTGAGCTCTTCCTAAGGTTGTTGAGCTCATTCTTGAGTTGGATCTTCCTTGCTTTGGTGCTTGTTGAATAAAGCCTTTCAAGTGTCTCCCATACCTTCATGCTTGAATCCAGGTCTTGGATATGGCCGATCATGCTATTGCTAATGTGTTGGGAAAGAATAAAGATAACCCTCTTGTCTCTTTCATTCCATTCCCTAAAGGCCCTTCTCTGGTCATTGGTTGGATTCTCATCCAACCTAGGTCTTGGTTCACTTCCACTAATCAACCCCCAAAGGCCCTTGCCCATAAGATAGTTGGAGACCCTAAATCTCCATGGTTGATAGTTACCTTTGTCTAGCTTTTCAATTTGAGTGTTGAAGTCTCCCATATCTAGTCTTTGATACTTGACCTAGCCCTTGGCTAATGCTCCAATGTGTGTAAAATGAAAATGAGGCTCTGAGGTTACCTCAATCCAAAGCTTTCCTTAGATGGACACCTTGTGCTCTTGCAAATTTGAGTAGAATAGCTCCCCCTTGATGTGAGCTACCTCCAAGAAGCTTTTGTTGATGCAACTCTTCAACCACCAACTCCAAGAGGTCTTCTTGCTTGTATGTCATACCTCCAAGATGCCCAAATGCTCTGATACCACTGATGGGGGAAGTATCTCAACCCCTAAGCAACGATGAAGCGCGAATGACCTCCACAGGTATCCTTCTTTGACCTCTGCACACCAAAAATTCTCTTACTCAGAGCTTATGCAGAGAACTCCAGTGAGCTTTTGTAGACCTGTAGTAGACACCAAGGGCTTTCCAACAAAACAAATTTCACTTGAAATGGATGCTTACACAAAGAGAAACAATGTCTACAACATGAGCTAGTTGAATGCTCACAACTGCTAGTCAAGCAGAGACCTCACTTCACTCCAGCAAACTTTTCTCAGAGATTATACAGAGAATGAATCTCAAACTTAAGTCAACGTTAGAGGACTCTAATAGCTACCCAATGACACCAAAATCATAGCAAATGGATACATAGAGAAGGAGAACCAGCCCTTACAACAGAGAGCAAAATATTTCCAACAGAGCCTACACAAAGAGAGAGAGATCAATCACACAACTTCACTAAAATGAATGTTGCTCCCAGCTTACTCAGAGAATGCTCCAGAGAATTGGTAAGCATAAAATAGACTCTTATAGCTATCCAATGAGACAAGAATTACATCAAATGGATACCATATGAGGGAGAACCAATGCTAACAACTCAGGGGTAGAGAGTTGCAACACTGCCTGCGCACACACATAGATATGCCTACTAAAAGAAAACAAACAAGCAAGCAAGGGGGTTGCTTAAGCAAGGGGCTTGCTTATCACAACTCCAGCACTTAGTGCTCACTTTACATGAGCTAAAACTCCAAGAAGATGGCCCAAAAGAAGTCGGGATACATGCTCCTTTTATAGTGAGAGGTGTGCCCCTAAAATCTAGGAACTACCTTTCCAAATCAGCCTCCTAACTTGGAGGAATTAGTTGAGATGACTTG
>CM035411.1:109148097-109160597 GCA_020310875.1 Ceratopteris richardii
AGTCAGCAAACCTGGTGCTTCTGAAGCCATTAACCTACAAGATACTGACTGAAGACTATCAGTAGGCTCTGAAGCCCAGGAGCCACCTCTATCCATTCCCTTTATGCACATGCTTGGCCTGCAAATGATATGCAGCAACCTCAAAAAGGCACAAAAAAAATGAGAACAAGTAAAGATCCAAAATAAGGATTTGGCTGGTCCACCAGTATAGTGCCCTTGCACTCCAACCTGTGCCATGTTGGTTGATTTGGTACTATTATCCAGAGGAGTTGCACTGAACTACAATGATTCAGTGCCCAAGTTTCACATGGGAGTCTGAGGACATGGTCAGTAGCTGCCTTATGTGGAAGCATGGGTTGTTCAGACACCACAGCCATCAATTGTTGCAGATGTGATTCCAGCCTGAGCACTATCCTTTAGTACAAGAATCTCTAAACAAGGTCCCCAGACCACAGCATCCTTCAACTTTAAGTTTGAAAAAGACATGACTGAATTTCCTTGGATCTAGTATCCTGTTTAAAGAACCTGCCAGAAGCATAAAGAAAATGAGCAGCACAAATAACCCTGGCTCATGCTTGGCCATTTGGATCCACCAGCTTGACCTATATTCTGATCATATCCACGTATAGGTATGATCCATCATTTTTGTCTAGACCCTCAGAAGCTCAGCAGATGGTGGAGATGGTGCCATTTCAAAAACTTTGTTTTTTCATACTTACTGTGTGATGTGGCTGATACATCCCTGAATCTTTAGCTACAACCAGTGAAGTAAAAAATCAGCAGCATGAGTAATTTAATAGTTGCAACTAAGAGCCCAGTCTGGCCAAAAGTTGCAATGCCACTCCAGCACACTTCTCAAGGTGTTTCTTCTCTTGGTTCTCCCAGTTTTGACAAGAAGCCCCCATTTAGTGATCATCCCGATACCGTTGACCACTTAGTCTTCATGACAATAATTTCACATGGCATGAACAGGTGGTCGGAGATGTTGGTGCAGACCAATCACCAATTGAAGACTTGGAAGGTTAAAGAGTGAAGGAAGGATCAACCATTGAAGCTTGGAAGACAGACATATTCAGAGGATAAGAGAAGTGTACACATATGTACATTAGTATAGTCATAGGTGACTCAGATCTTTGTTTAAGTAAGAATCTTGTACAAATTATCTATAAATACTTTGAGAAAAGTCGGGGCATGTATGAGAGCTTATGAGAGCATATGTAGAAGCCAAGATTGAGAAGTTAGAAGTCAAGAGATAGAGAAAAGTTAGTTTGAGTTAGCTCTCATCACTCAGTTGTAAATTTCTGAGTTAATGAAGAAAGTTTGCGCCCGATCTTTTCGTGTCTGCTCCTTCTGTGTTTGATCATTTGTGAAATCCTTTTGAGGATAACTAAGTTGTTAGTTAATGAGCCTGTGACCTGAATTTCAGAGTCTAATTGTAATCAGGCTAGGAGAATTGTTAGTAGGAACATTCATATGTGTTGAGTGTCTACAGTTCTCTGAAACAGGCGCAAATTTCGAGTTTAATCTTTTGACCAGTGCTCACTCCATAGTTTAAAGTTTTGTGCAAGTAAGTACTTAATCTTTAAGTTGGAAGGTGATCTACTCGTGGCTAAAAGCATTTAGCAAAACGGGTTAGATATTGTGAGAACCAAAGTTAAGAAGTTAGGGGTGTCTAAATCGACTTCTCAGAAGTGCAGATTCAGACATAGGTAACTTGTGAAGACAATTTCTCAAGTTATACTAAAGCTTTTCAAGTGATTCAACTTGGAGGTGATGCGCAATCCCTAGGAGATGATTTGTACAAAGTTTCATCAAAAACTTTACATGTTTGATAAGTCAATGTGAAGAAATTCTGCAGCAGACTTTTATGTGTTTCACTTTCTTCACAGATTTTCTTAATTTTGATAATTTGAAGATTGGACCTCTAATTAAGTGAAGGTTTTGACTTACTCTTGATATAGAGGTGTTCTAAATTCAAGAGTAGGTTGTTCTTTTGGAGATTAACACTCTCCATCAGTGGTATCAGAGCAGGAGACATCAAATCAAGGAAAAGAAGGTCCCGACTGCTGCAGATTCAAGAAGTTCAACATTTGAAGAACTAAGAAGTGAAAGCTTGGAGTCAAAAGGCTGAGGAGAAGTCTACTCGACATCAAGAAAGGCAAAAGGAGCCTAATTCGAAGTAAAGGTACATACATTGCTTATAAAGCTTGAAGTTTTCAATACACAGGTGGACACAAGATGGGAGATGCTCTACAGATAGAGAAATTGGATAGGGAAAACTATCCTGCATGGTCAATGAGGATGGAAGCTCATCTTATGAGCAAAGATTTAATTGGTTATATCACAGGAGAAGAAGAGAAGCCACAGTTCAGAGATCCTAGTGTTCCAACTAGGGAAGAGTTAGCAGATCTTAAAAATTGGATGAAGAAAGATGCTCAAGCTAGGAGCATTATCTATATGGGAGTCAATGATTACTTGTTACCTCACATTAGAGGTCTTGAAAGTGCTACTGACATATGGAATGCTTTGGAGGAGCATTTTCAGAACACTACAAAGTCAAGGAAGGCATCCTTATGGGCAGAGTTTACTACCTTCAAGAAGAAGGCTTCTCAGTCCATCTCAGATTATGTGACAAGGATGAAAGATATTGCAGATGCTTTAGGAGCTGTTGATGAAGACATTGAGGAAGATAAATTGGTAAGGCAAATTCTTACAGGGTTGAGAGGTGATGACAAATGGAAGCCATTTATTTTGTCTACAGAACTATCACTTGACCATTTCACTCCTGATTTAAATCAATTGTTAGGTCATATGCTAACATTTGAGCAGGATGTTAAAGGAGATGGTGACAAGAGTACAGGTCATGCAATGTACTCAAAGGACAAGAAGAAGAATAGCAAAGGAAAACAACAAGCAAGTGAAGATGAAGGAACAACTACTCAAGCCAACTTCCTAAGAGGAAGAGGAGGTGGCAAAGGTAGAGGAAGAGGCAGGAATAATAAAGATGGAGGCAAAGCTTGCTGGATTTGTGGTAAGACAAATCACTTAGCTAATGATTGTTGGCATAATACTCAGAATAATAATGGATATAGTCAAAATTATAATGCAAGAGGAAGAGGTGGCAGAAATCAAAGAGGTAATTACAGAGGTAGAGGTGGAAGGAATTACTTTGGAAGAAATGCAGGTAGAGGATTCCAAAGTCAACAATACAACAACACCTACTACAATTATGCTTCAGATCAAAAGGAAGATTCAACACTGATAATGAATGCAACTTGTGAAAGGCAGAGTGAAGATCAAAGAGTCTTCTACATTGACTCAGGGTGTAGCAATCACCTGAGTGGTAACATATCTTTGATGACTGATTTGGAAAGTAAAGTTTTTAATCATGTTGTTCAAACAGGTGACAACACAAAGCACAATGTGAAGTCAATTGGATCAGTGAAGGCCAAGGATGGAAGCACCTTATTGAGTAAGGTCTTGTATGTTCCTACAATCCCTAAGAATTTGATAAGTGTAGGTCAAATTGTTGAAAAGGGATATGAAGTAAGGTTCACTAATGATGGAGTATATGTGGAAGACCCTAGCCAAGGGTATAAACAGATTGTTTCAGGGAAAAAAGAAGGAAGACTATTTACATTGAAGATTCAAGGCAACATTGGTCATGCTATGTTCACATATGGAGGACATAAGATCTCTGAGTTAGATCTTTGGCACAAGAGGCTTGGACATTTCAATGAAAGAGGTATTAAAGATATGGTTAACAATGGTTCAGTGCTTGGATTGCCTAATGTTGCAGGTCAACATATGACATACAAATGTGAGGCATGTCAATTAGGTAAGGCTCATAAACATTCCTATTCCAAGCATGGTTTTATGCACTCAGAGAAGCTTGAGTTGGTACACACAGATGTGTGGGGACCATCAAAAGATTTCAGTATAAATGGATCAAGGTATTATGTGATTTATGTTGATGATGCTACTAGGTGGATCACTATCTATGTGATCAAAGATAAGTCAGAAGTGTTTAATACATTTAAACACTATCATGCATATGCAGAAACAATTACAGGACATAAGTTGAAGAGACTAAGGTCAGATGGAGGGGGAGAGTATTTCTCAAATGAGTTCAGTGATTACTTATGGAATGCAGGTATAAAAAGGGAAATTACTTGCAGGTACTCTCCTCAACAAAATGGTGTTGCAGAAAGGAGAAATAGAACAATTGTTGAGTTTGCAAGATCCATGATGAAGGAGAAAAATTGCCCTAATTACTTGTGGGCTGAGGCTGTAAATACAGCCACTTATTTGGTCAATAGGTTACCATGTAAAGCCTTGCAGGGTATGACACCATATGAGGCTTGGTGGGGTAAGAGACCTACCTTAGATCATTGCAGAGTTTTTGGGTGTGTGGCATATGCATATGTGCCATCACAATTAAGACACAAATTGGAACCCAAAGCTGAAAAGTATGTTTTCATTGGCTATGATGACAAGCAGATGGGCTATAGGTTGTGGAGTCCATCAACAAAACAATTTATGGTTTCTAAAGATGTTACATTTGATGAACAAAGCACTTGGTATGCAGGTACAATCAAAATCAATACAGATGATGAAGAAGAGGTGAGTCAAAGAAAAGGTAAATCAAAAGTTCAAATATTTGATGAGCAAGAGAATAATGAAGTGCAGGTTGAGGTGGAAGAGACACCAAGATTTGATCCTGAATGTGAAGAGCCAGAAACCTCAAGGAGTGGAGAACTCAGAAGGTCTACAAGAAATAGGTGGCAACCTACAAGGTATAGTTATGATACTTCATTTCTAGCCACAAAAGATTATGCTTATATGGTAAATACAGATGAAGACCCTTCTACATATGAAGAGGCAAAAGGTAAGGAAAAATGGGAGAGTGCTATGCAGGAGGAATATGATGCACTATTGAAGAATCAAACTTGGGATTTGGTTCCTAAACCAAATAGTCAGAAGATTATTGGATGTAAGTGGGTCTACAAGACAAAAAGGTTTGCAGATGGAAGTGTGTCTAGATACAAAGCTAGACTTGTTGTCAAAGGCTTTGCTCAGACATATGGTATTGATTATGATGAGACCTATAGTCCTGTGGCAAAGATGACAACTATAAGGACACTTATTGCTATTGCTGCATGTAAAGGTTGGAAGCTATGTCAACTTGATGTGAAAAATGCTTTTTTGAATGGTTATATTTCAGATGATGTATTCATGGAGCAACCTCAAGGGTTCAGAGATAAAAGGTATCCAGATCATGTGTGCAAGCTCAAGAGAGCTTTGTATGGCTTGAAGCAGGCCCCAAGGGCATGGAACTATAGACTTGTGAAGTTCCTAAAAGAACTTGGTTTTCAGGTGTCTAAAGCAGATAGTAGCTTACTTGTCAAGGCAAGTGAAAATGGTTTCATATATATGTGCATATATGTTGATGATATAATTCTTACAGGTACAGATGAAGAAGGAATACAAAAGCTCAAGAGGCAAATGGAAAAGGAGTTCAAGATAAGTGACTTGGGAGACTTATCATACTTCTTGGGCATGGAGATAACATATACTCAACATGGAGTATTTGTGACCCAAGAAAGGTATTTGAAGAACTTGTTAATCAAGTTTAAAATGGATGATTGCAGGGTAGCACCTACACCAATGGAGGTGAATCACAAATTGAGTAAGTATGGAGGTGAAGAATTCAAGAACATGAGACAATATCAGAGTTTGGTTGGTAGCCTTATCTATGCTACTCTAACTAGACCTGATTTATCATATGCAGTAGGGGTTTTGTCTCAATTTATGCATTGCCCAAGGAAAGAACATTGGATTGCAGGTCAAAGGGTGTTGAGGTACATTAAGGGTACACTCAATGAAGGTTTGTATTATGGGTTTACCTCAGATACAAATATCAAAATTTATAGTGATGCAGATTGGGCAGGTAATCCAGATGATAGAAGATCTACATTTGGATACATGTGTTATGTGGGAGATAAACTTATCTCATGGTGTTCCAAGAAGCAACATACAGTTGCTTTATCTTCTACAGAAGCAGAGTATAAAGGCATGGTTGAAGCTGCAAAGGAAGTAATTTGGGTTAAGACCTTGATGAAGAGTCTTGACATTATGCATGGAGTACCAATCATATATGGAGATAACATGAGTTCATTGTATTTAGCTGCTAATCCTGTTTTTCATGCCAGGACCAAACACATTGAGATTCAGTATCACTTTCTAAGAGAGAAAGTGATGGACAAGGAGATTGAAGTCATACATACTTCAACAAAAGATCAGATAGCTGATATGCTTACAAAGAGCTTGGATGGACCAAAGCTACAGAAGTTTAAGGACATGGCAGGTATAAAGAAGAAAGGAGAAATCTCAATTGATGATTGAGGGGGAGCTGTTGGTGCAGACCAATCACCAATTGAAGACTTGGAAGGTTAAAGAGTGAAGGAAGGATCAACCATTGAAGCTTGGAAGACAGACATATTCAGAGGATAAGAGAAGTGTACACATATGTACATTAGTATAGTCATAGGTGACTCAGATCTTTGTTTAAGTAAGAATCTTGTACAAATTATCTATAAATACTTTGAGAAAAGTCGGGGCATGTATGAGAGCTTATGAGAGCATATGTAGAAGCCAAGATTGAGAAGTTAGAAGTCAAGAGATAGAGAAAAGTTAGTTTGAGTTAGCTCTCATCACTCAGTTGTAAATTTCTGAGTTAATGAAGAAAGTTTGCGCCCGATCTTTTCGTGTCTGCTCCTTCTGTGTTTGATCATTTGTGAAATCCTTTTGAGGATAACTAAGTTGTTAGTTAATGAGCCTGTGACCTGAATTTCAGAGTCTAATTGTAATCAGGCTAGGAGAATTGTTAGTAGGAACATTCATATGTGTTGAGTGTCTACAGTTCTCTGAAACAGGCGCAAATTTCGAGTTTAATCTTTTGACCAGTGCTCACTCCATAGTTTAAAGTTTTGTGCAAGTAAGTACTTAATCTTTAAGTTGGAAGGTGATCTACTCGTGGCTAAAAGCATTTAGCAAAACGGGTTAGATATTGTGAGAACCAAAGTTAAGAAGTTAGGGGTGTCTAAATCGACTTCTCAGAAGTGCAGATTCAGACATAGGTAACTTGTGAAGACAATTTCTCAAGTTATACTAAAGCTTTTCAAGTGATTCAACTTGGAGGTGATGCGCAATCCCTAGGAGATGATTCGTACAAAGTTTCATCAAAAACTTTACATGTTTGATAAGTCAATGTGAAGAAATTCTGCAGCAGACTTTTATGTGTTTCACTTTCTTCACAGATTTTCTTAATTTTGATAATTTGAAGATTGGACCTCTAATTAAGTGAAGGTTTTGACTTACTCTTGATATAGAGGTGTTCTAAATTCAAGAGTAGGTTGTTCTTTTGGAGATTAACACTCTCCATCAGGAGAAGACCACCGAGAACATCAGATTCATAATCGCATGAAGCACATAAATATTTCAAAGCAAGGATAGTACATTAATCATCGATCACTCACGACCAGTTTCTGTAGTAATGTTGTCAACAGAACTGTTGCTGCATCTTTTGTTGAGCCTTGCCCATATGTCAGTGAATGTGCATGGTATATTCTTTCGGCTGCTGATGGGTCATGGTGTTTGAGAAGTAGCAGCAGGACTCAGAAATGGTGCCCTCTGATCATCAACCACAACCAAGTTCCTATTGGTATTAGACAGGGACAAATCTGCAGATGAATACTTGGGAAGGGCCATTCAGAGCTGGAGGGTGTTTCAGTTACCTATCAACCTTCTTCAGCCATCCATGATGCCTGAAGGCAAGCTGAATGAGCAAGACACCAAGTATCAAAGCGCATTCAATTATTTTTGCTTCCTCAGAAATGAAGGTTGTTCACAAAATTTCCCTCTTCATACATTTCTCTTCATTGATAAGTACATATCAGAAGTTGTCGATTGCAATAATTCCTGACTGTTGTAATTGAGACACTGTAGAGCAGGTTTGATTTCTTCCTTTTTTGAGTCTCTTTCTTCTATTGTAGCATATGGCACCAGTCCTGAGAAGGACTCTTGTCCCTCTGAGCACATGATGCATTTCACCATGGTAATGCCTTTGACAAAGAAAATTTCCTCTGGACAGAGCTAGTGGTTGATGACTTCTGATAGAGCTTCACCTTGGTCCTCTATCCTGTTGGTTGCAAACTGTATTGATAAAAAGTATGAGTTTGTTGTACCAACCAGGGCTTTTCCTTCATGCACTATAGATGGTCAGAATCTCTCTGCCAATGCACCCAATCCGTTCAACATAATATCTTGAATATGATCATATAGCCAATTCTTGGGGCTCCCATCTTGTTGCAAATCCAGAGTTGTCTGGGGTCCATCTATCATAGCTTTCAGCAAGAGTGTCTTTCGTTGAGTATCCTCAATCCAAGAAATTGTCCCCAATGGCGATCCATTACCTGACAGATTCCAAAAGACGCATAGCTATGGTCATCATAAACCAGGGCAGTACACTGAAAAGCCCAGACTCCATAAGGTTGAAAAACCTGGTAATAATAAGTTTGCATCCAAGTAAGTTAAATGTACCCCATTTATGATAGAAATGGCACACACTCAGAACCCACACTGGAGCCTTTGACAGAAGCAGATATCTTTGGATCTTCACGAGGAAGACTTTGAGGCAATACATTGCCAAGCGAGGTCCCAGAGAGCCCCTAAAAACCAACCAATTAGAACATAGACGGCCAACTGAATTTGTGTATTAATGCAAGCCCTATCATAGAACCAAGATACATTCCACTGTACACAAGAGCCAAGGAACTGTGCCTTTCATACAATCCCCATGTACAGTAAAACCGGAAGCCCAATCTTTGCTGCAACGATGTAGCCATGGTTACCAACGACCATCGGACTACTCAAAAAGCCAGAACTTGTTTTCCCCAAATTCTATCTGCTCGAATTCCTCCAGCAATTTGAGTAAGAGGGTATACCAAGCAAAAAGAAGACTGCACCAGCCCAACAGTTGTATGGTCTCAGTTCAACTCAGCAGACATGGGAAGAATCACTATGCTCATGTTCACTTGCAAAAACATGAAATCTCAATAATTCAACGCTTAGGCAAGACCCCATTTCTAGATATTACAGAACCTTTGCCAAGTACATCTCGAGATGTGTGCTCATATGGAGTTCCTTTGTTTGAGACTCTACTACTGTCCTTCTCCCAAGAGGTCATATCAGGTGTTGCTGTAGAAAATTGTGAGTTTATCATGTCCCAAGATCCTGATAGTAGCACTGCTCTCAGGCTCAGATACGAGAAAGCATTTTATTTTCAATTTTGAAATACTCTAGGAAGAACCTATGCTTGGGGATATCGCAGTAGATATGGGCTCCTCCTAGCAGAATGGTTCACCTAGCCAGATCATGGCCAAGCATATCAATAGGTGTGTGACATGTTAAGATCATTGTGCCGAGTGGTGCTCAATATCTTGAATGATGACCATATAGCAAACTTCTCGACTGTCATCTTATTACAAATGCGGCCTTGTCTCGGGTCCATCTATTGCAGCTTTCATAACCACTATCTGCTGTTAAGTACCCCCAATCATTAAAGAAACTATCCTCAAAAGAGATGCATTATTGGCCAGATTCAAACGACCAATAGATCCAATCTTTGACCCAAATGCATCTACGACATCCATGTGCTTGTCTGTGAAGAAAAATTTGTAGTACAATAACATGTTCCTTCTTGCTTATTAGTCCAGCAGGTCATAGCACCATCGATTGCAGCAAATAGGTCTAAGAGTTGAGTCCTAATAAACTGCACTTTTGACTCTCAAACCTGACCATATGAGCAGATGCAAATGCACGAGAGTGGAGGACTCATTTTGAGAATCAGCCAACTTTTGTAGGACATGCGTGGATAGAGCATTGATTCCCTTATGCGTGCAGAGTCGCTTGCATCACCAGTTTAACATGGAGATTGATGAAACATGTGGTTTGGTCCATGATTAATAAATCCACGGTGTTGCAGAGTATTGAGGAGAGTTGTAGTGGCACATTTCTCACTTGTAGGAGCAGGTTGGCTGTATAGTGTCATGGGAGGTCCTTGAAAGTGTGGAAGCTTATGATGACTCAATGGGGCTGCTTCCAGAAAAAGCTTGGTAACTTTGAAGAGACGAGTGAGCCCCATTCATGTGGAAAACATGAGTTTGAATGGCTAGGGGTGTAACTGCTTTGCTCTTGGCACCAAGTTCGTCAGCACTGAGCAGTTAGGGGGGATTGAGACCTTGTATTTTTTGTGACTTTTCATGAATGGTTGGATGCCATTGAGTTTCCCCCAGCCTTTATCATGTGTCGCCCCCAGCATACCTGAAGCCGCCGATGGACAACAGCCTATTGTAGAGAACATGTCTCTGTATGAGATGTCATCTGAACATGGCTTCAAAAGATTTGTCCAATGCTTGTCTGCAAAGAGAATGATCCCATGTAATTCAGAATGGTTCATCAAGATTTGGACCTTGCCTGCTCCGCTCCAGAGTGCAGCTCATCCCCAACATACTAGAGTTTTCGTAAATGCATCATGCCAGCAAACTTGTAGATAGAGAGTTGTACAGAGGGATATTGGGCCCTATGGCAACCGCCAGATGTGAGACGGGTGTGGCCCCTGTTGGTCCGCAAGAAGAAGCCTAGGGGCATGGAGCTCTACCCCACGGTAGAGGCAAATGAGGAGCAGATCTTCACTTTCCATTAGTGGAGGAAAATGGGGTTCACAATACCCTTTTGAAATGACCTCCTCCGATGCGCCAAAAGAGCATTACATCCAGCCTGGCACCGAAATGAAGCTGAGAGTCTCAAAGATGCCGATCCAAGCTCCAGGTCCTCAACGAAGTCCACACTTTGTATCAGGAACATAGAAGCGTGGTGGCAAAAACACCCAGAAGGTAGAGCATAAACGGCTTGTCATCATGTCGATGAGGCAGAGGGTCTTGGGGAGCAAAGCTCAACCCCAAATGCACAGGAGGTAGGTGAAGAAAAGGAGGGGAGCCATCGCTCAACCCCTCGTGGAGCAGCCAGCTGTACGCATAAGGAGACAAGGTGAAGCCTCGCACAGAGCATAGGGGGTGAATATTTGCCTTCACTTGCCTTGGCAGATCACACAGAGGCAAAGACGCACGGCAGGGGGAGCTCGCTTGGAGCTCAACCCCATGAAAATTATGCAAGAAAGGGGAGCCCAGGGATGCTCAACCCTGAAAATTAGCGAAGAGAGAGAGAACAGGATGGTGTGTCTCCTTCACGATCAAGGGAGGAGAGAGAAAGGGGCCAGTTAAGTCCCTCCCACCTACCCTTCATATGTTGTCGACATCCTTATTCTCGAAAAGTGAGAGTCAAAATGAATTGAGAATTTCGCAACTCATTCAACTAAGTGTCTATTGGTATCCGTTATAGATCATCAATTTCTTTTTGGTTTTTCTCAAAAATGAAGAGAGGGAGAGACAAGAGAGGACAACTACCCATCCCCCTTTCCAAGGCATTCACTTGTGTCAGAGATGGTAGTGGTGGAAAGTGATGCCAAAGGTGTATGTGAGTGGAAGTGTATATGTGAGGGAGTGAGAGAGGAGTTTAAGGGAAGTTCTTGTGCAACTATCAAAATGAACTAAAACTACACTACTAAAAACAAAGAAAAACTACACTACTAAAAACAAAGAAATGAGGAACTAATGGCCCAATGGAAGGGAGAAAGTGCCATGCCAACACACATAACCTAAGTGAATAAGCAGAAAAATTGCAAATCAATATCTTACCACATGCTCTTGAGCACTCCAAGTGATGAAAGGCCGTTCTCCCCGGCAACGGCGCCAAATTTATTGTTGTAGTATGCCCTTGGGAGCCAAGACCCACACCACCTTGCATGGAAGCAAGAAGGAAGGCCCAAGAAAGACTCTCCTTTCATCCACCCCATCCTCCATCATGTTCAAGCCATTGGCCATCAGCCTGCAGCTATGCCACATGCTTGAAAATATGGAGCAATGGGAGTCAAGGATCCTAGTCACATATGTAAAATACAAGATAATAGCAACACTCTACTTACACACATAGGAATTGCTAGCATGCACACACACCTCACTCTGACACACTCCAAGACTAGATACATATATGTACAAAGCCTTAAAAGAAAGGAGAGTTCTTCCATTGAAAGGATTTTACATGAGAGCACGACCAAAAGCTCCCCCATTACAAGAAATAAGCCTCTATATATAGGCTAGACACATTCCCCCATGTCCTCTTTTTGACTAGTCAAAAAGGAGCACATGCCTAACTAACATATCTCAAAAAGATCTTGGGAAATATTCTTTCTAACAACCATATCTCCAAGAATACGTGCGTGGGGATTTTTCTACATATCTACCAAAGATGTGAGTATTTACAATGTTTAAAAAGCCTTACTTTTCGAGAAATATCAAAAAGTGTCTAAGAGGGAGTTCTCA
>CM035411.1:109163097-109178097 GCA_020310875.1 Ceratopteris richardii
TGTGTGTGCGCAGGCAGTGTTGCAACTCTCTACCCGTGAGTTGTTAGCATTGGTTCTCCCTCATATGGTATCCATTTGATGTAATTCTTGTCGCATTGGATAGCTATAAGAGTCTATTTAATGCTTACCAATTCTCTGGAGCATTCTCTGAGTAAGCTGGGAGCAACATTCATTTTAGTGAAGTTGTGTGATTGATATCTCTCTCTTTGTGTAGGCTCTGTTGGAAATATTTTGCTCTCTGTTGTAAGGGCTGGTTCTCCTTCTCTATGTATCCATTTGCTATGATTTTGGTGTCATTGGGTAGCTATTAGAGTCCTCTAAAGTTGAGTTAAGTTTGAGATTCATTCTCTGTATAATCTCTGAGAAAAGTTTGCTGGAGTGAAGTGAGGTCTCTGCTTGACTAGCAGTTGTGAGCATTCAACTAGCTCATGTTGTAGACATTGTTTCGCTTTGTGTAAGCATCCATTTCAAGTGAAATTTGTTTTGTTGGAAAGCCCTATACTACAGGTCTACGAAAGCTCACTGGAGTTCTCTGCATAAGCTCTGAGTAAGAGCATTTTTGGTGTGCAGAGGTCAAAGAAGGATACCTGTGGAGGTCATTCGCGCTTCATCGTTGCTTAGGGGTTGAGATACTTCCCCCATCAGTGGTATCAGAGCATTTGGGCATCTTGGAGGTATCACATACAAGCAAGAAGACCTCTTGGAGTTGGTGGTTGAAGAGTTGCATCAACAAAAGCTTCTTGGAGGTAGCTCACATCAAGGGGGAGCTATTCTACTCAAATTTGCAAGAGCACAAGGTGTCCATCTAAGGAAAGCTTTGGATTGAGGTAACCTCAGAGCCTCATTTTCATTTTACACACATTGGAGCATTAGCCAAGGGCTAGGTCAAGTATCAAAGACTAGATATGGGAGACTTCAACACTCAAATTGAAAAGCTAGGCAAAGGTAACTATCAACCATGGAGATTTAGGGTCTCCAACTATCTTATGGGCAAGGGCCTTTGGGGGTTGATTAGTGGAAGTGAACCAAGACCTAGGTTGGATGAGAATCCAACCAATGACCAGAGAAGGGCCTTTAGGGAATGGAATGAAAGAGACAAGAGGGTTATCTTTATTCTTTCCCAACACATTAGCAATAGCATGATCGGCCATATCCAAGACCTGGATTCAAGCATGAAGGTATGGGAGACACTTGAAAGGCTTTATTCAACAAGCACCAAAGCAAGGAAGATCCAACTCAAGAATGAGCTCAACAACCTTAGGAAGAGCTCAGGGAGTAGCATAAATGACTACATACTTAAGGTCAAGGAGTTATCAGATGCATTGGGATCCATTGGAAGCCACGTAGACGATGACGATCTTGTGGCTTATACTCTCAATGGTTTGAGAGATGATGAGAAGTGGAAACCCTTTACCACTTCAGTTTATGTAAGGGATAATCTTCCCGATTTTGAGCAATTGGTTGCTCTCATGGTCACCGAAGAAATGAACATAGGTGGAAGTTCAACTAAAAGCAAAGATGCACAAGTTTTCTATGCAGGTAATCAAAGGGGCAAAGGAAGACAAGGACAAGGAAGGGGCAAAGGAAGGTTTGGAGGAAGGCAAGGCCACTCAAGAAATCAAGGACATGACCAAGGCACCTCATCACAAAGAGGGAGAGGAAGATCAAGAGGAAGAGGAGGACGACATCAACAAAACAGGAATCAAGATGGCGAAGGATGTTACATATGTGGCAAGTTTGGCCACTATGCTAGAGATTGCTACCAAGGAGGAAACCAAAGGAACTATAATCAAGGTTCTTCATACAAAGGCCAAGGTAATTATGCTTCTACAAGTTCAGAAAATGACAATCTCTTGATGATGCACATGAATGGGAGTTCAAGCAAAGTAGATAACACTTGGTATATTGATAGTGGATGTAGCAACCATATGAGTTGCAATGCTTCTTGGTTTACTAATCTACATGTTCCCAAAGGTAAAGGACATGTAGAAACAGGTGATGATACAGCCCATGAGATCTCCCATGTTGGAGATGTAGCTTTGGATGACAAGGAGGAAGGAAGATGTCTCAAGGATGTCTTGCATGTACCTACCATCACAAAGAACTTGGTGTCCGTTGGGCAAATGGTTGAAAGAGGCTATCAAGTAAGGTTCAACAAAGGTGGATGCTTTGTGGAGAACCCTAAGCAAGGTTACAAGGTCATAGCAAGAGGAAAGAAGCAAGGGAGACTCTTCACTTTGGAGGTAAATTCTCATTCTACTCAACATGTCTACTTCACATATGGAAACAAGAGGATTTCGGAGTTGGACTTGTGGCACAAGAGGATAGGTCACATCAACATACAAAGAATGAAGGAAATGCAATTCAAGAGGCTGGTTGAAGGTCTTCCCAACTTCCAAGGACAAGGTATGAAGCATTTATGTGAATCTTGTCAACTAGGGAAGCAAGCGAGACTTCCATTCAAAAAGAGTGGCTACATAAGCCAACATCCATTGGAGTTGATACATACAGATGTGTGGGGGCCAACGAAAGAGCAATCCATTGGAGGTAACAAGTACTTTGTCACTTTTATAGATGATTGCACAAGGATGGTTTGGGTTTATTTCATCAAAAACAAATCAGATGTGTTTACATGTTTCAAAGCATTCAAGGCAATGGTAGAGAAGGAAACAGGTACATATATCAAGAAGCTAAGGTCCGATGGAGGGGGAGAATATTTCTCAAATGAGTTTTCTGATTTTTTAATGGATCAAGGCATCAAGAGGCAAGTAACATGCAGGTACACACCCCAACAAAATGGAGTAGCAGAGAGAAAGAATAGATACATTGCCGAGATCGCTAGAGCAATGCTTAATGAAATGAATGTACCTAACATGTTTTGGAGTGATGCAGCAAATACCGCCGTGTATCTAATGAATAGGGCTCCTACCTCAGGGATCCATGGCTTGACACCATATCAAGCCTATTATGGTAAGAAACCTGATCTTTCCCACTTGAAGATATTTGGATGTACTTGTTATGTACATGTGCCAAGTGAATTGAGGCACAAGCTACAACCAAAGGCAGAAAAGTGTGTGTTTCTAGGATATTCAAATGATCATAAAGGTTACAGGTGCTTCAACCCAAATACAAAGGACTTGAGGATATCAAGGGATGTAGCATTTGATGAGCTACTCCCTTGGTATAAGAAGTATGATTGTATGCAGGACTATGAAGAAGAAAAGCATGGACATGATGAAGAACAAATCGACCTAGAGCTAAGCGGCCCAAGGTGTTCCATCAATGAAGATAGTTCAAGCATGAACTCACCATGGAGGGGGAGATCTTCATCAAGCTATGAAGCACAATCAATCAACAAAGGCAAAGCAACATTGGTGGAGTTGGATGAAGAAGGTAATGAAGTTGAAGATGATGAAGGACACATGATGGAGAAAGAAGCCACGTCAAAGAAAGAGATCAAGTTCCCAAGGCAAAGGAGGTTTATTCCTCCAAAAGGTGAAGAAAGGAAGTCTTCTAGAGTTAAGTATCCAACTCAAAGGTTTACTTATGATTCATACATGGCAACACATTATGCATATATGAACAAAGTAGTAGAAGATCATGAGCCCGATTGCTATGAAGATGCAAGCAGGTACACCGAATGGAAAGAGGCAATGCAAGAAGAGATCGACGCACTTGAGGAAAATCAAACATGGACTCTAGTGCCCAAGAAGGAGAACATGAAGGTAATAGGTAATAAGTGGGTGTATAAAGTAAAGAGGAATTCAGATGGATCTATTTCTAGGTTCAAAGCAAGATTGGTGGCCAAGGGTTTTGCACAAACCTATGGAGTGGACTTTGAAGAGACATTCAGCCCCGTGGCAAAGATGAGCACCATTAGGACACTCATTGCAATGGCTGCTAGCAAAGGATGGAAGCTCTTCCAATTGGATATCAAGAATGCCTTTCTCAATGGAGACTTGGAAGAAGAGGTATACATGGAGCAACCACTAGGTTTTGTTCATAAAGAGTTTCCACATCATGTTTGTAGGTTGAAGAAGGCACTTTATGGCCTAAAGCAAGCTCCAAGGGCTTGGAACCAAAGATTGGTCGACTATTTGATCAAATGTGGTTACAATCAATGCAAGGCGGATCCATCTCTCTTCATCAAACAAAGAGGAGAACTTGTGGTCTACATGTGTGTGTATGTAGATGATCTTATCATTACAGGTAATGATACAAAGGGCATTGAGGAGATCAAGGCAAAGCTTGGAAAGGAGTTTAGGATCTCTGATCTTGGAGATCTTAGGTATTTTCTTGGCATTGAAGTTGTATACAAAGAAGAAGGTATTATGCTCATACAAAGGAAGTATATTCTAGACCTACTTGAGAGGTTTGGGATGCTACATTGCAAGCCTATTTCAAATCCCATGGAAGTTAATGTAAAGTTAAGCTCCATTGATGGAGAGCCATTAGAGGATGTAACTTTGTATCGATCTATTGTAGGATCTTTCAATTATGCCACAATAACCAGGCCTGACATAGCATATGGAGTTGGAGTGTTATCACAATTTATGCATAGTCCAAGGACTACACACTTGCAAGCTGCAAGAAGAATGTTGCGATATCTCAAAGCCACTATAAATGAAGGATTGTTCTACTCATTTGATGATGATATGCAGGTCAAAGCTTATTCCGATGCCGATTGGGCCGGTTCGAAGGAAGATAGAAGGAGTACAAGTGGTTACCTAGTCATGCTAGGTAGCAAGATCATCTCATGGATTTCAAAGAAGCAACCCACGGTGGCATTATCTTCCACCGAGGCTGAGTATAGAGCTTTGGCTCAAGTCACATGTGAGCTAATGTGGATTAAGAAGTTATTTAAGGAGCTTAATTTGCAGGTTGACACATATCCAATTTTTTGTGACAACATGAGTAGCATTCATCTAGCATCGAACCCTGTCTATCATGCTAGAACCAAGCATATTGAAGTGCACTATCACTTCATAAGGGAAAAGGTGATATCCAAGGAAGTTTCAGTACATCATATTGGTACTAAGGACCAAGTTGCGGACATGTTTACAAAGGCTTTGGATGGGATGAAGATTTCAAAATTCAAGCAATGCATCAACATGAAGGAGCTTGGATGAGGATGAAGAATTGAAGCTTGAGGGGGAGTGTTAAAAGTCAAGCTTCAAGCTAAAAATTCGTGGGGAATCTTTTATGGACATGTGGAGCAATCAAAGGAAGCCAAAAGCCACGAGATTCCATCAAGAAAAGTCACTCAACCACTCCCCAAGTCATCTCAACTAATTCCTCCAAGTTAGGAGGCTGATTTGGAAAGGTAGTTCCTAGATTTTAGGGGCACACCTCTCACTATAAAAGGAGCATGTATCCCGACTTCTTTTGGGGCATCTTCTTGGAGTTTTAGCTCATGTAAAGTGAGCACTAAGTGCTGGAGTTGTGATAAGCAAGCCTCTTGCTTAAGCAACCCCCTTGCTTGCTTGTTTGTTTTCTTTTAGTAGGCATATCTATGTGTGTGCGCAGGCAGTGTTGCAACTCTCTACCCCTGAGTTGTTAGCATTGGTTCTCCCTCATATGGTATCCATTTGATGTAATTCTTGTCGCATTGGATAGCTATAAGAGTCTATTTAATGCTTACCAATTCTCTGGAGCATTCTCTGAGTAAGCTGGGAGCAACATTCATTTTAGTGAAGTTGTGTGATTGATATCTCTCTCTTTGTGTAGGCTCTGTTGGAAATATTTTGCTCTCTGTTGTAAGGGCTGGTTCTCCTTCTCTATGTATCCATTTGCTATGATTTTGGTGTCATTGGGTAGCTATTAGAGTCCTCTAAAGTTGAGTTAAGTTTGAGATTCATTCTCTGTATAATCTCTGAGAAACGTTTGCTGGAGTGAAGTGAGGTCTCTGCTTGACTAGCAGTTGTGAGCATTCAACTAGCTCATGTTGTAGACATTGTTTCTCTTTGTGTAAGCATCCATTTCAAGTGAAATTTGTTTTGTTGGAAAGCCCTTGGTGTATACTACAGGTCTACAAAAGCTCACTGGAGTTCTCTGCATAAGCTCTGAGTAAGAGCATTTTTGGTGTGCAGAGGTCAAAGAAGGATACCTGTGGAGGTCATTCGCGCTTCATCGTTGCTTAGGGGTTGAGATACTTCCCCCATCAACATATACATATACATATACATATACATATACATATACATATACATATACATATACATATACATATACATATACATATACATATACATATACATATACATATACATATACATATACATATGCATATACATATACACATACATATACAGATACATATACATATGCATATGCATATACATATGCATATGCATATACATATGCATATGCATATACATATGCATATGCATATACATATGCATATGCATATACATATGCATATGCATATACATATGCATATGCATATACATCTACATATGCATATACATCTACATATGCATATGCATATACATATACATATACATATACATATACATATACATATACATATACATATACATATGCATATTATTTATATACATATACATATACATATACATATGCATATGCATATGCATATGCATATACATATAAATATGCATATGCATATATATATGCATATGCACATACATATACATATGCATATGCATATGCATATACATATGCAGATGCATATACATATACATTTGCATATACAGATTTCATTGGTCGCATTACACCTCCGGCTACGATTACTAATCATTGATATATACGTACTTGTACGGATTATGCTACTCGGTGGGCAAATGCTTGGGCTTTACGGTCCGCAACTACGTCAGTGGTGGTCAAATGTTTGATGGCTGATGTTTTCCCTCGGTTCGGTCTTCCCTTAGAGATTGTTTCGGATCAGGGCACACATTTTATTAATTCCTTAATGCAAGCGCTTACCCGCACCCTGCAGATTGTTCATAAATTCAGTTCCCCATATTATCCTTGTGCCAATGGTCTTGCTGAAAGTACCAATAAAACCCTACTTAACATGCTCAAGAAACTAGTTCTAGAATGTCCGAAGCATTGGGATCAATTCCTTCCTTCGATCATGTGGGCATACCGTACTACTTACAAAGTGGCTACAAGGAATATGCCTTTCAATGTGGCATATGGGTTGGAGGCCATTGCACACATGGAGTTGGTGGTAACTAGCCTCAGGGTGGCCCTAGATCATAAGATCTTGCGAGAGGAATCCTTTCCTTTCCGATTGGATGTGTTGCAGGCCTTGGACGAACAACGCTTGGAAAGTTTTCTAATGCTACAAGAAATGCAATTGCGACAAGCCAAGACACATGATCGGTTTCTGTGCACTCTCGTTTTTACCAAAGGACAATTAGTTCTATTCTATAATGCTAAGTTTAATCGTTCAGTGGGCAAGTTGAAACTTTGGTGGTTTGGTCCTTATCGTATTATAGATCAGGTCGGACCCGCTATGTTTTGGTTATCCACTTTAACTTGTACTCTTCTACCTAAATCCATAAATGGATTGAAACTTCATCCATATAATGCCATGCCTTCCTCATCTTGATTATTTATGGGTCTTTTTATTCTCCATCCAGTTGCTATCACTGTTCTTGCCTGACTTGTCTTTCCATTCCGTGCTTCTCGTTGACCGATTGACTGTAAAATTCCCATTTTATTACCTAACCATAATTAGCCATCACACTATTTGTCTAGTATTCCGTTAATGCATGCATTTTGACATTCTGTCTACATATTCCCTATAACTAGTGATGATTATGTTTTCTTCCCGTGTTTCCATTTGGTGTTTTTACTTAATCCCGTTCTTCTTCCTCTCTCCCACTATTGTGTTTTTGTGCTCTGAGTGCTCTGTGTTCTCGTCTGCATTTGTGCTATCTTTCTTGCCATGGAAGCTTTAGCTAATATCGCTACCTTCCGTGTTGGCATCCCTCCTTAATTGTGCGAGTTTTTGCACATCCGCAGACTTTAAGCATTCACCGAATTGCAGTGGCATTCAGTCGAATGTCACCCCTTCTTTCTGTAGATCATCTCTACCATAGCTGATACTCCCACTACCAAAACTTCTTGGCCACTCGCCTATCTTAACCCGTGCCTTGTCGTCAACCTCAACACCATAGCTGATGGTTTCCATTTCCCCCATGAAGGTAGTGTAGACAGGCCCCTTCTTCCTATGACTACCATGAAGCAGCTCTTCCCGCATCAATCATCCAATGAATTCGTGATTCTATGTCGTCCTAAACCAGAGTGCTCAGCCCTACAGTTTTTGGTGGTTGCACTCAACCTCCAAAAACGCACTTATGGTATTTCACGACCCTTTTACTCCATGATCGACGCCGCTGCACGAGAAGCGATTAATTGGGCCCTCTTCTTCTTCCGACGAATTCACCACGAATGTCAAGCGGTTTCTAGATAGCTTGCGAAGGTTGATCTCCTTGAAGCGGACATTGCACCACTCCAGGAAGAGGTGTTAGCATCAAAAACAGATGCAAGATGCAGTTTCAATCACAAGAGCTTGAAAGAAGGGAGAAGCAACTGGGTATCCAGCAAGAGCGATTATCTCGCATTGATGTAGAGATGGAAGAAATAAAATTATGCCGCGATGCTGCACTCGCTAATGATTTTTACCTCCAAGAAGCCTTTTTGTAGAATCAAGCCGAAGTATTACTCTCTCAGGTTATTGCTTCCAGCTCTGTGCGGACGGATGCACACCTGGTCGAACCTCAAATTTTGAAGGAGATGTTAGAATCCCTCAAGCAGAAAATCTCACGTACTTTTAAGTTAGCTCGAACCATGTATATCCAAGGAATCATCAATGATTCTTAACTCTTGTAATTACCCTGCTAGGTTCGAGTCCATCATGTGTGCCAGTGTCAGGCTGCCAGAATATTATTTAGAAGATTAATTGTAATCAGGAAAGTTGCACACTGAAAGGGTGTCGCGCAAATGTTGTAACATTTTCCTGGTGAATAGAAGCAATGTGGGGGAAGAAACGACAGACGCGTCGCCGGACTGTCTTGTATGGGCGATCGGCTGGAGTTGATTTTATCGCATATTATTCAAAGTGTGGTGTCGTCTGTGTTGGTAAATATTTAGTATTGAAATGAATAAGGTACTGTGTTAACATTTCATTACGTCGTGAATGAAGTGCGATTATAATAGTAATACCAAATGAATAGTAGAAGTTATGCGCATGTGGTTACATTGATTGTTAAGAAGCTGTTATGTGCTGGAAGTAGTAGTTGAATCTGTGGTAATAGTTAGAAGTTAATCAGTGACTGGGAAAATACATAAAGGGCCTCTGTATTACAGACCCCTGACCATCCCAAGAACCCACGTATAGATTGGTTAATAATTTAGATTAACCATAAAGCATTAACAATACATATACATATACATATACACATACACATACACATACATATACACATACACATACACATACACATACATATACATATACATATACACATACACATACATATACATATACACATACACATACATATACATATACACATACATATACATATACATATACACATACACATACATATACATATACACATACACATACATATACATATACATATACACATACACATACACATACATATACGTATACACATACATATACACATACATATACATATACATATACATATACACATACATATACATATACACATACATATACATATACATATACATATTATCTATCCACCAGGCATGGGTTGTGGTTCATAGTCATCTTCAAATGTTTGTTCCATTGGAATGAAGAATGTTTCCTCTTTTGTTGGAGCCTCAAGTGGGGATGGTGGTCTTTCATATTGTAATAGTCGAGTTTGCACATGTATAACCTGTTTTTGTAGTTCCTTTAGCAAGGTTGAGTCGGTATTGGCGAGAGCGATGCATGTGGTGATACTCGGGACAGCTGTGGTGTCGAACTTTCTTTGCTGCTGTAGTTGATCCAATTCTTCAGATAATTTTTCATGGGCCTCGAGTACGTTAGCATAATCTTCTAGGATAATTTTGATGTTCATAGGGGGCAAGACTTGAAAATGATGGACTTATGGATGCCCCTAGTGTGCTCTCTATAGCTACTTCTAAATTTTCTTGATTTTGGATTTGCAAATGTCTATTCTGCTCTTGAGCCCCTAAAAGATGCCTTCTTAGTAGCACCATGTTGCACTAGAGTTTAGAGTTGCATTCCATCTGCATTCGTAGATGATCTTTGACCATTTGCAGAGCTTCAGTATCCACATCTTGAAGCTTTGTTTTGAGTATGCTATGTGCTTCTTGCAGTGTGTGAAATTGATCTTGAAGGCTCTCATTGTCTGCCTCGAGTATTCTTATTTGTTGTAACTCCTCCAAACAATTTTGTAGTGTGTTGTTTCTTGTTTCGAGCAAGTAGTACTCTATTCGAAGGAGTTTTAGTCATTGAATTATAGTGTTGCATGCGTTATCTACATATGAGGATGCAGTTTGTACATTGGTGGATGCAAGGGGAAGGGAATGGGGAATGGAGAGTGTGAATGTTGTGTCAAACATAGTTGTGTGTGCAGGTGAAGTTGGCACTGGGGGAATGGGGGATGGTGGAATTGTGGAGGGAGGAGGACGTGTTGTGGGTGGTGAAATGTCCATGCTATCGGATGTGGAAGTGAGTGTGGTGTCTACCATGTATATCGGAATGGTAGGTGGGCTGCATGTTGTCGTGGTGAATAATGGTGATGTGGTTATGGCAGATGGGACAGACAAGGCGGTTTGGGGGTAGGGTGTGAATATTATAGAGAAAAAGGCATGCATGGGTTGGAGGATTGGTGGGATGGAGATTGGAATGTGAGAGCTTGGAGGTGGGATTCCCATGGGTGATAGGGAAGCCTAAAAACATGGATCTCATGTTTGGGTGGCCTATGACTAAGGTTGTGGAGGTAGGATGTCCCACAACAGGATCAATGAAGGGTGTTATTGTAACAAAGGTGGTATGATACAAGGGGTTGTCAAAAGAAGAAAACAAGGTTGAAATAGAAGTGGGGCTACGAAAGATGAAGGGTTGCTCTCAAGTATCAATAGTAGGAATAATATTTACAATCTCTGTGAAAGGGGGTGATGGTGGAGGTGTTGGAGGTAGTGGCTCTGTTGTTTCTTCATGGACGACATTCTTTCATGACTGGAAGTTCCCGTCGGTTGCCTGGGTGGGCTAGGCATCATAGTGTCAGTTGCTTGAAAAGTTGTCTCAGTTGGTTCGGTTGTCGTAGTAGTTGCCTCCACAGTAGTGATGGGAATCTGAATGTTCTTTCTTGACCTTGGTTGTGTTTGTATCTTGCGTGGGTCATATTGGGCATGAGGAGTGTGTAGCGTGTATTGTATAGCTTCCACTACACCACATGTTTCTGAGACGAGTTGCAAAGTTTCACTAAAGTGAGAATCCACACCATCCTTGTCCAATAGTTGGGCCATGAGTACTCTATAGCTCTCTTCAAAAAGCGATTGTTGTGTTGGTACTCCTTCCATTATTTGATATAACTTGCAAAGATGGGTAGTATAAGCTCGAGCTCCGGTTTCTTCTTCTTCTTCTTCTTCTTCTTCTTCTTCTTCTTCTTCTTCTTCTTCTTCTTCTTCTTCTTCTTCTTCTTCTTCTTCACCTTCTAGTTGATCTAATTGTTGGGAGAGAGTCCTTTGTTGATCATCTCCTAGTGCATGTCGTTGAGGGGTGTGAATGGAGACCAACGGCAAATCAGAACTAAATTTGCTATGGCCTCATTGTGTGACTACACGCAGGGTGTTTTTTAGCGTACTTTAGGATGTAAGATGTGATTCAGTGTTGTAGGGAGTGATTATCTATGGTCTAATGGCCTAAGCTAAAGAATATCTAAGATCAACCTATGTAACTATTGACCATATGGTTGTGCAGCTCAATACCTAAATAGACCATACTCATAGGACTGTGAGACTAAGGTTTCACTAGTTATGCGATCTTTGATGAAATCCTTTTCTTTTAATTCTATATTAGCTACATTTTGCTTGGATTGACTAGTATTATTTATCAGTGCAGGTAATAAAAAATCAAAAATGAAAGATCTAGAAATGGTATTTTTATTCGTAGACTCCTGTTGCAGAGCAAAGAAGAGCAAAGAGGCAGAGAAAAAGAAGGGCCCTAAAATTTTTCCGAACTGGGCACTTTCTTTATAGCCATTTTTTAATATATTTCCCGATGTAAATGCACTAGAGGAGTCCTCTAGATGCATACCCATAGAGATTTGTAGCTTACCCTTGTAAATTAGCAGGAAATTAGCCTTCTAGTTAATAAAGTGCCGGTCTCTTGTGTGAAAGGACCATTTTTAGGGCACATGTATATAAGTCAATTTGTGACCCTTTGTAGAGACTTTTTACCATTGTGAGAATCAAGAGCACAGAATTTTAAATTTGTGTCTTCTGTATCTTCTTCTTTGTGAGCTTGTATGCATGTGTGATGCTTGGAAAGAGTGCCTAGAAGTGTGTTCTATCTATGAAAGTGCTTGTTTACTGTTGGTAAGATGTGTGCAAAGTGTAGGAAGTACTGAAGTGTAGGAAGATCATTCCTACAACTCATTATTTTTCTCATAACTTGAAGTAAGAGTGTCAGAATCGAGTGAAAAGACCACCATTGGATGCGTCTTCTCGAGAGCTTCGAAAGGAACCCACTATTTGCTATATTCGGGTTCGGAGCTGAGAGAAAAACTCGATTTATTGTTGACTGGTTCTCCAAATGTTGTGACACCATAACCGATCCCTAAAACTTGTTTGGAATAGATTTATGCTTACTTGCACTTGGTGAGAGTTCATTTGCATTGACCATCATTTGAATGCATGTCCTCATACACTCGGCTAGGTTTTGATAGAGAGCTGTACAGAGGGATATTGGGCCCTATGGCAACCACCAGATGTGAGACGGGTGTGGCCCCTGTTGGTCCGCAAGAAGAAGCCTAGGGGCATGGAGCTCTACCCCACGGTAGAGGTGAATGAGGAGCAAATCTTCACTTTCCATTAGTGGAGGAAAATGGGGTTCACAATACCCTTTTGAAATGACCTCCTCCGATGCGCCAAAAGAGCATTACATCCAGCGTGGCACCGAACTGAAGCTGAGAGTCTCAAAGATGCCGACCCAAGCTCCAGGTCCTCAACGAAGTCCACACTTTGTATCAGGAACATAGAAGCGTGGTGGCAACAACACCCAGAAGGTAGAGCATAAACGGCTTGTCATCATGTCAATGAGGCAGAGGGTCTTGGGGAGCAAAGCTCAACCCCAAATGCACAGGAGGTAGGTGAAGAAAAGGAGGGGAGCCATCGCTCAACCCCTCGTGGAGCAGCCAGCTGTACGCATAAGGAGACAAGGTGAAGCCTCGCACATAGCATAGGGGGTGAATATTTGCCTTCACTTGCCTTGGCAGCTCACACAGAGGCAAAGACGCGCGGCAGGGGGAGCTCGCTTGGAGCTCAACCCCATGAAAATAATGCAAGAAAGGGGAGCCCAGGGATGCTCAACCCCGAAAATTAGCGAAGAGAGAGAGAACAGGACGGTGTGTCTCCTTCACGATCAAGGGACGAGAGAGAAAGGGGCCAGTTAAGTCCCTCCCACCTACCCTTCATATGTTGTCGACATCCTTATTCTCGAGAAGTGAGAGTCAAAATGAATTGAGAATTTCGCAACTCATTCAACTAAGTGTCTATTGGTATCGGTTGTAGATCATCAATTTCTTTTTGGTTTTTCTCAAAAATGAAGAGAGGGAGAGACAAGAGAGGACAACTACCCATCCCCCTTTCCAAGGCATTCACTTGTGTCAGAGATGGAAGTGGTGGAAAGTGATGCTAAAGGTGTATGTGAGTGGAAGTGTATATGTGAGGGAGTGAGAGAGGAGTTTAAGGGAAGTTCTTGTGCAACTATCAAAATGAACTAAAACTACACTACTAAAAACAAAGAAAAACTACACTATTAAAAACAAAGAAATGAGGAACTAATGGCCCAATGGAAGGGAGAAAGTGCCATGCCAACACACATAACCTTAGTGAATAAGCAAAAAAATTGCAAATCAATATCTTACCACATGCTCTTGAGCACTCCAAGTGATGAAAGGCCGTTCTCCCCGGCAACGGCGCCAAATTTGTTGTTGTAGTATGCCCTTGGGAGCCAAGACCCACACCACCTTGCATGGAAGCAAGAAGGAAGGCCCAAGAAAGACTCTCCTTTCATCCACCCCATCCTCCATCATGTTCAAGCCATTGGCCATCAGCCCGCAGCTATGCCACATGCTTGAAAATATGGAGCAATAGGAGTCAAGGATCCTAGTCACATATGTAAAATACAAGATAATAGCAACACTCTACTTACACACATAGGAATTGCTAGCATGCACACACACCTCACTCTGACACACTCCAAGACTAGATACATATATGTACAAAGCCTTAAAAGAAAGGAGAGTTCTTCCATTGAAAGGATTTTACATGAGAGCACGACCAAAAGCTCCCCCATTACAAGAAATAAGCCTCTATATATAGGCTAGACACATTCCCCCATGTGCTCTTTTTGACTAGTCAAAAAGGAGCACATGCCTAACTAACATATCTCAAAAAGATCTTGGGAAATATTTTTTCTAACAACCATATCTCCAAGAATACGTGCGTGGGGATTTTTCTACATATCTACCAAAGATGTGAGTATTTACAATGTTTCAAAAGCCTTACTTTTGGAGAAATATCAAAAAGTGTCTAAGAGGGAGTTCTCATGTGAAACTCTAGGTATATACAAAAAAAGGGTTCTTATGCACAAATGAAGATGTGTGCATACCCTATACTCAACACATATACATATACATATAGATATACATATATATATACATATTCATATACATATACATATACATATACATATACATATACATATACATATACATATACATATCCATATACATATCCATATACATATACATATAC